>LR749798.1:213546-313019 GCA_902729485.2 Mus minutoides
CTAGGTTTGTGTCAACTTGACACAGCTGAGGTTATCACAGAGAAAGGAGCTTCAGTTGGGGAAATGCCTCCATGAGATCTAGCTGTGAGGCATTTTCTCAATTAGTGATCAAGGGCCCCTTGTGGGTGGGACCATCTCTGGGCTGGTAGTCTTGGTTCTATAAGAGAGCAGGCTGAGCAAGCCAGGGGAAGCAAGCCAGCAAAGAACATCCCTCCATGGCTTCTGCATCAGCTCCTGCTTGAGTTCCAGTCCTGACTTCCTTTGGTGATGAACAGCAGTATGGAAGTGTAAGCCGAATAAACCCTTTCCTCCCCAACTTGCTACTTGGTCATGATGTTTGTGCAGGAATAGAAACCCTGACTAAGACAGTGCCCAAGAGAGACTAGGAAAATGGTCCTTGAAGAGGAGGCAGAACCAGGGAGTACCCTCCAGCAGCCAAGAGACTTCCTCCCCCCCCACACAATCCCCCATCCCCCTCCCCATGCTTAAGAGCACCCTCCTAATTAGGCGCTGTCAGCCACCCTGGGAACCACATGCATTGTTTTATAGGCCATTTTCTCGTGAAGAAAAGCAAAGCCAACATAATTCTTGCTGGCTCTGGGGTTTCGCTTCTCACTCAGCACATCCAACCGAGTCACCATGGGGATAAAATTCCTTCGATGTAGCCGTGTTCACTGAGCAGAGAGGGATGTACTGTTTTAGTTCCTCTTGCAAAGACCCCCAAATCCTTTAGTTTCTCAGGCGTAAGCAGCGAACAAACCTGCCCTAGAGAATCATGTTGCCTCGGAAGAGCTCTGCATCTAGCAGATGAGAGGATGAGAGAGAGAGAGAGAGAGAGAGAGGAAGAGAGAGAGAGAGGGAGAGAGGGGGGAGAGAGAATATGAGAGAGAGAGAATATGAGAGAGAGAGAATATGAGAGAGTTCAAGTGTCCAGCTGTCCAGGTACTTCCAACAACATCTACAGCAAAGCCAGGCACCCACAGGCTCTGAACATTCTTGAATCTATAGTTGTGACCCAGCAGGCCACTCCTGTGGAAGTTCAGGAACCTATGACAACGGAAAACAAGAAGAGCAGAAGACAGAAGCACCAGAGACAGAAACCACCTCGTCAGTTCCAGCTCCGCATGGGCCTCACCACACGCGGGAGCCATCTGGCTTTCTGCTTCAGGAGAAGCATCTGGGCTGGCCTCGTAGGATGCACACATGAAGAGCCAGCAGCTGGGAGCTGAGCAGAGGGAGGCATTCTGGACAGAGCTGGGAGTCTGTCTGTCTGTCTGTACGGATACCATCTCTGAGCCTGGCTTCCATCTGACGACACATACTTAAACATCCCAGTCACAACACCTGAGCACTGTTAGCCACACGGACACTTCTTATGAAAATGTGCTTGCTCTCCTCATAGCCCAGGCTATAAAGGCCTTAGGTGCGGATGTTCTAGATTGTTCTAGAAATGATGGGAGGGAGAGTCATAAGAGTGTACTTGGCTGCTTCAGGTGCACAATGTTTATCACGGACTTAGAAATAGTTTCTTCTAAAAGATAAGACATTTCCCTCCTAGTTTGCTTTATTGCTTACTTGGTTTGGGTTTTTTGTTTTTGGTTTTGTTTTGTTTTGTTTTGTTTTGTTTTTGAGACAGGGTCTCTCTGTGTAGCCAAGACTAGCCTCAACCATTAAGAGTTTCAGGTATTCGCCACAACACCCAGCTCTCCTCATGGTTTTTATTTCAAGAAATTGTCTCAGTGTCAGGGCGTGGTTATGGCGTGCTGTAATGGAATAAGCGCATGTGTAGGTTACTGACTTCGTTCCGGTGGTTGGGGGAGGGGTAACTGCATCATGGGAAATTCTTGTTATTCAGTGCTTCCACCAAGTGAGGCAGCTGGGCTCAGCTGTGTCACTTCTTCTGCACCTACAGGCACCCCTGAGTAGACATCCAGCCCCTCAGGCTCCGTGCAGATGAAGGCTGCAGGGCTGACCTGCCCCACGCACAACCAGGAGCAGCTCAGGCTCCTCGGACCCTTTGTTTATGAGTTAAGCCAAGCGGAGAAATGGCGTGCCTCCTCTGCACCTCTATCTGTTCACCGTTAATTGTCTGACTTCATTTTCTTCAAGAGGCAACAAAGGGCAAAAGCCTTGCTGTTGATTTTTCTGTTTAGCTGGCTGTAAATATTCAGGCCGAACTTGACTGACAGCACGATATTATGTTCCCCAAAGCTTGCGCCGTATGTGAATATTTTAATTAGGATTGTAACAAGCTATTGAGAAAGTTTGAGCTAAATTGGTTCAGCTGTTTTTGCATTAGTGAAGCATGAAAAGGAATTTTTTCATCTATTAGAAAATATTCCTTTAAAAAAAAAAGGGCAACTAAAAAATCAGCCAGTTTAGGATAGTTGCTGTCAGCATATAGCATCTGGGTAGGGACTGACTGGACAGACTTGAAATGGGGAAAATGGAGTTCAGAGATTGACTGGCATTTCACCCCTTCCTGCCAGAGCTGTCTGGGGGCTGGGGTGAACTTACGGAAGGATGTGTTATAAATGTATAAAAGCTCTAGCTGGATATATTCTCCTGGATATGCATCAGCAGTAAAGAGCTTGTGCCCTGTTGGACACCACAGACTTTTGACTTTCACCTCCCGCCAGTTCTATGTGGTGGTGGAAGCCTGTGATGCAAACCCAGGTTATCCCAGGGAAGACTGATAGGAAGTTCTATTCCACCCTGAGTTCAGTTGCTAGCCACGCTGGGCTTGTTCATGTATTGGGTCTTGCCTGGCATTGTTGGCCTTCCCAGCCTGTGTGGAGAGAGACACCATTGCAGTTGAGAACAGGGTGTGGTTGTTCAAGGCCAGCTGTTGACTCATTGCAAAGCTCCTCCTTCTGATCCTGGGAACCCCCCACCCCAGGCCTTTCTGAGGCTCACTAGGCATTTCTTACCCTCTGAGGTAAACTATTCTATGTGCCTTTGCCTTTTTCTGCTGGTTCTTAATTCCAAGTTTACCCTCCTACAGGGTCCTGGCAGTCCCCCGGGGAACCTAACACCAAGAAGCTGGGACAGGTAGAAAGTTGCAGATGTGAGCCCAGTGTTGGGAATCCTCATGTTTCCAGAAGGAAGGAAAACAATGACCCCATGCGACACCTCCTAATTTCGGACAGGAGTAGCACGGGGTTCAGATTTCCAGGAAGCTGTGCCATCCAGGCCAAGCCCTATGTCCTTAGGAAACCAGGAATCTGTCTGCACTCTCTAAAATTCAGGTTTGCTTTCCGTTTGTCATTATGTCCTTCTGACTGCTTGGTGGTTCTTAGTAAGTACTGAGGTTGGGGAAGAGGTGTAGTCTCTGTGTGCTGTGTCGGGAAGCACACACACACACACACACACACACACACACACACACCCTCCATCACCCCAGTTGCTCACTGCAGTGGGAAAATCCCACTAATGAGTGTCAGGAGGAATTGTTCTCATTCTCCTTTGTCTGGACTCGGGAACGTTGACAGAGACTACAAGCTGATCACTTCCCAGCGCACTTCCTTGCAAAGCCCGCCTCCTCCAAGTGGTGGATGAGCAGCTACCCCCTTCTCTCGGCCTCATCCACCCCAGTGCCCAGCCTAGTGCTGAGCTCAAGGGCCTGACCTATGGTGGGCCTCAGGAAAACTCACTCTGAAGTCTCTGTGACACCTCATGCACTCTAGGCTCCCCCAGGAGGCCAGTCCATACCTGACAAGGTGCCTGTTGCACCCCAGCCCAGTAACTGTCCCGTCCATGTGTTTTGAGCAAATGCAGAGTGACTTTCATTATCTCCTTCTCCTTCGCTTTGGAGTCTAGAGGAGAATATTCTAAACCAATCAGCATCACACTGTTAATTAGCAAAACCTAAAACCCAGCCCCTGGGCACAGGAATGCCCACACTCACTACTCGGCTCCGGGGTAGAACGCTCAGTCTTCCCGGTCCTGGAAGCCTCATGCCAAATTCACCTTGAAACAGATTTGCTTCTGTTTTTACAGGCTGGGTTTAGAAGCTTCAGGCAACAGGGAACCTGGCCTAGGGCCGAAGACAGTAATTCTTACCAGAGGGAACAATCCCATTAATGCAAGAAGGAAGCAGAGGAAGCCTCCACAAAGCTGCACAAAACCTCCTCTCCACGGGGAGCCGTCCTACCCACTGTTTTCCATAAATTTCAGCTCAGGGCCCAGTAGGAGAGAAGGGAGACATTTGCTCCTCCGTGCACTGGAATCCGCTATAGAGCAACTGCTACAGAGCCTGGGGCAAAGTGTGTCTTAAGGAGACTACTCCACAGCGCAGATATCCTCACTCCTGTCAAAAGCGGGCTGGATGGTCAGGAGGCTGAGAGATCTGCAATGAAACCCAGAAATCTTCCAGCAAAGCTCATGCTCATTCTTCACTCCTGGGCAGCTGGAGTTCATTACCTTAAAAGGAGTTTGGGGTCTCTGGCCTCTGTTCTCAGTTCTTTGCTCACACAGCCAATGAGCTCACACAGTCCCACTGTAGGGCAACCTCAGAAAGCTGTAAACCTGTGCTAATCTGGCTAGATATTTACTCTTCAATTCCTTCCACAGGAGCTGGGGTTCCTTCCAGTGGGGAGGGTCTCTCATTGGACAGCCCCATTGTCCCCTACATGTCCATTTGCCCTGGGAAAGCCACAGTGAGTTCAGGATCACACTAAGAACATGTGACATCTGTTCTTCATGTAGATAGACACTCCAGTAGCCCAGGCTAGCTTCAAACTCACTCTGCAGCCATGGATGATGGCCTTCAACTCCTGATTCTCCTCCATTCCCTCCTTCCCAGGCATCGGGGTTGCAGGCGTGTACCTCCATGCCTGCCTAACATGTGCCTTTAAAATGCGCACTTCCCCACGCAGGGATGGCTGGGAATAGAAGGTCAGTTTGTTCCCACCGCCCTCAGAGTGGTAGGTCCCGAGAGTACTGGGGTCCAGGCTGTAGTCTTTGTTATGACCCACAAAGTAGCAAATCAGGCATGCATCCCATCCCCCCCACACCACTGCAGACCGCTGCAGCCCACACACACCACTGCAGATCTTTGACTCGTTTCTTTGGTCTTTAGAGGGACTTAGAGGCACCTTCTCTGCTCCCACACCCTTCAGTTTTCTGTTTTCCTGGGAGAGAAAGGAAAAGGAGAACACTAAGGGTGCACTCTCCTCTAACTGCCTGTCAGTCTGCCCTGTGTCCTGTGTTCACGTGAAGTAGGCTGTGTAGAGCGAAATCCAGAGGACGTGTTGCATCCACTAGGATGTGGCATTTGGCCTGGGAAAGAAAATTCTTTTGTTTTTACATTTTAAGATTGATTTTCATTTCATTTCAGTTTCCAGAGATGGGGAGCCACCCAGCAAACATACTGGGAATCAAACTCGGCTCTTCTACCAGAACAGTATTTAGACTGAGCCACTGAGCCGTCTCTCCAGCCATGAGTAATTTGTTTGTTTGTTTGTTTGTTTGTTTGTTTGTTTGTTGAGAACGAGCCATAATAATCCCAGGTGAGATTAGCGTGAGTTACAAATTCTTGAGGGAAAGAGAGTAGAGACCAGACCCTTCTGGAACACACTGCAAATAATAGCAAGATGAAATCGGCAACTCTTGGCAGGAGAATAGCCCTAGGAGTGTGTAAAGGGTTGAGCAGTTTCCTCTTCCCACTGAACTCAAGAGATAGTCTGAGTCCTTAAGACACAGCAGGAGAGACTGCGGAGGCCAACCTCCCTGTGCTCAGCCTGCTGAGCAGGTGAGGCCTGAGACTTGGGAGCCTGGGAATAGGGCATGCTGGCCTCATCTGTAAGAGGAGACCTGGGCCAGGCACACCTGCAGTTAGGAGATGAGCTGGTGGGTTCAGAATCTGAAAGGGCTTTAAAGTGTAGGCAGACACAGTGGCAGAGGTGGACACATCTGTCCTGTGAAGGAAGTTACTGAGAGGCTACTTACTGTGTGTTCCTGGAGCAGAGGACAGTAATGAGAACTACAGGACCTTCCTTCTATCGTCACCGATTCTTGATAGATACTGTGAGCTGGGGTTGAGAAGACACTCTCAGTGTACAAGTGGGGTTTGGGGGACCCATGGCCTCTGCCTAATGATGGAGGTTTGGAGAGAGGCAACCCTGGGGTGGCTCTTCCCCTTCCTCCCTTCCCCTCTCCTCCCTCCCCTTTCCCTTCCTTTTTCTTCCCTTCCCTTCCCTTTTCTTCCCTTCTCTTTCCAGCCACACTGAGCATAGGCCTTCTAGACCTGGAGGCAGCTTCTTCTGGGAAGTAGGTGTGATTTTCCTGGGAGGTAGATGTAGCTTTAGTTGTCAAGCCCACGAATCACTCATGTTTCCAGGCCTGTTTTCTCATTTGCTGGGTGCTGGCCATCGCTGTCTTCTGAGACCGATTGTGCTCCCCGTTTAACATTAGTTTCTGGATCGTGTGGAGCGTGAAGCTGGCCAACCCCATTTCCTCCTCGAGTGGGCATGAGCTAAACAGCAGGTGACAGAAATAGGCAAGCACAGGGGTGTGTGTGTGTGTGTGTGTGTGTAGAGAGAGAGAGAGACAGAAACAGACAGAGACAAACACACACACACACACACACACACACACACACACAGAGAGAGAGAGAGAGAGAGAGAGCACCACCAATTTCACCTGTTTCCAGAGCACCATCTGATCATCTCCACACCCAGGCCTGGGATTCAGGGCCCATAGAGAGAGCCTTGGGGTATCTGTGACTCTGCCTTGCTGAGGGACAGCCAGCATTTGACTTGTTCCTGTGCTCAAACACTGCTCAAAGCCCTGGGTTGGGTGTCCAGTACAGGGTAAGCAGGTCACCTGCCTTCATGTGGCAGAGAGGGAAGCAGCAAGCAAATCCGGTTCATAGGGGCCGAAACAGAGAAAGAAAGTATCCACTGTGCAACGGACAGCCTGCAGCAAAAGTGTCAAAGGCCTTTGAAGGGGTACATTTGGACTGAATCTAGAGGAACAAGGAATGCCAGGAAAGAGACTATGTGGGACAAGAAGTTAAAGAAATGAACACAGTAAGCACCAGGCTTGAAGAGGTGCATGCCAGGGGTGTTGGTCTTGTGGGTCATGGAAAGAAGCGTTAGCAGGAGGGCATTAGAGTGGGCCTGTTTGAGAGGGGAGTGGGGCTAAGAAAAGAGCACAGGCTCAACCGGGAGCCATCAAAGCAGTCAATGCCCAAAGTGAGGGCAGGTCTGTCCTGGCCAGGGTCTGCAGGAACCGAAGGAGTGTTTCCTAGAGCAAGGCTTCGGCAGTCTACCTCCTGGGACAGTGCTCCTGGAGTGAGGCTCTTGTGAGACTCTTGAGGTGAAACCCCTGAGGTGAGGCTTCCCTGTTGGGGCTGGAGGACATGAGGTCGGGTGGCCCTAAGTAAAGAACGTTCTGGACAACGCGCACATAACAGAGTGGGAATCTAGACTTTTCGATCCTAATTTCACCCAAGTGTGAACAGCGAGGCTCTCTGCACACGACCAACCGTACCCCACATCAGGCTATTACTTGGCCCTGGTAGCTTGAGGAATGGCTCTGGATGCTCTTGTTTTCATATAGGACGCAGGGATGACCCAGGATCCCTCCCCATCTACAGCTTAGCATGGATCAAACCTGCTGTATCTGAGCCTTAGCATTGATTCTGGCGTTCCTACTACTTTTGAGTCCTTGAGGGTCACTGCTGGAGAGTAGCACCCTCATTCATTCATGAACTTTACTCATTCATTCAACAAACGGTGTTGAGCATCTTTACATCCTTACATCCTTACATCCTCTGAACTGTGGTTGGGGGCCACAAGGGGCCACGGAGGAAACTTCAGTCCTTTGAGAAGCAGTAAAGACCCTGGCTCTCATTCCTCCACTGCCCTTTCCCCCACTGATCACAAATAAAAAGTGGGCCGGAGCAGTGGTGGCACACGCCTTTAATCCCAGCAATTGGGAGGCAGAGGCAGGCAGATTTCTGAGTTCAAGACCAGCCTGGTCTACAAAGTGAGTTCCAGGACAGCCAGGGCTAAACAGAGAAACCCTGTCTTGAAAAACGAAGAAGAAAGAAAGAAAGAAAGAAAGAAAGAAAGAAAGAAAGAAAGAAAGAAAGAAAGAAAGAAAGAAAGAAAGGAAGAAAGAAAATAAAAAATTAAAAAATTAAAAAAGTAAAAAACCAGTGTTACCAAAAGGTTCTAGGCTCTAAGTATCATCTAAGAAGGACATAGCCAATATGGGGAACTGGAAGCTTCCTAGGGCGGTCAGAGTTATACTGTGGCTGAAGGAGAAGCAGATGGAGTCTGCCAGAGATGGACCAGTGTCCACACAGATGCAGCTGTACATGTGGGCATGCCAAAGCTGGGGCGGGAGGGGAGGGAAGAGGGGTGTCCTTTCCCTCTGATAGGAATGAGGCTGGGGAGTTCAGGGATGGTTAGGCCATTGAAGGAGGGCAGAGCAGGCATTCCTACAGATTAGTGGGTGGGGAGGCCCAATGCAGAGACCGTGCCGCTAAATGGCTTCCCGCTAGAGTTGCACAGCTCCCTCTCGTAGAATAACCACGAATCACTGCCCCATCTGAAGCAAGATCTGCTGGGTAGACCCCTTTCCTCGGGCTTCTCTCTGCTTAGTTCACTTGGAGCTCAGGCTCAGTGGGAGGCCTCTGGGAAGGGCTGTGTCCAGGGCAAACATGTGCACAACTGCTCTGGACACTCACCGGGTCACAGCAGACAGGGGTCTCAAGTGCTTTGGGCCTGGTCTTGCTCTGACCATGAATAACATGATCCTGTATGAGCCCAGGCTCCTTCTGGACAAGCAGGGCTCAGTTTCTTCCCAGACTATTTACGGCCCACCGTCTGCTTCCTATAGTCAGGAGGGAGGTGCCAGGGAAGCCTGGGACTTGCTCAGCCATAGCTCACATCCCCCACCACCTGTGCTTTTCCTGGCCTGTAGGCTAATGTTGAATGGTGTGCACATGCACTGAGCGTTGCTTGTTCTTCACTGAGATGCTGGGATGGGATGCCCGCTCCTTCTTCCTGCGAGCACACCTTGAAGCTAGGGGTGCAGACTGTGGTTACACTCAGGTGGGACTAGGCTGCTCTGGGCAGAGTCACACATGTGAATTTCATGGTGCCCAGACCAGTGGCAGTTCCTGCCAAAAATGCAGACCCCCTGTCTCCACCTTGAGTCCCTGCTTCTGCAGCTCCATGCTTGGGAACCAGCTGCCTCAGGGTGCTGGGATTCAAACTAAGGTTTGGAGATCAAAGCTGTCACCACCAACCAAACCCACCCCATCTCTGATACGGGCTGGAATATCTGGAGGGTGGTGTCATCCAAACCCAGGACCACAGCCTGGAGGACCAGAGTTCAGGTTGGAAATCTTGTTTGTCCTGTGACTGATGTTTTTACTTAGTTTTTCTCCCCCCAGTTCTGCCCCCTTTGGTTTCTCAAGACAGGGTTTCTCTGTATAGTCTTGGCTGTTGTAGAACTCACTCTGTAGACCAGGCTGGCCTCGAACTCAGAGATCCGAATGCCTCTACCTCCCGAGTGCTGGGATTAAAGGCGTGCGCCACCCCTGCACGGTTTATTTAGTTTTATTTAGTTTTGGTTTTTGTTGTTGTTGTGTTGTTCTGTTTTGTTTTGTCTGAAAGAGTTTCAAAATATTTTATACAAAGAAAAATACATATTTAAAAAGAACCAGGAAAACAGAACGTAAGTCCAGAGGAAACACAGTGTGCCCTGCCCCACCCCTGCCCTCTCTCACACCAAGTCTGGTTTTCTTCCTGTGCTGAGCTTCATGAAGATGGAGTCACATGACCTGCCTTCTGTGTTGGATTTTTACTTTCAGTCCAGAGAAGTGGAAAGGATCCCATGCTGACTCGGGTGTCTCCTAGGTTTGCCTCCCAGGAGGGCCAGAGCCTTATGCAAGCTTGAAGCTCTGTCCACCTCAGCACTGTCTCCTGTGGTGAAATAAATGTTGCCTGTGTTCCTGAGGCACTGCCTGTGGGTGCAGGGTATGCAACACAAGAGGAGTTGTTAAGTTTTTGTTTGTTTGTTTGTTTGTTTTGGTTTTTTCAAGACAGGGTTTATCTGTATAGTCCTGGCTGTCCTGGAACTCACTTTGTAGACCAGGCTGGCCTTGAACTCAGAAATTCGCCTTCCTCTGCCTCTGCCTCCCAAGTGCTGGGATTAAAGGCGTGCGCCGCCACCGCCACCACCACCACCCGGTGAGTTTTTAAGTTTTATCACTCAGCTTTGGCCAGAGTGACTGGTTTTCACTGCTGTATAGAGTTCCATTCTATAGATTCTATCATTATCCATCCTTCCCTTGACAGACAGTTGGTTTGTTTTCTTGCCTTCTTGCACGCTTCCACGCTAGTTTCTCATGCATACACGAGTGCATTTCTAGCAGGAACTGCCACTGGTCTGGACACCATGAGAGCCACATGTGTGACTGCCCAGAGCAGCCTAGTCTCACCTGTGTGTAACCACATGTGCACAGATACCAAGAAGAGGCATGAAATCCATGGAGCTAGAGATAGTTATTTGTAAGCCAAACCCAGGTACTCTAGAAAAGCAGCAAGCACTCTTAATGTGTGTGTGTGTGTGTGTGTGTGTGTGTGTGTGTGTGTGTGTGTGTGCGAACGCGCGCATGCGTGCATGCATGCATGCCTGTCTGTCTGTCTGTGTATGTGCACAGATACCCACAGAGGCCAAAAGAGAGCATGAAATCCCTGGCACTGCAGTTACAGGCAGTTGTAAGCCATCCCCCTGTGGGTGCTGGGAACCAAACCAGGTCCTCTACAAGAGCACCAAGCGCTCCTAACTGCTGAACCATCTGTCCAGTTCTCAATTTCATTTTTGAAACAGGGTTCTCAGTGAATCTGGAGCTCATTGACTGGTCTAGGCTGGCTGGCCAGGGAAATGAGGGATCTTTCTCTCTCTGCTTCTTCAGTGCTGGACTTATAGACAAGTGTGGACAGCTTTTATGCGCATTCCCCCTGCTTTGCAGTTGGGTGATTTCACTTTCCAAGATTATAATGGGGCTCACACCAGTCTGTAGCTGTGGAACCTGTCTCCTTCTTTCTTAATCCGGTTGGGTCCTTTCTGTCACTGGCATTTTGTCTCTGTCTGCAGAGGTGCTCACTTACCCTGGACACAAACCCTTTCTCAGATTTGTATACAGTGACTATCTCTCCAATAAGCACCTTGTCCTTCCCTTAGCCTCCTCCTGGTGTCTAACAGGTAAATGTTAATTCTTAATTGAGCGTGGGAAAACAATCGATCATGTTCTGTATAGACTGGGGTTTTCGTATCTCATTTCGGAAATCTTCCCTTAACCCAAGGTCATATGAATATTCTACTACATTTACATCTGAGATTTCTCTCAGAGTTCATGCTTTTGGTGCATTTAAATCATTTGTCCTTCTGAAACTGATGCAGGAAGAGTATGAGATAGAAGCCTGATAGCACATCATCTGTCATCTGTGAGGGTCTCTGGCTGTGTCCCTTAGCTGACTGGGGAGCAGCAGCATTCCACAGGAATTGTCAGCACCGGCCACGTGACATTCCACAAGGGTCACAAGCACATGACATTCCATATGCACTACTCATGGGTATGTGTGTATAATTGCTGATTTTGTTGACTGGATTAAAAAGTACTAGGGGCCTGGTCCTGTCGGGGTTGCAGGTGAGCTGGCCCCAAGGATGTGAGCTTAGGAGAGCTTGCTGTGTAACTTGTGAGGCAGTATGGGTAGGGGAGAGATACCCTCCCTGCCCTGCCCTCACCCCTCACCACCTATTGCAGACAGGAGAGCAGGCCCTGAGGTCCCGAGAGTGGGAGGAGTGGCCCTGCCTCTCACCAGCTGCCACACTTGTGAGAGTGGGCCCTGCACCTCACCTGGGCGGCAGAGTAGAGCTGGCTCTGGTTTCAGGAAGTGACTGGTGAGCCAGCCCGGAAGGCTGGAGAGTGAGACAGTCTGCTGGCTGCCTCTGACCAGCTAATTCACCTCTCCAGCCCAGATCCAGGGCTTTGATTTAGCTCACCCAACACCTACCCCAGCATGCTGGAGTGCTTGAAGGCTGGTCTGGTCTGGTCTTACAGATCCAAAACTGCAGGCAGGACCTCCAGGACACAGGGCCGCAACAGGAGATCTGAGAGGAGTCCAAGTGAGGTTCCAGTATTGATAGAGTAACAGAAGTCAGAGGCTTCCTACCACATCAAGGAGTTATTGCAATGAACATTTGCAAGTAAAGAAGTGTGGGCAAAGGGTGTACTGTGGACATACACTGTGACACACTACAGCTTCCACAATGAGATTATTTGTCCTCTGTTGAGAGGGGTGGGATGAAAGCATGGAGGATGGTACAGGGGAAGGGGAGGTGAGTGGGATTAGTGATGTGGAATTCATTAAAAAATAAAATAAAACATTTTAAAGGAAAGACAGACAGACAGACAGACAGGCAGGCAGACATCTGTGGGAAGGTTTGTCCAGAGAAGCTTTAGTGAGCAGAAAGGACTACCCTGAATGTGAGCAGCACCATCTCACAGGGTAGGATCCCAAGTGGATCAAATCAGAAATAAGGAGAATGGGGCTTCGTCTCTCTGCACTTCTAAGCTGCTGAGATGTGAGGGAGGAGCCTTGCTGTCCTGCTGCTCTAGCCAAGACCTTCCCTGGCACCAGCGAGTAAGGAAGGACAGATAGCAGGTGAAACCTCCCTCAAGTTGCTTCCTGTGAACTATTAGGTCACTGCAATCACAATGTAACAAATACCACAGGTTTCTGATCTCTCCACCTCCACGTGCAGGTCAATGGGAAACGGCCTCTTCTCGAGCTGAGGTTGGATAAAATGTTGGCAGATTCCCAACTGCCCTCCCCGGGCCATCTGCTGAACTCCATCGCCTCTGTTCTTCCGTGGAAAATTGGAAATGCCTGCTACAAAAACCACCCTGAAGCTTTGATGGGGATTTCTGTGAAACTTTGGTCTAATTAAGTAAGAGCTAAGAACCTGCATTTTTATGAGAGGGGTATTTCTCAGATGGTGCACGTGTCCTGGGACCCTGTAATGCATGTTCTCTCTCTTCTTACCCTTTGCTGTGGTTTCCCGTGGGTGCTTTGTAAGCGCTCCATGCCTTACTTCTTATTAAATACATCTTCTCCCTGTTCCGCTGTGTTGAATACAGTGGACGCTTGTAAATTTATCTTATATCTACCAAGCTGTTCAACTTCTGGTTTCTTATGAGCCATAGATTGCTTGGAGTGTTTCAGTGTGGAAAATCATAGCGTCTATGAGTGATGCTAATCTTAATTATCTCTCTCTAATCACTGGTTCTTCTTTCTTGTTAATTAGTTGATGTTAAATAGAGGTGTAAATTAATAGCGGGTAGCTGTCTTGTTCCTAATTTAAAAGGCGATGGTTCTGATGGTCCATCATGGCAAATGATGTTTGCTGGAGATTTCTTTAAAACACCTCTCATGAAATGCTGGAAGCCTTGCCCAATTCGCTAAAACTTTTGTCAGTATTTTCCCCTCCAGCGAGATAGCCATGCAGCTTTCTCTTTAATCTGTGATCGTGAGAATTACACTAATAAATACTCCACAGTTGGACCAAACTTGTGTCGCTGAGATAGTCAGCTTGGTCATGATAGATACTTCATTCAGCCCTTCTGGACTTAGAGTTCAAAAGTGTTTGCCTTTCATATTGCCATGGCTTGCTTGTTTTTTTATTTTTATTTTATTTATTTATTTTTGCTTGGTTTTTGGTACTCAGGCTGGGCTTCCTTCAGAACATGGGCCTGTTTTCCCTCCCCGTTCTCTGGGAGCAATTACTCAGCACTAAAATGCAGTAGGGTGTTATGGCTGCGATGCCAGTTGGCGTGCGGGCCCCCTCCTGTGGATGTGTGTGCACACTTGAGCCCATGTGTGATGCGTGTGTGTGTGTGTGTGTGTGTGTGTGTGTGTGTGCAGACTGTTGACTTGCCCTTTTGAAAGTAGTTGTGGAACCATGAGGTTCAGCCCTTAACTATCAAGTCATTTTTCATCTGTTTGGTTCTCTTTTGGCCTTTATGTAACGACAGCATTTTATATGTTCTGAGAATTTTAATCAGAATTTGTTGCACAATTGGTCATTATAACATTACATTCTGTGGCCTTGAGGAAAAGCAAAGATAGAGAAGGTGTAGGCATGGCTACAGGCTCATTTGTGAACTGATAAAGAATACTGATGACAAGTATCTGTGCTTCTGAGAGAATGAGAAACATGGATGAAGTTGTTCACCTGTCATCCATAACCAATATCAAACACTTTGAAAATGATTTTAATTGATTGTCTAGCTGTTCAGATAGAATACAAAGGAGGTTTCACTATGACGCCTTTGTGTGCTCTTTTGAAAGAAGGAGAAAGAGAAGTGAAACCCTCCTGCCTGCCCCGCACCTGCCTGTGCACCTGTCACCTGCCCCGCACCTGCCTGTGCACCTGTCACCTGCCCCGCACCTGCCTGTGCACCTGTCACCTGCCCCGCACCTGCCTGTGCACCTGTCACCTGCCCCGCACCTGCCTGTGCACCTGTCACCCTCCTGCCTGCCCCGCACCCTGCCTGTGCACCTGTCACCCTCCTGCCTGCTCTGTGACTCCAGACCTGCTGTCCCCATCCTGTGTTCAAAGGTTTACTGAGAAACCGCTTTGTCAGAGCACTGGTTTTGTCTTTACTGGAGGAGAGAGAGGGCAGGGCTGCGTGGGACTCACACTTGGGGTAGGTCTTTCTGAGTTCTGCTGTTAGTCCTGGGACCCATGACTCACTGCTTGGCTAGTGGGTTCTCATGGCTCCTTCTTCCTCCCCTTCCCCTTCTGTTCCCTACCCTGCTAGCCCTCCTCTCCTCTCCCTCTCCTCCTCCCCCTCCCCCTCCCATGCTCCTGCTCACCTTCTCCCCCTCTTGTGCCCCGCTTCCCTCCCTCTCCCCCTCCCCTCCTCCCTCTCTTGTGCTCCCTCTCCTGTGTTCCCTCTTCTCCTCCTACCCCTCCCCTGCTCCCCCTCTTCTCCCACTCCACACCACATGCCATAATAATCAAGAAAAATATTTGAATATGACACCCTGGACCTGTGTCTAGAGTGTCCTAGACTTGTCCTTTCTAGAAGTCGTTCTGTTGAGCCCTAGACACACAGCCAGTGAGCCCAGCTGATTGGGCTCACACATTAACTGTTCCCCAAGTTCTCTAGCTCTGTAGCTCTGCCTGTTGCCAGCTAGTGCCGAGCTGAAGCACACGATCCAAGTCAGGGCCGCCCCAGACTAGCTTTTCCTCAACACTGGGTTATAGTATACCACATTGACAGTCCTTCTGACCCCCACATTCTCAGTCCCTTCTGCCTCAGGACCCCTGTGTGTGCTGTTTGATTTCCCTCTTTTCCTGCTAGTCCTTCCTAACTGCTAAGTCATACTGAGAAATGTCACCTCTGTGTACGACTCTGTCCTGACATCCTACCCTTCCTTCCGTCTCCATCAACATAGGTTGCTTGTCTCTGCCTGAGCCTTTGTCACAGCCAGTCACCCTTCTGTTTTATCTTACCTGTCTGCTCTCAAGCCCACACTACATGGTGGCCTAGGCTTGTTGGTTTCTCTCTCTCTCTCTCTCTCTCTCTCTCTCTCTCTCTATCTATCTATCTATCTCTCTCTCTCTCTCTCTCTCTCGTGTTCCCGACATCCATTCCTGCTGCACCATCTTCGATCTGGTCCAGAGCCTACAAGGTACTACACGTACATGGACACCAGCACTTCCCTCCCGTCCATGCCCTCTGAGGAGAAATGGACTCTGAGAATCAGCAAGCAAAATGGGTAGTAAGTTCTCAGGGAATTGACTCAAAGCCAAAGCCTCCTGGCTATTTCAGGGCTCACGATGGCGTCCTTTGTACCCATCCTCTTCATGCTTTGGTGGGGTTCACACCTTGGCAGAGCTAATGTCACAGAGGTAGGAGACCTGGAGATCTGAGCATGGACTTTGAGGCCCATCTCCAGGCAGGGCCACCAGCTCTGGGCATGGGCCACCCAAGGACACCAGAACACACCATTCTTTTACTCAAGAAAACTGTATACCACAAGGGTGTGTACCTCATACACTCACACTCAACAGGGGCTGCATGGGTGTCCAGTGCACAAGAACAGGGAGGAGCAGCCCCTGTGCCACTAGGAAGGAGTAGAAGGGTTTCAGGGTAGAGTGGGAGAGGCAGGTGCAGAAGCAGATCCTGAGGGCCAAGCTTACGGGTGATTAAGAACAGGGGGAGGGGAGCCCTGGTGCTGCATGGAAGTGAAGGACATGCTCTGCTCAGGGCATCCAAATTCTCTATATAAAGTCTCTGTCAGCCACTGGGTCAGAAGCCAGAGGGGCTTCCAGACAGTGCCCCACCCTGACCCCAGGACCAAGAGAAGCACCAAGTGAGAGGTCTTCAGCCAAAGCTGATGGACTTGAGGCTGCTGTCTCTAGTGACAAGCCAGGCCCAGCCAGAACAAAGCCTAAGCCCAGGTAACTGCATGGTGCAGCATGAGATGGGCAGACAGCAGTGTTGGTGTTTCCGAAGCATGGAGCAAGGCTCCTCTGCATTCTGAGGATCTCCTGCCAAAGCTGGCAGAATCTGAATGAAGGCTGGCGGAATCTGAATGAAGGCTAACACTGACTCCCCTGTGGTAAGAGACTGGGGTGCCCGAAGCTTGGCTTTGCTGAAGGCTTTGTCTACGTTTGTTCAGTTCTCTGGGAATCCAAAGTCCCTCCGAGATGTGGCCCCAAGTCAGTTCTCTGGGTTTCTGCAGGGTACCATGCATCCTAAGGTCTGGTTTCATCTTGATTTAGGGACTCTTCACAATGCATCCTGTGGAAGGGGCTGCGTGTAAGCAGCTGGTGAGAGAGCTGATCCTAAGAAACAAAATGATGAGGTAAATGCCTATAACCCCAGCTCTGGGAGGCTGAGGAAGGAGGCTAGTGATCTTAAGCTTGGCCCGAGTTGCTTAGTGAAATTGTGTGTCAAAAAAACAAAAAGCAAACAAACAAACAAAAAAGTCAAAGGAAAAAAAATATTAGTTACAGACAGGGAGGGGTGGAAGAAGAGGAAAAAGAGGAGGCAGAAGGGAGGAGGAAGAGAAAGAGGAGGAGGGATGGAAGAGGAGAGGAGAAGGAGGAGGAAGAAGAAGAGGAGGAGGAGGAGGGAGTGGAGAAAGAGGAAAAGAAAGAAGAGGTGGAGGAGAGGAGGAGGAAGAGGAGACTAGGAAGACTAGAGAGAAAAGAGAAAGAAAATGGAAAATGTGTACACTTATGGGACAGCCATGGACAGGTGGAACTCTATGCCACGACTACACAAAGTTCACCACAGTAATGTGGGGCTCAGCCAGGAGCCAGTGAAAGCTGAGCCTGGGATCATCCTTGGCTGGCCCAGTCCACCCAGGTACTGGGGGAGCAGATGAGCACTGTCTTCTCCAAGAGACTGACAAGCCAGAATGGCCAGGAGAGGCCAGGGAAAGGCTGCACACCAGGAGAGCCCCAGAGAAGTCCATGGATACCTCTTCCCCACTGAGTGTCCCCAGAGTGGTTGAATGACTCTCAGGTGCTTATCTGCACTTAAACCGTTTGTGAGGCTTAAGACTCAGCCATGAACAGAGCTGACGGCAAGATACTATCAGAGGGGGAGCGATTAAGCAACAGAACCCCAGCTAATTATAAGTGAAACCAATTAAAGCAACAAAAGAAACTTGCAGAAAGCTGGGGCGGCCTCTCACAGTGGCAGGCTCCTGATAGGAATACCTGCAGCCTGCTTGCAGACTCCCACTGACCCAGTCTGGAGAAAGCTGAGCCTCAGAAGTAAGTCATGACTTACTTAAATCAGAGAGATGGCTCGATTAGTAAGGGGGCTTGCTGCACAATCATAAGGACATGAGTTCAAATCCCCAGCAGTCCTGTAAAAAGCCAGATGTAATCAATCATACCTATAAGCCCAGCACTGTGGGTGTTTTAAACAGAATGATCATTGTGACTTGATGGCTGCCAGTCGAGCTTCAGGGTCAGTTAGAGATACTGCCTAAGTAAGAATATTAGTAAGTAATGGACCAGGATAACTACAGTTGTACACATGAATATACATATCACTTATCACTAAATAAGTAAATTCAGTTAAAGGGGAGATAAGTCATAGAAACCATGGATTTCAGTGGTTGAATAAATAAGATTGGCCAGGCAGTGGTAGCGCACGCCTTTAATCCCAACACTTGGGAGGCGAAGACAGTCGGATTTGTGAGTTCGAGGCCAGCCTGGTCTACAGAGTGAGTTACAGGACAGCCAGGGCTACACAAAGAAACCCTATCTCAAAAAACCAAAAAAGAAAAGAAAGAAAGAGAGAGAGAGACAGAGAGACAGAGAGAGACAGAGAGACAGAGAGACAGAGAGAAGGAAAGAAAGAGAGAGAAAGAGAGAGAGAGGGAAAGAGAGAAAGATTGATTGATTGATTGATTGATTGATTGATTGAAGGCCAGGCCATGCTGGCCTAAATAGAGGACAGATAGTGAGGTTAAAAGCCACCTCTGGACAGGCATTGTACAATAATCAACTGTGTCAGAAACAGAAATGAATGACAGACACTCTAGATCACCCCCACACCCCACCCCTTCACTGAACATCAGAGACCTCTGCCCGGCCCTCCTGGCTGTAGTTTGAGTCTTTGTCCCAATGTTGAGGCCTCACCCATGGGGGTCATGGCAGGAAGGGGTCCTGGGATTTTATTCTTGAAGGAGGAAGCCTGGTGTCCTAGGATCCAGAGAGGATTTGAATAGTAGCTGCCAATCTCACTATCGATGTGACCAGTATTACCACAAGATGGGTCTTCCCAGCGAGTGTTTAAATACTGATTACATCTTTGGCTTTGTAAATAACTCAATGGTGATTTTTTTCCTTTCTTTCTTTCTTTCTTTCTTTCTTTCTTTCTTTCTTTCTTTCTTTCTTTCTTTCTTTCTTTCTTTCTTTCTTTCTTTAACAATATTGCCCATAATGGGAAGGCAGGGTTTTTTTTTTCCTCTCTGTCACTTGGATATTAAGCACTTTAATGAAAATACACAAATGAGCTCTCTATAAAACTTGATCTGAAGCAAGCTGTGTGAGGCTTAACGCTGTGTTAAGGCTGTGAGGGCTCCAGGGAGCTGATGAACAAACCTTTTGTCATTGCTAGGGAAATGGAATAGTGGTGGCTATTTGTCCGGCCCCTCTCCCTTTCCCCAGGAGCCACGCTGCGTTGGGCAGTGGTCCCTTAGCAAGGCTTCCTGGGAAAGGATGAGGATGCCTGGCCTGAGGGACCGCTTTATTGGGAGCATGCCTACTTTTTAATTGGCCTTGGTGTTAATGAATGGATTCGTTCTGTTTGGAGTGAGCAGGGCTGGGCGCTGGTGCGTGTAATCTGATTGCAGCCGGGTGCTCAGAGCCCTGCAGAAGGCTCTGGAACAGCCGTGATTGGCTTGGCCCGAGCTGTACCGTGCTGGCAGCCTCAGGCACCAGAGGATGGCAGGCGAGAGAGGTGGGCACCTCCGTGTCCACAGGCCTCCTCCCTCAGTCCCTTGATGGTGGGAGCCAATTGTCATTGTGCAGTAGCTACGACAGAAGCTGTCTTGGGGCTGGGGGTCTTGTTTTTCTGGAACAATCCTTCATCAAGCAGGGGAGGACAGCCTCCCTATCCACCCAGGAACCTGACATACTGTGGATGGCTTTTTCCCCACCTACTCTTGAGCCATGGGGGTGAAGGAAGTGGCGCTGGGCCCCATTGGGCATCGTCTGGCAGATCTCCAAACACCTGCTTTTTCTTTTGGCTCAGTCTGCACTGGTCACACTCTGAGAATGTCAGGCAGGTTCCTGACATCACGGACTGGTATAGCATCAGCTCTGTCACCAAACCCACCTCTGGAGAAGGAGACAGTGTATCCTTCCTTGGTGGAACTCTGGTCACCCACAGCAATGCTGCATAGAGCAGAATGGAAGACATTAGCAGAAATCCCCCTAGCTCCTAGTGGGGCCAAACACATGTGCTATGTCGTGTCATTTGAGGCTAAGAGGCTCGGAGCCTGGGCTTGGAGGTGACTTAATATCTCTTTGATCTGGTGACAGGCCTGGCTCGGGTTTATTAGCAGTCCCAACTCAAGACCAAAGATTAACTTTCTCTAAAGGGCTCACATGAGGTGGAATCGTATTTTTGTCCCTTGTTTAGTCTCTGTCTCTGTCCCCACATCTATGGGGGATGCGCGCTCCCTCTCCCTCTCCTTCTCTCCCCCTCTCTCCCTCTTCCCCTCTCTCCCCCTCCTTCTCCCTCCCTCCCTAACCCCTCCCTCCCTCTCGCTTCATAAAAGTCACAATCTATTTCTGCTGGGCTGGCATTTGGCCCCAGGGCTAAGCATGTGAACTGTCTGGCTGAATGAAAGTCCCCAGAGGCCCCAGTGCCACGTCTTCGCAATGGCCCAGCCCTTGTTTGTGACTTGGCTGCCTGTTTGGGAGTCAGGGGCTGGTGACATGGCCTATGTGTCACACTTGAATATCATGCAACTGCATCAGGACGGGGTACCTAGCCTTCCCTGCCCAGTACATACCTCACGTGGGGCTATGGAGGGCCTCATGCATTCCTGCATGTGTCAGGGCAGGGAGGGTCACATGTGACTTCCACATCTCTCTCCAGCTACACTGGAGCTGTGCCCAGACGGTACCTGAAGATCGGTTTAATGAACAGCGGTTTTGGGATTGGTCCTCAGACTTTGCTGGACCTCAGTACCCCTGAGTGCTCTTGGTGTCCTGGAGAGGCACAGAGATCTTGGTCACCAAGCCCTCCTAAGGAACCTCCAGGCACAAGGCCACCCCACCCCACCCCACCCACCCACAAGCAGGCCAGACACTAGTGTTCACTCCTCTGTGAGGAACAGCAGAGCTAAGCTGAGACCTAAGCTGGGTCTCAGTTTGGCATCAGGTAGATGTGGCTGCCAGTCAATCAGAAGGGTTCATACCTTCTTCCCACATCTGTTGCCCGGACCCTGGAGTCTTGGGATAAGAGCAAAGGCCTTTAACATCACCTGGCCATCGTGAGCTCAGCCAGGGCTCACATCCCAGCCATTTCTTTTATTTTTTTCCTGTCTGCTGCTTCTTTCTGATTTTTAAAAATTTAGCTGTGAACTCTTGGTCACTTTTTTCCCCCAGAAAATTCTGTTTCTGGGCTTAGCTTTTAAACACTGGAGAGACAAAGTCAGGGTTCATATTCCACTGGGTCCCCAATGACTGGCTGTGGGTGCTGGGCTATCAGGGCCCCAAGGACTAGCTGTCTCAATGCAGCCCGGCACATCCTTCCTGGCCTTTGTCCTGCACTTGAAGTTACTGTGGCTACCTGCTGAGAGCCCTTGGGTGGGGGTGGGGGGAGGGTATCTCTGGGTCTCTGTCTAGGTAGGCAGGCATTTGCTCTGCTTCGTGTGGAGGCATGAGCAGGGGCAAGCCCTTTCCCTTCCCATTTTGAATTCTTAAAGGTTTATTTCAGAGCCTTTTTCATTGTTCTAAAAACAGCAATGATATTCTTTGTTCTACGGAGATAATGTGGCCGAGATTCCATTACATCGCTGTAATGAATGGCCCCCTGGGCCTCTCAGGTCCTTTGGACTTAATGGAGAAAAAGCAGCAATTCAGACTGTAGGATTCCTGTATCACCAGCTGCCCGAGCCACACAGACAGAGGAGCCTAGGGCAGGTGTGGTTACACTCGTGGGTGACCTTGGCCCACCATGGATGGCAGGCTGTTCTGTCAGACTCAGAACACAGGGACCATTCTCCTCTCTGGATGAGATTTGAATGGCGGTTGAGACCATTGAGGTTGGGGGGGGGGGAGGCATTCGAAAACCTTAATGATACATGAGTATCACTCCCAGTTAAAGAGGCAGGTGTGCACGGGTTTGTGCAAACTCTTTACCTGAGTCCTGTTAACTGCACAGAGCCCTTATTCCCTCTAGGAAGTAGTATAAAGGTCTTTCAGTTCCAGGCAAGAGAGCTCTCATGTGGGGCACAAAAGTATGGGAGCCTTCAGGGGTTCAGGACAAGTGAAGCAATACCTAACACCCATCAGGCCTGGCCCTGAACTTGGGGTTCGTGCATGATATCTGCAGCTGTCAAGCAACACCCGACTCCTTAACTTCACTTCCTCAGAGCACAAAATGGCCAATTGGAGCTGTGAGATGCTTAGGAGGGGCAAAACAGAGACTTACCCTGCATATATCTAGGGAGGAACTTCTGGAAGAGGGGAGGACCAGCCATCTGTTCAAGTCACACAAACTAGATATGCATTGCTGCAGAGAGGGACCTCATGTGACATCCAGAGAATTCCAAGGAGTCTGAGGAGGTCCTTGGAGGGTCAACTCAGGGGTCATCCTGCCTGGACTCAGGGGCTGGTTCTTCCACCTGCGTTCTGGTGACTTTGGACAAGTCACTGAAGGTGGCCAGGCCAGGTGTGAGCTGTAAGATGGGTTGGTGTGTGGAGGAACATACAGGAACACTGGATGGAGTGGTGTGGTGCTGGTACTGATGGAGATGGCTGTAGTTGTAATGCTATTGACAGTCATGACGCTGTGTTGGAGCTGGCAACGCAGAGCTGTCCTCTGCTTCTGAGCAGCTCGCACCTGTGTATCCTGCTCTGTGGGTTAGATGGGCCACAGAGGCTTCAATGGGCCTAGGAGGAAAGCCCTTGCTTATAGGATAAGGACACGAGCTCAGGGCCAATCTGACCAAATGCAAGTGGATACTCCATCTGTGTAAAGCAGACACACCTGACCCTTTCTCTATCCACACTTTGCCACGTCTAATGCTTCTGTCTGCCGGTCTTCTGCTGGGCAAAAGACAGCCTGGCAGCCATGGGATGGCCAAAATCCTGTGTCCCCCCAGCATGTGCCAGGAGCTGCTCCCTTTCATGTCTATGTTGCCAAGGAAACTGAGGATTTGGAAGGGACAGTAAGTGTAGTTTCTCTCTCTCTCTCTCTCTCTCTCTCTCTCTCTCTCTCTCTCTCTCTCTCTCTCTCTCTCTGCAAGCAGGGCTCTGTGATTATTGAAGGGCTTGTGGCTCCATCTGAATGAAGAGATTCGGAGCTTGGGGAAGCAGAACAGAGAAGCAAGGACTGGGAGAGACTGGCTAGAGGCTTGGCCTGACCAGCACCTTTGGAAGTTCCTGACCTCTGACACAGTCAGAGGCCCTGTTCAAGGTCTACATGCTAGATACATGGTAGAGTTGGGTAGCCAAGGGATGTTCTGGGGCCTGAAGTTCTAGCATATTCAATCACTTTATAGATTCAATACAAATCCCTTCAATTCCTGGTGTCACTGGTGACTATCAGGAGTCATGTGATAAAAGACAAGAGTATCCTATGGTGTCTCTCTGTCACCACCTGCTTGCTCTAGTTTTGTAACACTCTCTCTGGAATTTGATACAAAGAGCTACCTACATTCCCAGGGAGAGCATCCATCACCTTAAGTTCCTTCCAAGTTCCTCTCAGACCAGAAGAGCCCGAGGATGCTTGCACTTCCTAATCATTGGCTTGGGGTGACCACTGGCATCCGGAAAGGCCCTACTGCCCATTTGAAATTGTGGCTTTGCAGAGTTGCCTTGGGAGGTCCTTGTCTCACTGTAAGCAAGTGTGGGCAGAAGGATAAAGGGAGGACGGGCGGGGGAAGGGGGCTTGGATAATGATGTAATGATGTTGTTTCTTTTCTTTCTTTCTTTCTTTCTTTCTTTCTTTCTTTCTTTTTTTTTTTTTTTTAGTTTTTTAAGACAGGATTTCTCTGTGTAGCCCTGGCTGTCCTGGAACTCACTCTTTAGACCAGGCTGACCTCTAACTCAGAAATCCACCTGCCTCTGCCTCCCGAGTACTGGGATTAAAGGTGTGTACCACCACGCCCGGGGCACAGACAGTAAGGAGTGTCTCTCTCCCATAGTGACCTCATCATTTGCAGTCTAGGGTTACAGTCCAGCCCTGATGCTGTAACAGCTCACAGCCTTTAGATACAATTGCCTGTTGGGTTTTGTTTTTGTTTTATTTTGTTTGTGTCCTGAGGGCTTAACTGGAGATTAGAGACCTGTATTTCAACCACAGTCCTGGTGTGACTTAACTTTGTTTAACCTTTCTTAGCCCTGGATTTTGTTTTCTACAGTGAATACGGAATGTGAGGGTCCCACCACCATCGTCACCCCCATTCCCACCCCACCCCTGACTCCAGCTGCAGTGGCCCCAGCTGTTTTTGAACATCCAATAAGATTGCAGAACTGGAGCTCTGGTCATGTGGCTTCCCTAGCCAGTGGATGTATTAGTGCTTCTAGTGCGTGGCAAAGCAGAGTTTGCAAACTCCTAACAGCTCAAGATGCCAGTGGAAGGAGCAGGAAGAGGGACAGAATGTACAGGGTATGTACACAGGCATTGTGGCTGCCACACTGAGTCTGGTGGGGTCTCAGGAAGGCTCTGGTCCCCATGGGGAAATGAAACCTGGTAATGTTTGGCAGTCGGCTGGCTCTGCAGTGCTCCTTACTAGAGATACCAAGCCAAGTGACTGGAACAGCTAGAGTCTGCCTGAGTCTCCACAGGTTAGTTCTGGGGGTTAGTTCAAGGAAAGCCAGAGCCCCATCTTCCCATAGCTGAAGGCAGAAGATTGAATATTCTACCCCCAGCTGCCTCCCATTTTCAATGCACAGAGGAGAGGGGAAAGCTTCTAGTTTATAATGTAGAGATTATTGGAATGCCCATGTCCGTGAACTAACGTGAGGTTTTTTCCTAAGGACAAATAAGAAAATTCCAGCAACACATTTCCTATTTCCCATTGTTTAGCCAACTCTGCCAAACACCCGTCCTTGAATGCTCTTTGTTTAAATTCTTGTTGAAAGTCCTAGAAGAGTCACATTTAGGATCGTTAAACAGAAAGCAAAGTCATTTCTGGGAGGTATCAGTGTTCAGCCAAAGAAAACCAGAGTGTTACTGACCTGTGTTTAAAGGGGAGAGGAACTCAGGTAAGTGGTGTGGATTTTTGTGGTTGACTTCTTCATTACATAGACTGATCTGGCACCATCCTGGGAAGATGTCTCTGCCACTGCTCACCAGAAGTAACAATGCAGGAGCAGAGACCGGAAGGAAGGGCATTATTTTTTGCATAATGTGCACTCGTGACAACCATTGCCTGCCTCACTCCATCAGACCTTCCTGCGGAGTGTGCACGATACTTCAAGTCTCATTAAGCTATTTATCCATAGGAATGAATGGTTTTAATGTACCACATTAAGGTTATGACACCTGAGCTGGTAAAAAGCAGTCCATCTCAGTGTGTGCCGTGAGTGGAGCGCGCTGCTGTATTAACGCCATTGTTCCTGCCTCAGTGGTGAACAGGCCCGGTTGGTACATTAATCATACTTGCCATAAGCACTTGCCATCTCGATGGCACTTCTGGATGGCGTCCTGATAACATCATCACATCTGTATCTGTGGACAGATGAGCTATAAGGTTTGTGTAAACCTGTCACTCACAGGCCTCTGATTCATAAACCGCTCCTTGGCACCTTCTACCCAAGGCCCTGGCACCGCCCACCCGTGGCCGAAAGTCTGATTGGGCCCTGCCTTTGCTCCGCCCACTGTGCTCGCCCCTCCTTCCATCTTTCAAGAGCTTGTTGGTGTGTCACGATGACATGAAGATAATATCTTTGGGGAGGATGGTAGGCAGTTCTAATAAAAAAATGTCATTCACAAATCTAACGCACACAGCCTTCCCCATTACACAGTTTGCATTTTAAAGACCACATTAACTGTTAGCTGGCTCACTCTGGCAGCCTACAGGGTTAGTGCCCCGTGGGCATTTCATAGCATACAAGTGCGGACCAGTCAGGGGTTCAGCAAAGGATGCGTTTGGGATTCCACAAAGTAGCCTGACCTCTACCCGCTGATCTATCGGAGATGCTCCTCCTACACCTGTGGGAGAAATCTTCAGAGATATTTGTCCCGAGAAGGAAGGTGCAGCTACTTTCAAGTCATGAAAATACTAGTGAATCTTCCTTTATAATCCAGAAAATATTTGAAAATTCCAACCTCTGCAGTATGATGTGCTGTGAGCATGGCAGGTGGGAGTTCAGAATGAACTCTGAGAAGGCTAGCCCTGACCTACGGTGGAGCAGTTTAGTTAATTGGTTAATTAATCCGTTAATGAACTAGTTTATTTGTATGTGCATGCTTGCTTGGTTTTCTCTACCCTTGTTTGAATCACTGACCTTGAACAGGCTGTGTGGTTACCAGCATGTGGCAATGGACTCCTAAGATGGGCCATTGTTTATTTTCCTACATGATTATTACTACTGCCCAGTCAGGGACTCGGGAGTTCTTGGGGAGAAAACGAATGGAGAAAAATCATACACAGTTATTTTCAGCTGGTTTTAGGCTATGGAGAAATAATTAGCCCATCACACACAACCCAACGGTTTACAGTAAACAAAAGCATCCACTTAACAAGATGCCCTTGTGTTGGAAGAGAATCAAAAAGGCTATCTCATTATCCTGCCCCCAACCGTGCCCAAGCATGGGTACCTCAACCCTTGTCAGGATACCCAAGGCTAGATCACCACCTGCTCCTGGGAGACACTGCTTCACAGGGAAGGACCCCGTTGAAAATCTGTGTCCCTGACCCAGAAGAATGATGGCAGGTTTACTTTCTTTTGTAAATCTGGTGAGGGGGAAACCTTCAATCAGATGATTTTCCCCAGAGATGATGGTGGTTACTTTATTTATCACTCTGACAATAGAGTCACAGAACCAACTTAAGGGAGAAAGGGCTTGTTTTGCCTCACGGTTTGAGAGAGCAGAACAGGGGGGAGAGAGCATTGGTCAAGGTGGCTGTGGCTGTAGGAAGCTGCCGGTTCACACGTGGGTGGGTCAGGAAGCACAGGAAGGCAGGGAGTTGATATTCAGCACGCCTCCTCCTCCTTCCTGTTCTGTGCTGTGTGGAGCCCCAGCCCCGAGGCATCACCACCAGATTCAGGATGACACTTCTCAGTTAATCCTCTCTGTAAATGCCCTCATAGGATCACTGATGCCTTACGGACAGACGGATGTCTTAATCCTAACAAGTTGATCTTTAGAATCAACTATTACAGAGACCTACTTAAAAGCATCAAAGAGGAAAGCTGTGTAACACCCAAAATGGTCTTCTTATTGGGAAGCTCAAATGCAAAAATAACAAATGAAGAGTAAAACAACATTTATTTCCTAATTTAAACACACACACACACACACATTAAATTGTCCTACAGGACTTTCATAGTGAGGAGATCAAATGCTCTACAAAGATCAGTGTGGTAGGCCAGCTGATGTCAGTGATCAGGAGGCAGGAAATGTAGGAAATTGACCTGAAATTAAAGTGTGGGCAGCTGTACTCCCTCTGGAGGCTGATGGAAAGAGGGTGTCATTCGTCACTCTTATAGCCTCTGGTAGGTAGCCTGACTGATCTAGTCTGATTCTCGATCACATAGCTTTCCTGATTTCCTATTTTCTCATAATAAGAACACCTGTTGTCACTGGCTTTAGGCCCTATCTGAAGCCCAGGAGGGCATCATCCCATAGTCCTTCAAACAATTATATCTGCAAAGATAATCTTTCTAAGTCACAGTCTGAATCTCAGGTGTGGTGGTGTTAGCTGTCAACTGGACCCAGGGAAGTCGGCTTCTGTGAGGCATCGCTTGTATGCTTGCCTTTGGGCGTGCCTGAGGGAATTATCTTGCTCACAAGTTAACTGGTGTAAGAAGATCTAGCCCACTGTGGGTGGCACCACTCCTAGGCTTTGGGCCAGGAACTGTTTAAGAATTTAGAAGCTGCAGGGTGTGGTGGCGCACGCCTTTAATCCCAGCACTCCGGAGGCAGAGGCAGGCAGAGAGGCCAGTCTGGTCTACAGAGTGAGTTCCAGGACAGCCAGGGCTAAAGAGAAACCCTGTCTCGAACCCTCCCCCCCAAAAAAAGAATTTGGAAGCCAAGGTGAATACAAGCTAAGAAGCAAGCAACATGCATTCATTCATTTCTCTCCACTCTTGACTGTGGATGTGACCGGCTGCTTCAAGCTCCTGCCACAGTGACACTGTTGCTGTGATAAGTAGTAACCTAGAATTAGAAGCTATAACAAACCCCTTTCTTCCTGTGTTGCCTATTGCCAGGGTATTTTATCGCAGTAGCAAAAGTGAAAACAATTGATAAAGACACACACACACACACTACCACCTGCAGTCCTCATACTGAGAGCTGAAGAGAGTCTCAAGTTCAAAGCCAGCCTGAACACCACAGTGCAAATTTGTTTCAAAAACAAAGCAACTGCTTAAGAAGGGACAGCTAGTCCCATGGGGTGGCAATTACAGCTGAGAACTGGGGGAGTGATGAGAATGGAGGCAAGTCTCCCCAGCTTGGAATCCAGGTCATGCCTGCACTCAGAGTGGCCCTCAACTGGTTGCTATAGGCAGCTAGCTCCCTACCAAGTCTCTGCGGGAGAGCAAGTGCTACACCCAGCACCATGCAGCTACTTCTCTAGGAACTAGGTCTAGTCAGGAGACAAGATGGGGACTTGTTCTGGGAGCCACAGCCTTCTCTTAATACTTTCTCTGGAACCTCACAGCTTCAGGTCCCACCTCTCTTTAGAGACCTTTTTTCTCCAATTCTTATCCTCTTTCCCACATCCTAAGGTTTCCTCAGATCTGCCTTCTGTTTTGCCAGTTCTCTCTTTAGCAGCGTCAGCTCAGGTCAATCCCACCTTGAAGCTTTCAATGGAAATTTCTATGTCCTTTGTCATGACTTTCTTTGGTTTATTTTTTATAATTACTTCCCCTTCTTGGCAAATACTTCAAGCTCATTGAACAGAAACCTTTAAACTTGTTAAGCACAAGTATCTTAGAATCCTAGCAAGAAGTATAAACTGATATCCTAAGCTCTAGGAATCTTAGCAATGCAACAACATAACCCTGAATAAAGAAAAGAGGTTCATGGTTATCACACATGAATAAACCAGCAGAAGGGAAAGAAAGGAAAGTGGTTTTGGTTGTCTGTGGTCAGCACTTGTTCCAGGTCACCGCGCCTTGACACCCTGCATGGTTGCTTAGTCATGCAGTTATACTTTATACTGAGCTGGAACATGATGAGTGACCCAAGGCCAGGCAGGGTGGAGCCTGTGGCCCCTGAAGATTTACACTGGCCATCAAAAGGCTTTGGGGTGCTGCCAGTTCAGACTTTGGGGTGGTGCTGGTACCAGGAGAAGAGGGTACTGTGGTCTGTGGCCTCTGGGAACAGCACTCACACCCCGTGATCCAGGAAGCCACCTTCACAGGCTCTGCAGCTCACAGGGGAAGATTGGAATTACCTTTAGGTAACACCACAAAGGGCAGCTTCCCACTCCACTCCAGTCCCACCTCAGAGGTCTTGCTTTGTCTCTCCCCTCATCCAGACCTTGTTTTTCATTTTATTTTATTATTATTATTTTTTAGCAAGGCTCATGTACCCTTGTCGGCTGAACGAGGGTCATTATGCCAGGCCCCAAGATTGGTGACAGATGGGCCCTTGCTCATTTTAGTATAATGCAGTACACTTATCTATCAGTGGTGGGTGCTGGTGTGAACACTTGCCTGGTATACCCATGGGCATGAAGGCCTGCTGCAGTCTGTTCCAAGGCTAACTGTAGTCCCTCCCATACTAGGTGCCCGGAATGAGGCACTTCACAGGCTCCATATGCAATGTCTGGAATGTTCTTCCACCTCCTTGCCATCCTCTGCAGAGCTCCTGGCCTTGCCCTCTGAACTTGGCATTCACAGAATATATCATTGCTTCAGTCAAGATGTTGTACATCATAATACTTGCTGCCTGGCCTTGCTGCTGCATTAGCTAGGGCTCTGCTGTTGTAGCCCTCGTCTTGTCTACTGTGGGCCCGTGGTCAGCTTCCTGTTGTCAGTCAGGACCCACTCACTATCCTACGCTGAGACCCGTCTTTTCTGTGTGGTGTGGGTCAGCCCCACTTTACTTCTGGAGAACCTTTCCTGATGGTCAAGGCTCTCCCAAGGAGGCCCTCAAACTACCCCAATCTTAACTCACACTCAGCCCACATCTCTGGTCAAGACCTTTTAAAAGGCTCCCTATGAGTAGGTCGTCCTATGATACAACATGCCTATGGTCCCCAGGGACACCAAGGGACCGTCCTTTACCTGCCAGTGTTCTGTCTCAGTTGGTTTAGTGTGATAAATTAGTGTCACTTCACCTAATCCTGTGCACTTCTAGTTTATCCTCCAGACTCACATTCATGATGTCACACTGTGAGGCTTCTGTAGCCTGCCCTCCACCATCCTTGGGCATGGGGGTTTCCTNTACATCTGCACCAGTGGGCATGGGGGTTTCCTCACATCCAGGCAGTGTACATCTGCACCAGTGGGTGCAGGGGAGAGGATTTCTCTCTGTTGGGCAGAAGTCAAGCTCCAGAATGCTTCTCACCTCACCCTACCATGCTGCCAGGTCACTGCTGGGAAGTCCGTGATTTGGGCCCCTCCAGCCACAGCTGAGCTCTGTCTCTGAGCCTAGTCCTGCCCAGTGCCTGGAACTGCGGGGGTGGGAGGGGTTACCCTGAGTCCTCGGGTGGGTGAGTGAGTGTAGGCTAACAGGTGAGTTGGTTTGCATGTTTATAGTAGCATGCAGGCACCATCCTTTCTTCATATGTTACTGCCTGTGTTTTACTGTGCCATGCCCCCATGGGCTCATGTTTGAACAATCAGTCCCCAGCTTCAGGCATTATTTTGAAGGCCAAAGAGTCCTTCACAGGTAGAGCTCCGCTGGTAGAAAGCACCCTTGATGATGACTGTCACCTCCGGTCCTCGTCCGGTTTCCTCTGCTCCTGGCCTGGCCCTCCCTGTACAAAGTCTGGACCACATGCTGTCAGAACCATGAGCTCCATCACACTTTGCCAACTGTGACAGACTGAACACTGTTTAGAATGAACCCTGAGCCAAGATAAAACTTTCTCCCTTACATTGTTTCTTATGTGGGTTGCATGTGGGAGATGTGTGTGAGTGCACATGTGTGCACATGTATTAGGTGTCTTCCTCAGTCATTCTCAGCTTTATTTGTTGAGGTAAGGCCTCTCAGACTCTGCTGACCTGACTGTCTCTGGCCAGCTTGTCCTAGGGAATCCTATTTCTGCTTCTCAAACGCTGGGGTCCTAGGTGGGCTGCTATGGCTGCCTGTTTTTTATTTGGACTCTGAACTTCAGTCCTCAAGTCTGTAGAGTGAGTGCTTCATCCCCTGAGCCATCCCCAGCCCCGCTGTTAACATTTTTACTGCATATTATGCTATAATTTGATTCTTAAGGACACCCTGGACTGCTTGCAAATGTTGTTGTTGTTGCTGGTGTGTGTGTGTGCACCAACATTCATGTGTACACACTCAGTTTCACATACACACATTTCATTCTTATATCTGTCTCTTTTCATGTAACAGCACCCCCCCCCCCGAGCTGTTTCGAGGAATCAAACTACATCCAAAGCACACCTCCCTTACCACAGGCCAAATGTAACCAATGCGTTGTGTTTTCTTTTGGCTTTTCACAATTATAAATTGCTTTGGTATAAACAGCCTTGACATTCAATCTTTTTTGTTAAATTATTCTGCATTTGAATTTTATCCCCTTCGGAGGTATTTTTAAAACTGAACATGTTGAGTCAAAGAACCTACTGGATGTTTTCCTTCATGTCGGGTTAAAACGATCAAGGTCCTCGATGCTGGCTTTGGCTTCTGTTTTCTGCACAAGAAAACAGCTATTCTTTAAGTGGGAAGGTGTCCTTGGTCATCCCAGGCACGAAGGAGCTGTGCACCAGAAGGTGGTAACCACAGGGGCTGAGGAAGCAGGGGCTCTTTTCTTCTCAGCACTCAGCTCCAGGCTTGGCTGCCTTGCATGCCACCCCATGCCTGGCCAGACTCTTATAGGCACTGTGAAAGATTCATAAGTGTGCTGGCTCCCTGGACCACAAGTTTGTCAATGAGATCACAGCCTTCCTGTTCACAGCAGCACCTTGCAGCCTCATCTAGTGCCTGTCACATGGTAGGTGCTTCAGATATGTGCTGATGACTTGATTAGTAGATGCATCATGAGATGGACGCATCATAGCATGTCTGTTCACATAGGTTCAGGCTTCTTGCCAGGGCCCCACATACATGGCCCTGTCTGGAGGTACTCTGGTTGTCATGACAGGATGATTGCCATCCGGTAGGTGCAGGGAGACCAGGGACACTGCTCATATCACACCACATGTGAGCACACACACACATACACATACACATACACATACACATACACATACACATACACATACACATACACATACACACAGGCACACACATTGCTCTAGGCCCAAACTCTGGAGCCATCAACCCAGAATACCAGTTTGAGAAGCCCCGGTCTAACTCACGAGCTCAGGGCTGACTTCTCTTAGTCTTGTCTTGCCACATTCTCTGAGATAATACTAAAGTTAAAGATTTCTTATTAAACATACAACTAGGGGGCTGGTGAGATGGCTCAGCGGGTAAGAGCACCCAACTGCTCTTCCGAAGGTGATGAGTTCAAATCCCAGCAACCACATGGTGGCTTAAAACCACCTGTAATAAGATCTGACGCCCTCTTCTTGTGTGTCTGAAGTCAGCTATAGTGTACTTATGAATAATAATAAATGAATCCTTGGACCGGAGAAAGCAGGGACTGAGCTAGTGGGACCAACCGGAGCGAGCGGGGCAGACCGGAGCGAGCAGGGTTGACCGGAACAAGGAAAAAAGAAACATACAACTAGTACAATATTGGGAGAAATCAGAAATTGGCTCTTAAGGGGGACTCAGCCCAGCACCTTGCTCCAGCTAGGTTCTGCATACAGAATTTCTTTTCTTGCAAATTTGAATATTTACACTTGCCTTCCAGATTTAGAGCACTTACACTCTCCAAGAATGTTCTAGAAAGCACTTCTGGGATGTGCCCAGTCTCTGGGCTGCCAGATGAGAGATCATAAGCATGTGGTAATCTATACAAACGGATACAGTGAGGATGCTGAGGGCTGGGTCAGAGCTAGACTGTGCCAACCAGGGGCATTCCAAACACGTTGGATATAACGCCTGAGGCAGGAGGATGGTTAGGCACAGTAGGGCCTCAATGATGACCACTGACCAGGGCCCTTTCCTCATAGGATTGAAGTGACTGTGTCCTAAGGCCTCTGCCTGGCTCTGCTGGCAAGAGGGACATTGCCAAAACTGGACAATGACACCTCCCCACCACAGCATTTCCAGAAAGTTCTCTGAGGGGCACTGGGACCCACCAATTATGTAACGAAGGGTTAGGAATGATGCTGGTTACCCGTGTGAGTCATGGCTTGTGGGAATGCCCTCCACCTGCCTTCTGTGGCTTTCTCCATCTCTCTTGGGAAATGCAGGCAGAAGGGTTATCGGGCAAAGACATGAATCCTGTGTTGGAGGACTTTCTTATGGATAGACTGAAATCACACCAGGAGCACAGTATCCTTCATTACACTGGCTGCAACCATTTGTCTATGCTGGGCAGCTTTCCTCAGGCATGTTCTTGGGGACACAGAGTAGCTCTCCTGGTCTGCAGGATTGGGAATCGGTTTCTACCTGGTATTCTCCCATCCCTGCCTTCTGTGGAGAGCTAACAGTAAGGGAACAGAGAAAGAAGGCCCTTGGTTGCTCTATGGTGGTCAATGAAAGCAGAGTCACAGCTCACACAGTGACCTCTTGGCCACTATTTCAGGCTAATATTGACTGTCAACTTGGAAGGTTCTAGAATCATCTAGGAGACAAACCTCTGGGCATGTCTGTGGGGAAGCTTCTAGATTGGGTTACTGGAGGTGGGGTCTTTACCCATCCTAATTATGGGTGACATTATCTCCCAGGCTGGGTCCTACACTATATAAAACTGAGACAGTGAACTGAGCCCCACCGTTTGTCTCACTCTGATGGTGGGCTCACAGTATGACCAACTGCCTCACACTTCTGTTGCTGGGATGTCCCCATCACAATGTACCGTGCCTGGAACCAGGATGCAAAATAAAATCCCGCTTCCTTAATCTGTTTTTGTCAGGAATTTTGTTATAGTGGCAAGAAAATTAACTAATTCAGATGTGCTCCGGAGCCCACACGGACACCCAGTGCCTTCTGCGAAATACCAAGTAACTTAGGAGGAGAGACAAGTGGATTGGGGTGGGACATAACCACTCTGTCTTGACAAAGACGCCCCTCCCCTTTGTTAACCTGAACTCCTCCGATGCCTTCACTGACAAGATGGAACCCCACCCAGCCTTGTTTCCAAAGCACAGCATGAGCAGGTCCTTCCTGGCTTGGCTTTCTCGTGAGTGAGCTTTGCTCTCGGGTTCCAGGTTTTTCTAGAAGCGGATGCAGCCCCCACAGAGCTGCTCCTCACCGGCACCCTGTTCAGTATGCACCGCCACAGGGAGCCACCAGGACGGAACGTTCCAGACCCTGGCATGATTTTCCAGAGAAGTGAGTTCCTTGAGTATCAAAATTAACCTTTTTTAATAACAAAAATGATACAGTCCATTGAAGTGCGGCTGGATTTATCTTATGACAGGGCTTGTCACAGCCTTCAGTATTCATCGGGTAGTTTTAAAAGTTCATTAAGCTCAGGAGATTAAATATCGCCCTGAGCAGCGTCCCATAAAGGGGAAATATGGTCCTATTACTTGGTAAAATGTTGGGCGATGTTGTTAATCTAACTCCCTCGAGTCCTCATCTTCCAACTCAAAAAGACATTTCCTCGTGCTGTTAAATCTGACATTTTCCGAGACCCCTGGACTTTCTTACAGCCGTCACCAGAAACGCAACGATACCTCGTGTTGATAACCTGGCACTCCCCCACCCACCGCGGCTCCGGGAAATGTCAGGCGCATTAGTCTTCCATTTGTCCCACCAGCTCCACCTATCACTCTGCTCTGCACTAAGCAGATGACTAATGTGGAGGACCCACTGGGCAAGAGCGTGGATACCCAGTGCCCATGAGACATAGTTGAGCCTCACTCCCGGGTGTCACCCTTGTCACAGAGGGATCAGTTGGGGCAGTGCCATACTGTCCACCTACTGTCCCCTCAGCAGTTGACACCTCTGGTTTCCCTTCTGATTTCCTGTGCGGTCATTTGGATATACATCTCTAGGGGAGTGGCTCATCATCTCATCGAGACAACACTCTTAATTGGCTCTCACATGAACTCACCTAGGATAGCAAGAACATCTTCATGTGCCCGGGACAGGAAGGGATACCAGTGTAGACCACCATCACCCAGGAGTATCGACATGGTGCTCCAGGGACTGACAGGATGGGGGCTCTTTTTGGCCACCCTGAAGGGAAACTTACCGGCTTTGTGTCTAACGGAGGTCTTTATCCAGCACAGCCATTTGCTGGATAGTTTTGCTGAATGCGTTCTTCAGCTAGGTCAGGTTTTGTGTGGACAGGGCAACTGTTAAATGAGGAACAGGACATCCAGGGTTGCAGACAGAACCTGAGAGATCACCCCAGCACTCACGTCTAGCTGGTCAGCAAGAGTGAAATGTGACCATGTAACCTACGGAATGGGTCTAAACTAGCTGTCAGTGTTCGGTAACCACACCCATCAATGCTACAAACAGCTAATAAATGGTCAGCATTCAGCATCATGTATATATTGTGCCACTATCCAAAACTAGAGAACAGAGAGGTTAAGCAGCATGACTGAGCTGGCACAGTCAAACCTGGGTTTTTAAAAGCTGGAGACCATTCCATTAGCTACATTCCACAAAGTCCCCTGGTGAGTGGCTGTCCTGGGGAGTGTCCGACTTTCCTGCCATGAAATGCCTCTCCTACCTGGGTATTCGTCTTCTAGCAAGTGTTTCTGTCATGCACCCAGCAGGATATCAGCCTTCATCTCTGTCCACACGGTGATCTCAGGTGTTAGTTGATATGTTACACAGTACACCAATACATTCTCAGAATGCTGGGTTTTGTATCTCATGTCTGTAAGAGCACAGTTAGTTACGCCTGTGTGTTACGTCACAGCTGAGCCCTGGTGTAGAGGCACACAAGGAAACAGAGGCCATTGCTCTCATCCTCCAGGGATCAGGGTTGTTACCATCGCTTTTTGAAGTTCTGGGCATGTAACAAGCACCCTGCCATGGGGTTGTATCTCCAGCTGTCTGGAGAGGCTGGGGTTCCAGGTGAAGCACAACTTCTGGGGTGTCTTTTTCTCCTAGGTTCTTTCCCCATACCCATGACCTCACCTTTTATAAGGTATATCCTTCCAGCATCTATCCTCAAGGGTCAGCTGATGTCCACCTCCCTGCAGAGGCTGCTCACACAGCCCGCCTCTCACAGGGGCTCCTCTGCAGGCCATACTTCCCAGGCTAGGACAGAGCAAGTATCTGGGTGGACCTGTCTTGGGTGCTTATCTCAGAATTGATAGTGTGCCTCCAAAAGTCCCAAACTAAACATTTGTGGAGTCTGTCTCTGCGTCTTCAGAGACACTCATTCTGGCTGTGTGGCTCTTGCATAACAGCCATGGCGTCCTGAGCACACTGTTTGCCCAAGGGCAGAGGAAGGGAAGCAGATTTTTACTGAGATTGAGTAATGTCACTTAGAAGAGTGACAGGAACATGATGAGGTTTGATTAGCTAGGGTTCTCCATGGAAACATCCCCACAGGACCTGTGTCCATGAAGAGAAGAGGAAGGGACATCTAGGCCCAGGCTGCTGTGATCTGGCAAGTCTGAGGTGTGAGTGCTGGCCTCTGTGGCTAGAAAAGACCAGGAAAGAACAGTACAGTCTAAGCCAGGGCTGCTGCTGCTGCTGCTGCTGCTGCTGCCGCTGCCGCCGCTGCTGCTGCTGCTGCTGCCGCTGCTGCTGCTGCGAGTGTTCTGTCTTATCTTTAAACCCAGCCTTATTAGATGAGGCCTGTTTGCCATGCTGGCCAGCTTTCTATCACTGTAACGAAAGACAGACACATCAGCTCATGAGGAAGAAAGTTATCCCACTCAGAGCTCTTCTCTTTAACATATCAGAAGGCCCAAAACAATCCTGTGACCAGGAAGAAAGGTTTGGTTTTGGCTCACAGTTGTGAAGGCTTGTCCTGAGCTTTAGGCCTAGGTGACATGTCTCTGCAGATCATGGGTGGTATTAGAGAAGCCCCATGAAGAGGCAGCTGGTGGTGGCTTCTCCAGGAACCTAGGGGTCCACGCAGGCTGCTGCTCCGGGGTCCCTGCGTTTCTGCGAGGCCTTCTTTGTAGAACACAGAAGCATAGAAACATTAGTTTCTTTATTGACATAGGCTTGCAAACCTAATGACCCTCACAATAACCTCTCATTTCCTGGGCCTGGCGCCAGCCATTGCTTACAGACCAGCAATCTTGTCAGGAGAGCCATTGACCCATCCTGTCCACCCAGTTTCCTCAACCCACATAGTTCCTAGTGTGGCTGCATCACACTTGTGAGGAAGGGCTCATGTGTTAAACAGTGGACCCCAAGTCTTCAGCGTCCCAGATCCTTCAAAGCTGACCTCCACTCTCAAGAACGTATGATCTCATACTTCCTAACCATCTTGAACGCAGGCATGTCGGGAGGCCAGCTGGCAGCAGTGTGGATGCTGTTGGGAGAGGCCAGGAAACTCCACAGAACATTTGCCATTTGGAGTGTAGACAAGGGAGAGTCCTCTGACACTGGATATCAGCACCAGGCATCCACTGGAGAGCACAGGCTGCACTGGACCTGAAGCCTGTGTTAGGCTAGATTATAGATGAAGAGACACATGGTCACTCTGCTTTCCCAGTGGCCGCTAGGTACAGTTCATGAGAGGAAATCTCTCTCTCTCCTCTCTTTTCTTCACATACAGTTCCACAGAACTTCTTGGGAGCAATTATCTATCCAAAGGGCTCAATTTCCAGGCTTGCTTTACAGCTGGATGTGGATCCGTGTGGCTCCATGTGGCTCCATATGACTCTGTCTACTGCAATTAAGCAGAAATATTTGGTGGGCTGTCTTCATTTTTTTCCCTACTTTTCCCCTTCTGCCTACTTCACTCCCCTGTTTGTAGATAAGGAACACTAAAATAATAGTTGGATATGAGTCGACTGCCTTGGACCATGAAGTAAGCTTGAAGTAGAGAGAGAGAGAGAGAGAGAGAGTCAGGGAGAGACAGAGAGACAAAGGAAGAGCATGCAGAGAAACAGGAGGAAGCTGATTGTGTGTCACCACCAAACCAACCACTACAGTTCTCTTGAGCTGGCAACTTCTGGGTCTGATGAGTTTAGAGGCAAAATCCACACCTGAGGTTAGCTGTCCCTGCTGAGAAACTGATGTTTGCTGTGGTTGTGGGAGTTGGACATGTGCTGAGTTCCTGACACTGCTTCTTGCAGGTAATCCTGACTCCCCAAGGTATGCAGACAGCTCTCTGGGGGACTAGACACTCTGCAATGACCACTTCCCTCCCCCATCCCTTCATGTCAAGGCAACAACTCAGTACAATCTCATGAGGAAGCCAGACCCCCCCCCAAGACTAGGAACGACTCCACACACACCCTCAGGTGCCACATTCTGCGTTACCCCAAATGGCCACACACTTGCATGGATGGTCACTGTTAAAAGTTCCTAGGTCAAACTCCCCAGAGACCCTCAGTTTGTTCCCTGATTCCTCCAGAAATTGTTTCTTCCTGGAGGATAGCAGACATTAAATGGTCTTTATCTTCAGTACCCAAAGGGCAGAGAGAAACCTGATATAGCTGATAGGAGGAGTTGTTGATCCCCCCGCCACCTCTTTTGACTATAGCCACATAGTATCTGTCAGGATGCAGGCTCATCAGAAGAAAAAAAACATCCAGAGGTTTCAGTGTGTGCTCTGTAGCTTATGTGAATGGCTCCACATGTTATTCTTAATTAATTATATTTTATTGAAGCAATTAGGTGACTGACAGCCTCAGTTAAGTGCTAATGAAAAGCTCACATTTTCCTGTCTTTTCACATACTGTTGGCCACAAAGTGTAGCTCAGACTCCCGGGGGCTGGAGCTGAGGCTGGTGGCAAGGGCTTGGCTGGGCATCACATCCCTCGGAAAGAAGCATCCCGGAGCTTGTGCCCTCTTCTCCCGAATGCCAGGCCAGCGTTCCAGTCCCAAGCACTGGCGCTTCTCTAGGAGGGTGGGTTAATTGCTTGGGCTTTCACGCTTTTCCTTCCCCTCCGGGAGGGCAGCAATGGGCATTAGAGCATCAGGAGGATTCCACACTTCTTACTCTCCTGACATCTCCAGAGACAGCAGATGTGCTCTCCAGGTCCCAGTCACATCAGACACTGGGCTCTGCATCTGCATTGTGACCCAGAGGCCTGATTATCCTGACACAGGTGCCAAGGAGCACGAGATGCCATGGGCAAGCTGATGCACTTGTGTTTACGTAGCCAAATTGCCCACCAGGTCCTTTCTCGACATTTTGTTTTCTGGGGAATGATGTGGCCGAGGGAAAACAGCCTTCCTCTACTGGTGCTGATACATAAGAACCAAAGCCTTTTCTAGCTGCCGTGTTCGGTTCTCTGGGATGGAGTCTATGGGTACCCAAATCATTGATTCCTGTCTGTAGTCCCGGAAAGCTAAAGCCTTTTGCTGTCCAAAAACAGAGCTGGCCCCTGCCTAGCCTTTCTGTAGGGCATATTCACACTCTGTGATGTAGAGTTAGCTCCCACACTGGCTGTGCTCATAAACATCTCTCTCTCTCTCTCTCTCTCTCTCTGTGTGTGTGTGTGTGTGTGTGTGTGTGTGTGTGCCTCTGTCTCTCTCTGTCTCTCTTTCTGTCTCTCTGTCTCCTGTCTCTCTCTCTCCCCCCTTCTCTCACACACACACCCCTATGAATTCAAGTGCCAGTTGTCACATAAATCCAGCTTCTTGGTATGGATCAAAGCCTTTATGATCTTCATTCCTATGGAAGACTCATCCATTGCTCTCAGAGGTTGTAAGTTCTTTAGTTGGGACAGTTCAGGGTCCTCAGGGGCTGGGAATAGAATACTTATCCAGTGTCTTCCTCAGCCTGTGTATGGTGGGAAAATGTTGAGGGACACTCATGTAGCCCAGGGTCCCCCACCCACATCAAGGTCCCTGGCTTAATCACATCCCAAAAGTCCTTTCTAGTAAGACAGTCTGAGGGTTAAAGCATGGCCCTTGGGAGATTGTGTTTGTTTGTTTCTTTCTTTCTTTCTTTCTTTCTTTTTTTGTTTCTTTCCTTCTACACTGAGCAGTAACAGTAGAACTGTGGGCTCCCTTGGGCATTGCTGGGAATGGACTCATGTTGGGGAGTGGTTGGCACTCCACACTGGGACGTCAGATTTGGTGACAGGAGCCCAGACAGATTCAGATGTTGACCAGACTGTATTCTGAACCCCCTGTTTACCTGCGTATGTGCACTTGCTGGAACTGAGGCAGATGCCATGGCAGCCTTTGATGTTATACTGCCATCAGCTCAGCACAGCATCCCTTCTCTCAGGGTGTGGCAAAGGCACAGGCTGCTCTTGTGACCCCTCCCACTGTGACACCTGGGACTGGTGGAGGGTGAGTTGTTAAGCAGCGGGTGCTGATGTGGTGTGGCCTTGCAACCTGACATTGGTTCCCTTTCATGAAGTACCCTAGTGATGGGTAGGGAAGGACTCGTGTGTCCATCCTGCAGCCTGTGGGGCACATGCACCCAGGTACAGCTGTGAATATCCAACAGAAAACTGCAAACCCAAAACACTGTGAGATTTGTTTTTATTTTATATTGTTTTTTCATAATTCAATTATGGGGTTCTCAAAAATGAAGATTGCAGGTGATACCTTTATTGTAAGATCAAAAGGTTGAGGCAGGGCACACCTGGGAATGGGTCCTGTGACCCACTTCTTTTTCAGAGCCATCCTCTTACAGTGTGTGTGGAAGGCAGGCTTTCAGATGTCATTAGTGTCTCTCATCTCCCTTGTCTTCTTGGATCCCAGCTGGATGGTTTCAGGTTAAGGAGACCTGCTGGGACATGGGGAACTTACATGTGTGTGCATGTGTGCTTTCCATGGTGCCGCTCCTGGGCAGGCTTCTCCACTCACACTCATTTCTTCCTGCCTCCAGATGTCGGTGCTAGGCCCTTCACCTGGCATGGCATTCGGGAATCTGGAGCTTGTGCTGCTGGAGTGTGTCAGGTAAAAGGCAGGGTGGCTGTGCTCAAATGTGTTTGTCTTCAGAGCCCAGCCTGAGCTGGCTCACATACAAAGGCCCTACGCCACCATCATATGACTTGGAACACTTTGTGCAGTAACTGTGAGACAACATTGTCTTACCGCAAGAGCAATGCTCCTGTCTTGGGTCCTCCCTTGCTTACTACAGGTATGAGACTTTGGTGCGCAGGCAGCTGGGATTGGTGGAAAAGACACACTCTGCAATGCTCTTAGAGCAGGGCTCTACCCCTCCACATAGAGACCCAAAACAAGTTCATTATACAGATTATACATTGTATATTATGTACATTGTTCATTGCATACATTGTATATTGTATACATTGTACATTATATGCATGGGTACATTGTATACATTGTACATTGTGTACATTGTATATTGTGCACATTGTATACTATATACATTGTACATTATATACATTGTACACATTGTATACTATATACATTGTACATCATATATACATTGTACATTGTATATATGTGTTATACAATATATAATTGTATATATATTGTATACAATGTATTAATATACAATTGTATAGTTGTGTGTATATATTGTATACAATGTATACACTATACATTTATATACAGTCTCTAGGACAGACTGTTACTTGAGACCAATGTTGCCTTTCTAGACAGGTGCACAGCACAGAGATCAGGGATTCACTGGGTGTGTCTCCTTGGTACCTCCCTTGTCCATCTCAGGAGTGCTTGCAAGAGGAGGCAGGTGAGAAGCACAGATAAAGCAGGCCAGGGATGCTGGGCATGAAATTAGCAGGGTTAGGAATCACTCAGAAGCTTTGGGTCTATAATCCTGCAGTCTCCAGGAACAAGAGAATGTCTGCAGTACCCCAGTATTCCCACTGGGGAAATGACAAAGAGAGACAGAAACACAAGTTTCTCAGAATAGTCAAACTTAGAGGAAATAGATCAGTGTGAGTGATTGCAGAGCCCAGGCCCTTTTGTCTGGCATCTCCAAATGTTCTCTAGAAGAGAGTTGAGGTGCCTGACAGAAGCCAAGTGAACCATTGGAAGGTTTACATCTCAGGGAGGGGCAAAGACTGAAGCATCAGTCAGAACTGACACTGGACTGCCTGACTATGGCCCCTGGTTCTCATTTCAGAATGGACAGATTATCAGTGTAGAGAAGCCTGGCAATACAATGATTTTTCCTATGAGCTATTAGAAGAAAGAATATCTGAATTCATCTACCCAGCTATCTACCCACCCATCAATCCATCCTCCCTCTCACCCACCTACCTATCAATCCATCCACCTACTCATCTGTACATATATCTATACACCTACCCACCAGTCTATCATGCACCTACCACCTATCCATCCATCCTCTCATCTATCCACCCACTGATCCACCCATCCTTTCATCCCTCCCATATACCTCCTTATCTGCCAGTCCATATATCTCCCAATCCACCCACCCATCCATCCACTTATTCATCCATGCATATATTTATCAATCTACCCACCATCCATCCACCCACCCACCCACCCACCATCCATCCATCTATCCACTCACTCATTCATGCATATATCAATCCATCCATCTTTCTATCCATCCAACCACCCATCCATGCATCTACCCACCCACCATGCATCTATCCATCTACTCATCCATACATATGTCCAGCCAGCCAGCCAGCCACTCACTCATCCATGCTTCCATCCACCACACACACACACACACACACACACACACACACACACACATCTACTCACCTGTTCATTTACCTAATGTCTGTTTGTCTGTTAACCCATCTGTTCAGCCATGCATTCATCTATACATCCATCTGCCTACCCATTAATCCATCTACCACTCCATCTGTCTACTCAGTGATTCATCCATTCTGTCCTTGCATCCATGCATCCTTCATCCATCTGTCAATCCATCTAAACATCTGTCTATCCATTCATCTATCTATCGACTGAACAATTTCCCACCATTCATCTACCTACCTACTCGTCCATCTATATACCTGCCTGCTTATTCACCCAACCACTCATCCACTCATCCATCTATTTACCCATCATCTCATACCCATCCATCCTCCTACCTTCTAACCACACCCTGGCACTGAGGCTGGTGAAGTCTCTGCTTTTCATTGACTTAATGTTCTTGACACTATTCCATGTCACACTATCATGGAGTGTAGTTTCACAGTTTGGCTCTTGTTATATCTCCACTAACTTTGGGTTCATCTGTGAGAATGAATGTAGAGCAGTTTCAGTTTCATGCAAGGACAGTGAAGAGCATGGTGGATCTGGAGAGGCCAGTGGAAGCATGGACTGGGAGACAGTGCAGCTACTCAAGCCCTTCCTTCACTGATGCTCAGTAAGACAGTGAGGTAAGACAATGAGGTGGCAGAGCTGACCGTGGCCACTGTAGACGAGCAGATACTAGTTCCTCCTTCAGAAAAAAGCCCAGGAGGGTTTGCAGTCTGTACCTCCAGAGCCTTGCCTCTGGGTCCACTCCTCCCTCACTTTCTATCCCTCCCTTTCTCTTCTCTCCTTTTCCTCCTCTGCCCCTTCTCCATTATCCCTCCCTGTTCCCCTCCTCATTCTTTCCTGCCCCCCCCACACCTTTCCTCCCCTCTTCCTTTTTCTCCTGCCTTCAACAAACACTCGAGTTTCCTCTTCTACCTTGAGCCAGTTCTGAGCTGAGGGACTCACGCCTAAGCACCAGCTGTTGCCTCTAAAAATACCACCAGTGAGCATGAGTGTGGCACGTGCTGGGCTTGGCCTCTGGTTCCCAGAGCCTTCCTTGCTGATAATGATCAACTGTTGACACACCCAACCCTGATTCTGGCTAAGATGTGTTTATATATTGATATGTAGTCAGGCTGGAAATTAGCTCCATTTTTCTGAGAGAAAGTCTGCACATTTGTGATGAGCCAGATAGCAACCTCCTTCCTGACAGAAACACATGCCCTCACATACACTGAGTCCTATTCTAGACAGGAAACAGTGGGTCTTCCTATAGCCTAACATCATGAAGGGACAGGTGGTTGATGACATTTTCACAATGAGGGTTAGTGTGACCATGAGAACAAGGACTGGTGGCTGTCACACTGTAGAGTGATACTCACAGACACAAGTCAGAGCACTGACCCTAAGCAGCTGCCCCAGTACACCCTGTACACCTGTCTGTGTGAGCACACATGCAGATGGCAGGCCTGAGTTGTGGCACACAGAGCAGGCTGGCAAAGACTGACCTGCTGGCAGTCAGGGCTACGTGACTGCAGAAATTCCTCCATGTAATAAATCAGGGCCTAGCACAAGCCACAAAGGGTTAGCTGCCTCCCTCCTTGGGAAGCAGCCGGGAGTCACACTTCTGGTTAACAACAAACTCTCTGCAGATAAAGACTTATGGAGAGAATTGTTTTTTATGGAAAAAAAAGCATCCAGGGAAATCAGGGGCCACAGAGAGAGGTGTTATATGTTTAATGGAAATTTCCAATATCGTGTGCATGTGTTCTTTTAGATCTGACCACAGAAAGGTGGCCTTATTCTTTGACACAGTTAAGTGTTGTAATCTTGTGGGTAGGCACTTTGTTTGCCTAATTAAACCATCTAGTGGATCAAAGATGAGACAAAGCTTGTGCCCTGACATGCCTAGGATCATATGAGCTGTGGTGCATTCCCATTGTCAGATATAGGGGTGTACAGGGTGGCAGTGGGCCCTTGGGTCCCTGGGTGGAGCTACAGAACTTTTGCCGCTTCCTCAGTCCCAAGTTTCAGCTATAAACAATCAGGTATCATCTGATGAGCCTGCAGTTCCTCTGCAAAATTCTCATTGAGAGTGTAATCATGGATGCACATTTGGCCATCCTTAGCTTTTCTGGATTGAAGAATTGTCTGCTTCTCAGAGGTGACTCTAGAAGTTGACTCTATCCAAGGCAGAGGAAAGCTTGACCCAAGTTTCCTCCCAAGAGCTAAGGCACAAGTGTAAGCCTTGTGGCTGATTCTCCAGGCTGGACCACTTCAGAAGGAGAGTGTGTTTGTGTGTGCCATGCACTCCATGTTAAGTATTTCCAAACCCAGACACACTTGTCTACAAGGCTCCTGCTTGAGACCCTTCCTCCAAATCCGTGTGGTCCTGGGCTGTGCTCTCGATTTTTGCTATGGGGAGTATGTTCCAGGTAGGTGATGATTCTCCTTAATAATGTCCCTGCCACTCATCTGTGACTGCAATGAGCGCTCTGTGTGACAGATTCTCCGAGTCTAATTAGGAGGAAGAAAAATCAGGAAGTAAGCATTTTCCAAGCTGGTGTCTTTGAAACGAGAAATTAAAAGCCATGAAAAAGCCCGCCACATCTCTTCCTGACACGTATTCTGAGATAAGGACAGGCATGAGTGTCTGTGCTCTGGATGTGGGGGGACTTTTGCCCTGTGCTGTGCTGGGCACCTGGCTCCCATCCTGCCAGGTCCTGCCCCAAGTAGCTTCCCAGGTGGTGCTCACAGGCGTGGTTCTCTGCAGGTCCAGGTATAGCATGGATTTCTCTTTAACATTAGCAGCCCCAAAGCCAGAGGCATCTGAGGTTTTCCTTTTTCTCCTGGATTTGGGGAATTTAGGATGAACTTGGGCACCATGTTTATGCGTCTGTATCTGTGACCTGCAGCAAAACCCTGACTGAAATCGGTTTGCTTGTTGGCTTGGTCCATCTGTCCAGTCACATCTCTTACTCCAGGACGGCTCTGTCATCAGACTGTTCTGTCTAGCATCCTTATCACAGTCATACATTTGGAGCCTCTCAGCTGTGCTGCCCTTCTCTGTGTCCTGTCTGGAAAGCCAGCTTTAGACCCTGATTTCATACCCAGTCAGTTATGTGTTTCTTTCCTAGCAGCACGCTGCCCCGAAGGCAGCTCATCTCTGTGCCTACAGCAACTCCAGTTCCAAGGCAGCAGAGTAGCTGGGACCAGGAAGGGGACCAGGAAAGGAAACAGGGCAAGAGGCTTTGGAAGTACCTGAAAACACCCAAGCAGCCAGGACTTAAAGAGACAGAACCTCAGAGAAGCAACCTAAATTGTCTAATATTCCCTTGCTCAGTGCTGTCTCCTAAGCTCCATGCCCTCTGGGAAGGTGGATTGAAGACACCAAGCAATGAACGGAGGGGCAGCACTGAGTGGAGTGGTAACTGATACTTGTTTGATGGATAGATGAATAAATGGATGGGCAGAAAAACAGATACTCAGATGGATGGTTAAATGGATAGATCAATGGATGGATAATGGGTAAATAGATGGATGGATAGATGGATGGATAGATGGATGGATGGATGATGGGTGGATGTTTAAACAAATAGATATAGATGGATGATCGATTAGTGGATGGGTGTGGAGATAGATGAGTGTACGGTACCTTCTTACATGATGGATGGTGGAACAGAAGAATCCAGAGATATATGTATAGATGGATAAATGAGTGGCTGAACAAATGGTGGGTGGGTAGATGCGTAGGCAGACAGATAGGTAGAACTTTCAAAAGGTCATGCTTCTATAGTGTCTTCTGAGCCTATCTGGGTCAGAGTTAAGAGGATCCTTGAGAAAAGCCCAGAAGCTCAGACTTCCTGAACACTCACTACATGGCCCTGGAGCCATCCTGTTCACTTGTATAGGGCTTGGAAGCAGACCCTGAACATAGACAATAGGTTTCCAAAATCAAGACCTTGACTCTCCAGGGCTCTCAGGAAGGAAAGTCCACTGCTTGTCTGCAGGCTGCACCAGGGGGCAAGAGCTTGTGGCTCTGCCTTACCCTTGATTTGTCTCTGCCTTTACTTTCCCTAAACCCTCTGCTAATTGCATTAAGCACTGATAAGTAGAGAGTGATTTCTGGGACACATCTTAAAGCTCTGCCGCCTGGGGTGTGCCTGCAGGGCCAGGGGCTTGACTTGGCTCTTCACAGCCCCTCATACCTGAGTTCCAGCTTTGAAGCTGCTTAGCTGCCTGGCGGCTCTCTGCCTCAGGCCATTTATAGAGCCAGGGCCTGTGAAGCTAAAACAGTTTGATGTGTAATTGCAGGAGGAAATGGGGAGCCCGCTGAGCATGGCAGGATGGAGTGGCTTCTCTCGGTCCCGTGCCGTGCCGCTCGCTGCAATCGCCAGCAGATGCGCACGGTAGGCAGAACAGTGACATTTTTCATGGGCTGCCGTGTTCTGAATCAACACCGCAGTGGTGCGATTAGAGGGAGGACAGAAACAATCCCAACCTCACCAGACACAGATCCTTCCTTGGCCCTGCCTCCTGCCTTATCACCTACTGTGTCTCCTGTGATATGCAAAGTAGCTGTTCCCTAGCATTACACCCTAGCATTACACCCTCGCATTACACCCTTGCATTACCTGGAAATTTAATTTTATTTGGTGGTCTATCTATAACTATAGCGCTCCTCCCAAATGCTCTTTGGCTCTCATTTAACTAAAAGTGTGTTCTTTAACTTCTCACTGACTAAGATACAGAAAGAAGCTGGGACTTCTGTGTGCCAACAAATCCCAGAGCCCAAGCAGTCCCCTGGGACTAGCAGCTATCCCCCTGCCTCTGCCCCTCCCTGGCAAGCATCTCCTGCCCTCCTTCCCCAAGGGACAGGTACTACCCTCAGCCCTACCAGAGCTGTAGTTGGAGCTGGCTGACTTATGTGGACTTCCTACTTCTAATCAACAATAGACAGAGTATGTAGAACAGGTGGCTTCCTGTTGCTGTGATAAAACACTATGACCAAGGCACCTTATAGAAAAAATGAGTTTCCATTTAGTTTAAGGTTCCAGGGGTTGAAGTTCATAATGCCAAGGAGGCTTGGCAGTCAACGCAGGAAGCTGAAAGCCCGCCCACACCCTTTTACTGCAAAGCACAAAGGAGAAGGAAGGCAAACTAGAAATAGGTTGAGGCCTTAATCTCAAAGCCCACGCCCAATGGCACACTTCTTGCAGCAAGGCCACAGCTCTTAAGCCTCTGCAAACAATGCCGCCAACTGTGACCCAAGTAAATGCCAGTCTATGGACGTCTTAGTAATTGCTCTATTGATGTAAAGAGAAAACATAATCAAGGCAACTCTTACAAAAGGAAGCATTTAGTCAGGGATGTCAGAGGTTTAGTCCACTAGCATGGCAAAGAGCATGGCAGCACACAGGCAGAGATGTTGCTGGCAAAGTAGCTGAGAGTTCTACATCAGGACCCTACAACAGGAAGAGAGCCACTGAGCCCTCTTGGTCTTTTGAAATCTTAAAGCCCACCTGCAGTGACACACTTTCTCCAACAAGGCCACACCTCCTAATCCTTTCAAATAGTGTCATTCCCCAAGCATTCAAATAATATAAACCTGTGGGAGACATTCTCTTTTGTTTGTTTGTTTTTTGTTTTGTTTTGTTTTGTTTTGTTTCCAGACAGGGTTTCTCTGTATAGCCCTGGCTGTCCTGGAACTCACTCTGTAGACCAGGCTGGCCTTGAACTCAGAAATCCGCCTGCCTCTACCTCCCAAGTACTGGGATTAAAGGCGTACAGAGATATTCTTATTCAAACTATAGAATTACAAAACTGAGAAAGACAGTGGCCGAGAGACTAGGTGATAGATTAGATGATTGTTTGATTGATTGATTGATTGAGTTTTTAAAAGATTTGTTTATTATATATAAGTTCAATGTAGCTATCTTTAGACACACCAGATGAGGGCACCAGATCTCATTACTGATGGTAGTGAGCCATCATGTGGTTGCTGGGAATTGAACTCAGGACCTGCAGAAAAGCAGTCAGTGCTCTTAACCGCTGAGCCATCTCTCCAGCCCTCTTGATTGATTGATTGATTGATTGACTGATACATAAGTAAATGGATAGATGGTAGGTAGATAATAGATAAATGATAGATAGATAGATAGATAGATAGATAGATAGATAGATAGATACATAGATACATAGATAGATACATAGATAGATACATAGATGCATAGATACATAGATATATAGATACATAGATAATAGATAGATACATAGATAGAGACATAGATGCATAGATATAGATTTGATGATAGGTAAATGATAGATGATTAAGAGATAGATGATTGACAGATTAGATTAGACTGTAGATACATTTATGACAAATAGATACATAGTAGGTAGGTAGACACATAGATGATTGATATTTAGTGAGGAAAGCGGGAGGATACATGCATGCGCTTATTTTCATAAGGTTAGGTATTAAGGAATGGAAGTCCTAACTTGGATAGAATCCATACCCCATTTTGTTTTGTCCCCCCCCCACACACTCCCCAAGCTGTTGTCCATGCATTTTGTACTCTGATTTGGGGGGCTGTGCTTCACTCCAGGGTCGTGGCCTCTTTCTTCCTGTTCCCCTGCCCATGTATCACTGTCTCTAGATGTACATTCAAACCCAGGGCTTGTGTTTTTCCTGGTACGTGGAGTGAATTAAGGCCCAGTTGCCCTTTCAGGCTTGTTAAACCCTGGGCAGCCTCCCATGTGTAGCTGTCCTCTGGTCCCTCCATTCCGCACACTGTCTGGGTGCCTTCTTCCTGCACACACCTCCTATCTGCATTTCTGCCCCCCTCCCCCAGGGAGGTTTGAGACAAATTAGCAAGCACCGACCTAGTACTTTTCAAAATCACGTGGGCTCTTCTAGGCCGTCTACATTTCTGTACACATTACAGAATCCTCTTGTCAATTTTGGAAAATAAAACCTGCTGGAATTTTGATTGCGAATGTCAAGATCTCTCTTGAAAATCACTTCAGCTCACGGTAAAGTGCAACGTGCTGCAGTCTGGGTGTGAAGCCCGTTGTGCGGACAGGATTCCGTGTAGAAGGAAGAGGGAGACTGGGGTGCAGGGCTGGGGAGAAAAGGAAGACAGGGTGCCTGAGATCCTGTGTTACAAAAGAGAGCCCCGGGCACCACCCCTGCAGGTGTCCATTCTCATCAATACTTGGTCTACTTGACCCTAATGTATGTAAAAGCTCCTGTTTATAGGAGGAGTTAAACAAAGTGTGGTTTCCCCAGTGGGTGACTTGGAGAGCCTCACAGAGCTTGGCTTGCACAGCCGCACTCCTGCCTGTCTAAGCTACCTTTCTTGCAGAAGTTCTCATGTTCCTCCCCCACCACTGTAGTGACATGTAGCATTCAGCAGAAGACTGGTCTACCTTCTAACAATGAGTATTTACATTGCATGATGTTGTGGTCTAAAATGATTCCAGGCTGCCAGGCTTGTTAGTCTGAACTGCTGACTTAACACAACCTAAATTCACCTGGGAAGAGAGTCTGGATGAAGAGTTCTCTAAAATCGAGTTGGCCTGTGGGCACGTCTGTGGGGTGATTGTCTTGTTAGTTAATTGATGTAAAAAGGCCTAGCCCACTGTGGGCAGCACCATTCCTTAGGCTGCGGATCTTGAATAGTGTAAGAAGGAAGAAAGCTAGTTGAGAGCAAGCAACCCCACCGAGTACATTCATATCTCTCTGCTCTTTCTTTACTGGGGATGTGATGTGACCAGCTGTGTGAGCTCTTACCTTGTGACTTACTTCAGTGATGGCAATTAAAAAGCACTGTTAGACTGAATAAACCCTTTCTCCCTTAAGTTGCTTTCTGTCCTGATATTTTTATCACAGCCTCAGAAATCAAACTAGAACAGCCACCACCCTAGCTATCCTGATACACATGTGATTCACAAGCCACAGGTTGAACATACCTGCTAGAACTAGCTGATCTCCAGTTACTGATGCTGGTATCCATGGTTACTTCACCTCCCCAAAGTCAAAGATCACACCAGGCGGTATTGCCTAGAATTAACTCACCTGGGAGCTTCATCTTGGATGGTTGCCCAGGTCAGGACTGGCCTGCCTCTCCTACCTGTTTAGTTTCACTGAATGAGCCTCATTAGATTTTGCATGATCTAATTTAGCCAGGCTCTATGAAGACATTGTACAAGCCAGTCCCCTCTCTGCGCTATTTGAGAGAATAATACATCCATAGGAGAATTCATTTGCAACTCTAAGCCCCCAGTTAAAGATACCTCCAGGGACCAACGTGGGTAATTTGTAGAGCATTCCGATCCATTTATGAGATAGATTGCAGCTTGCAGCAAGTGGTGAGGCCCCGATCAGGCTGCTTCAGAGAAGGCATCCATGTAACCCAGCTCTCCTCTGGGAAGGGGTGGAAGCATCAGGGAGTTCTAAGCAGCAAAAGCTACACTGCAAATTGCTTTCATGGCTCAGGTCCTGGGAGCAGGTACCTGCCTTGCGTTCATCTAAGCACATTAGCGAACTTCATAAAGCCTTAAGTGGCACAAAGGACACTTCATTGCTAGTCCCAGCTCCACCTCCTCTGTCACATCTGGGCTCTCTCCTGGGTGTAATAGCAGGTAGAGAACACTGGGCCAAGCTGCAACTGGTGAGTCCTGGCCAGCCACTTGGGGAAGACCCCTGTGAAGTTTAAGAGCTTTCTTATCTGCCTACCTCCCCCACTCGTGTCTCTCCCCTCTGCTAGCTTCCTGCCTTAGAGTCGTCGAACCTATTAGTGGTCAACCTGTGTGTTGCTTATAACTTGGGCTTCCACGGTGATGTGTGGCAGGGAGCAGTCTGACCTTCACTCCTTCTTCAGAGCACAGACCCTGCCGCTTGCAGCTGTTGCCACCCCTCACATTGTGCCCTGGACTCAGGTCAGGTGCTGGGGAAAATGGGGTTTTCCTTCTGAGGCCACAGAGCTGGGAATCAGTGACTGAGCTCTCTGCTAACTGTAACCTACCAGGCATGGATCTCTGCAGACAGTGAGCGATTCACATCATCGTGTCCACTGCACAGAACACTGGGGCTCTCCAGAGCAGCATGGATGACTCTAGAGAAGCCCCGAGAAGGCAGAAGGAGCTTTGGACCTGCTGGGGATGCAGGAAGGGTACAACCTAGAGGCTTATACCTAAGGCTCCCACTCAGGGCTGCGGATCACCTGCCCCAGTAGGTGCAGCTTGGCTCCAGGCTGCTGACCAGCTCCCCTGCACTTAGGGCTCCCAGCAAGTTGCACAGAAGAGTGAGGGCATAATAACTGGAAGTGTGAGCAAAGCAGGATCCACAGCTCTGAGGGTCGCCCTTGTCCTAGTCAGTTTTGTAGCAATCTTGCTGTCTCTGGCTCCTGAGAAGTCTCCTGTAACTAAGGTGGCATTTTGCCCTGCAGGAATGGCTGCTAAGCCTTCTTTCACATGGATTTGACCTTCCTTGTAGAACCTCCATACGGGATGGATTCTCAGTTCCCAGAAGCCTGCACATTCTCTGGGAAGCTACCAGAGGGGTCCCTAATCTTTAGGACATGTCCACAGATGTTCTGAACAGGCTTTTGAGAAAGCTAGCTGACCTGGTGGTGTGAGCCCTGTATCTGTTGTCTCAGTGCTGGCTCCGAGGAGGACGGACCCTCACCTCTGAGTCTCTGGAGTCCTTCTAGCTGGGCATGCTGTGGATACAGCTCGACCTTCCTCTGTGTTCCCCACCCTTACCCCAGCACACCCATCTCGGTCCCTCCATGGGGCTTAGCGTGTGCTGTTCCTTCTGTATGAGGACCCTTTCATGGCTGGTCAACCCTTCCTGTCCTTCCTATCTCAGTTCCCACATCACCCAATCCTGGAGATCACTTAACCACATCAGCTGTGGCCTGCTTCCCACTTCCTCCAGCCCTTGGCATTCTACAGGAGAAGCAACCAAGGTCACTGAAGTCACCTCTACTTCTGAGGGCACACACTAGTCTTGGGGCCACCCTCACTTCCAAACAGCTGGCTGCAAACTCTGGAGTTCCCACAGCTCTCCTGGGACTTGTGTGAGAACTCAGAACCACTCTAGCAAACCCACTGTTTCAATCACCGGTGTGTGTGTGTGTGTGTGTGTGTGTGTGTGTGTGTGTGTGTGTATGTAGGGTTAGATTTGTACAGCAGGGTGGTGGCTTTACCGGCTTCCTGTACTTCCCTCTTTGTTTGCCAGGGGGCTCCAATGGACCTTGGCGTTCAGAGTACCCAGAGGCTCCACATAGGCAAGATTGGTTAGCTTTCCTGACTGGGTGGAATGGAATCTAGGCCTTTGGAGCCAGGCTGGCACAGTCTCCAGCTGCCTGCCTGGGGTTAGTCTTCCTGTGTCCAACCCCCATTACAAAACTCATAGGGGGCTAGCAGTGAGTCACTAATTAGCATAACAAAGGCACTCCCACTTCTCAGGAAATCTCAAGAGTTTGAAGAAGCTCCTGCCAGGACCCAGGAACAGAGAGCAAATTCTTCAGGACACAACAGGAGAGCTGTTTCCCTGCCTGCCCTAGAGAACACAGGAAGGACCCTGGCCCTCTCTGCCCACTTCTGTGTGTGCACTAGCCTCCATACACACGCATGCTCACACATACACACAGGTGCTCACGCACACACACTCACACACACACAAGCATTCTTATATACACGTGCACATTCAGCACAAGCACACCAGGCCTACATTTATAGACATTTGCATGTTTATGGGGATTAAAGTGTAACTACTTACATACATACACATGTGCACAGACTACATAACTTTGCTTGCATGCACTGCCTACATTCGTGTGTGGTTCTGTGCTTGTATGCATTTGTGCTCCAGCCTGCACGCTCACATCTTCCTGCTCCTGTGTGCGTTCCTCCGTGCTTGTCATACACGGTATTTACCGTGAATGAGTTCATCCACGCCCAGTGGCAGACACACGGAGCCTGTCACAGGGTTGTGCTCCCTATTCCAGCATTCAAAGGAGGCAGCCAGTGGGCCAGCAGCATACAGGTCACACGGCCAGCGAGCCATATCTGCACTGTCTGTCCCAGGCAGCTCAACAGCCCCGCCCTTTTTCACTTATTTGTTTGTTTGTTTAATTTTTAGACAAGAGTCTCACCCTGAGACTGACCTGAAACTCACTATGTAATCCAAGCGTGTCTGTAACTTACAGCAATCCTTCTGCCTCAGCTTTTCATCCCCTGGGTTCACAGGCATGCACCACCACACCCAGCAATTTCTAGCTTTCTCTTGGTTGCTTTTCCAGCAGGGAAATGGCTGTTCAGAATCCCAGGCCCAAGGAAGAAACCTGTCTATTTACCTTCGAGTACTTTTTTCCCTTCCTGGCATATGTTATTTTCCTCTGGCAAGATACCTGTTTTCTTTGGAACGGTGCTCACAATGATAGCATTTAGTCACAGAAATACCAGCTGTCCTCCTTACCAGTGACACAGCAAAAGCCTCGGTGGCTAGGGAGCACCTAGTCTCCCTCCCCAGACTCAGGACATCCTCATGCTAGGCACTGATTACTAAATAAGGTGTGTAGGCTCCATTCATTGCACCTGAGAGGGGCTGCAATCAGACCTTCAGCAGTGCAGACCTTCCAAGAAGAGAGATGCGCCCTTTCAAACTGGCTCTTCTGTAGGAGCAGGAAAAAAGGGCCAGGCAGCTGTGCTGGGTTCTCCAGCTGAAGTTCCCAGCTTCCACTGTGAAATTTAGTGAATGCCATTTAAAAGAGATTAAATCTACAGATGCCCCCTGACCCCCCTGGTCCCCCCACCCTCCCCACCGTGTATCTCACCCTGTTGTTGGTCCACCCTGAACACTTAGGGTCTGTGGCCTCCTCCTCGGATGACTGATGATTCAATATACGATTGTTTCAAGGAGGCCATTTCCAGTTGGAACAGAAACCAACCAGCTGTTCCCATGAGGGCCTTACAGTCTACACAGGCCTGGGGGCCATACTTCATCAAACCACAACCGACAGAGAGGTAAGACGGTGACCACGGCAGTGACTCACCAGCCTGGGCTAGGTCCTTCCACGATTCTGATCCCAAGTCGGGCAGGTCTCCCACGCACAGCTCTGGTGGATCAAAGTATCCCACCTATGCCTTGGAATCAAGGCCAAGAACCTGGAAAAGACTCACTATTTGAAAGATAGCAATTACTACAGAGCTAGAGAGATGGTTCAGAGGTCCTGAGTTCAATTCCCAGCAACCACATGGTGGCTCGCAACCATCTGTAATGGGATCTGATGCCCTCTTCTGGCGTGTCTGAAGACAACTACAGTGTTCTCATATACATTTTAAAAAAAGCAATAAAAATATCAATTACAAATGGCAAGATGGCTTAGTGTTAAGGTAAAAGCTTCACTGTCAAGCCTAAGGGCCTGAGTTCCATCCCTGGGACCTACACGGTGGAGACTGATTCAGGCAAACGTATCCACATGTGTGCATGCACACACATACACACACACACACACACACACACACACACACACACACACACACACACAGAGAGAAAGAGAGAGAGAGAGAGAGAGAGAGAAACACTTGGGCACACACACATGCACGCAAACAAATAAAATAATATGTAACAATTATACTATCATAAATATCAGTAAACCCACCAGGATGAAAACGGGGCTCCCCCAAATAAATCCAAATTAGAAGCTGAAAACCAAGCTTGCTTCTGAGCTTGCTTCTGAGCGAGGAAGCTGGGAAGCCTTTCTGTGGAGTTTCAGCTTTGTGGCGCGTGTTTTGTTCTCCTTGAGAGAGCCTCGTAAATCAATTGGACACATTTCGCTATAAAAGAAATATTTTATGTGTAGAGTGCTTTCTTGAAGATTTCTCTCTCTTATCCAGGGTTTGCGGAAGTACGAAATAGCCTGTGGATATAATGAGTTGGCCACAGTCCTTAGCTGTGGATGCTGAATATCACTGTTTATGCAGAATTTGAGTGTCAGAGCTTTCTTTGCGTGGATGGGCTGAGGAAACTATACCCCAAATCATGAGATGTGAAAAATGAATGTTCTAGGTGTCAAAAAAAAATAACTTTTGGAAAACTTTGCAGCCAGTGCTGACAGGATCATAATTGGCTTGGCCACAGAGAACACCTAGAAGCTCACCCTGGGCAAAGATAGATCCCGCAGCCATAGGAATTGAGGGCACCCCTCCCCCATGTATGCAGTAGCAGGCCCCAGGCACTGCCCCCTCCACAGCGAACAATGTTAACATTATTTCCATGGTGGGATGGAGGCTCTCCAGAGATTTTCTTATTTTTCCTCTCAGCCTAGCACTGGCCTCTGTGTTGACTGCTCTGACGGGGATATATTTTTAACTTTTAAAAGACTCATCTCTTCCCTGAAAAACACTTTGACTTTTTGTCAAAACGGTCAAAACAGTCTCGCAGCCTGAAGTGGTGTGATTTGAAGAGGCAGACCTGTCTTTTAAAAACAAGTAGGGGAGAGGTGGGTTCAAGGGTACAGCATTGCAGGTGTGGGCTGTATGTCCTCGCGCAGAGCCTTTCAACAGACAACCGTTCCTGGCTCTGGTTCTGATAGAGATGGGCTCCATCTAGACTGGGTCTACCTGGAGTTTCTCATGCTTCCTTCGCTGAGTTGAGACTTGGTCTGGATTTGTCCCAAGCTGTGACTAACAAGCTGTGACTAGCTTGTGTTCATTTGTTTGGGCTCAGAATACGGGATGTTTCTGTCCAGGCATTGCATCTTGGTCTGTGGTAGGGCAGAGCATCATGACAGACAGGCTTTTTGGAGGAAAGCTACTTACCCCACAGTAGGCAGGAAGCAGAGGGGGCGACATGGGACTAGAGAGCATGAGCCCAGTGCTTTCCTTCCTCCAACCAGGCTCCATTCCCTGTTCCCACCAGTCCCCAAGAATGCCGTCTAATAAATCCATCGGTGATCTAATCCAGTGTCAGGTCAGAGCCACAGGATCCATTCATTTCCCAAAGTGCCTCCTCCTGGCGTTGCCCAGGTTCAAGCCTTCAGCATGTAATGAGTTAGGGATGACATTCGTATCTAAACCCTATCAGTCAGCTTTACTGTACCTGTCCAGATTGCAGAGAGCCCACAGTGATTACAGAGAGTGAGGTAAACATGCAAGTGTGGGTTGCTACAAAGGTGGCCCCTGGGAACGGCATGGCAGCTAGGTGGGCAAAGGCCCGTGCTGCCAAGCCTAGCAACCAGAGTCTGATCCCCAGGACCCACGTGGTAGAAGAAGACAGCCAGCTTGTGCAGACTTGACTCTTGCAAGTTTTATATCTAACACCCACATGCATGCATGACACCCACACACGTAAATAAATAATAAAGTGCATTAAATAGAAAGGGTGACCACGTGGCTGCCAGGAGCTGCAGACGTCACCACCATGAGAGGACCGTGGAGTTGCACCCAGACAGGTGACCATGAAAGAAGGCAGCAGCTCTGAGAAGAAGGTTTCTGCTCAGCCAGCAGAAGCGGTGAGGGGGTTCATTAAGATAATTACTGAAAGCATGAGTGAGTGAAAGCTTCAGGAAGCAAGGATAGCCACTCCTGACAGGAAGGCTCTGTGAATCATAGTCTGTGGACAACCCAGAGGTCCTCGTGACCTCCCTCTGGGTACTTTCTATCAGCAGCTACCCAGAGGAAGGAGTAGTCTTCACCTGATTCATCTCGCACTCTAAATGTTAGTTTGTAATTGCCACCATCGCCAGAAAGTTATTAAATATAAAATACAGCATGCCAGCTTTGATAAAGTCTAGTTTTGATTCTTTATATGAAGTACTAAGCAAATATTTGATTTACTCTATTTCCGGTGAGACTTGAACCCCAGCTGCAAGTGAATCTGCTGGAGTCTCAGGATTGGCTCAATCATGGGATCTCTGAGTTCTGATGCCTCCGATGCAGCTGGGAATCGGGCTTCCTCTTGTCCTTGGCTCCCGTGGACCAGGGCTGTTGTTAGACTCTTCATCGGGTGTCCTGGTGCCTCTGGCTTCCATGCTGCCTTCCTGAGAGGGGTGAGGAAGGGGGAGATCTGGCATCCACTGTGTGACTAAGAATTACCACCACAGGATACGAAGTTCAGGAAGTGTGTAGTTACTGAGGAGTTTTGGTCACATGCCTGCGAGCCGACTGCTCTCGTGGAAAATGCTAAACAATCAGCAGAGACTTTGGGTCTGAACAGAAGTTTCTATTGAGTTCAGATACAAGCTCCAAAGACATTGCCAGTCTCTAGCTTCAGTCTTGGGGCGAGAACAACGCAGCTCTTCATACATTTCAGAGGAAGAAGAGATAGATGCCTTTGATTACCCCAAGCCTGCTGCAGTCCCACCAGCCTTGAAGGCACCAGACTGTGATTCTCCTGAGAGTGTAAGGCAGATGAGACTGGACTCCAGAGTGGGCTTTCCATGATTTGGGAGACAGGGAGGCAGAACATTACCACACACCCACTGGGCTGAGCCGGCTGAGACTCCCGGTGTCTGTTGAAACTACCAGTCACACCCAGTCCAGCTGGGACAGGGCTGCTTTCTCTCCCTGCTTATGCCACTGGGCAGTGCTGTGAATACCATGTACCCCCAAATTCATAAGTGAATCCTACTTACCAAGGGAGTGGAGTTAGGACATGGGACTCCAGGAGCTGACTGAGTGATGAGCCCTAGCTCATGGCATTAGTCATACATATTTGTACCTTGCGATGGCCACGAGGAGGCACCATCTCACCTAAGCTGCCCACACCTTGATCTTAAAGCTCCTGATCTCCTCTGCCTTATCTTTATTTTACAATAGTGAGGTCTGAACACAGGTTTCATGCCTGACCGGAGGGGTTAAGGAAGCCTTGACAATGTGTTCACTCTTCTCTTCTCTTCTCTTCTCTTCTCTTCTCTTCTCTTCTCTTCTCTTCTCTTCTCTTCTCTTCTCTTCTCTTCTCTTCTCTTCTCTTCCTACATCCCTAGGTAATGAGCCCAGGGCCTCAAACATTCTCCTTACTGGTTTTTGTTGTTGTTTTGCTTTATGTGTATGAATGTTTTTGAAGCATGCATGTATGTGCATCATATGTGTGCAGAGGACAGGGAAGGGGCCATGATCCCCTAAAACTGGAGTGATGGCCAGTTGTGAGCCAGCAGGAGGGTGCTGGGAGTTGAACCAGGTCCTCTACAAAAGCAGCAAGTACTCTGAACAATGGAGCCAGTTTTCCTTTCCCAATTTTACTTTTAATTTTTTGAGACAAGGTCTCACTGAAGTTGACCAGGCTGGCCTTGAACTTGCCCTCTTCCTGCCTTGGCCTCTCAAGTAGCTGAGATTACACATCTCTACCACGGAAACAGCATTTTGGTTTAGAAACAGTCCAGTCTAGGGCATTTCATCCAGAGCAGAGTAGGCAGTGTGTAAGGCTGTTGTGTCACTCCCTGAGCAGACTTCCTGGCCTACCTACTGGGGAAATATTGTCTGAGAAAAACAGAGGCGAAGAAGAAGCACTCATACACGTTCAGACAGCACCCTGGTGGCTGAGGATGTGCTTCAGAAAGACACTGAGCTTGAAGCTGACCCACACTTGGAGGCCAGGCACCCTAGTACTGGTCCAGCACACACTCCTGGAGCAGTCACTGCCGTCTCCAGTGTCTCTGTTTAGCATGATGGATTGTACCCGTCCCTGCTAAATTGAGCATTAAAGGAGGATTTACTCAAGACATATTTAAGGGGAGTCAGTGCATGTCTCATAAACCCCAACTCTGGGAATAGAGCCTGCCCCTGTTTGTGTGAGGACTATGTGTGCACAGGTTCAGAACCCCATGATGCTGCTGAGGGGGCTCCATTCCTTCCCAACATAAATGCATCCCTACACAAACCCCTAGAGCTTGTCACTAAGAAAAACTTACTCCTTACCCTTGCCATGGTGATGTAAGGCCTCATATTCTCAGTGCTAATCTTCCCGTTATAAAAATGTTTAGGGTTTACAAAGTAAGATCTCAGGGCTGAGAAGATGATTCTGTGGATATGAACATGTGAGTTCAGATCCCCAGCACCCAGGGAGAAGCACAAGTAGAGCTGAGACAGGCAGACCTCTGGAGCTAACTGGTCAACCAGCCTTGCCAATCAGTGATCACTAGCTTCCATGAATGACCCTGACCCAAGAAATAAGGCAGGAATCAGTGGAGGAAGACAACTGATGTCATCCTCTGGCCTCCACACGCATGCACCCACATGTGCAAACATTCAGGAACGCATATACATCAGCACATACACACCTGTGTGTACAATTTCGAGACTCTAATAAGTCAAGCATGATGGCTTACACCTATAATTCCAACTCAGAAGGCTGAGGCAGGAGGATTACCATGAATTTGAGCCAACCTTGGCCTAACAGTAAGTTCCAGGTCAGCCTGGGCTACAGAGCAAGATCCTGTCTCAAAATAAACTGGGACAGGAGAGAGCTCAATGCAGTGCCTGCAGGAGTCCCAGGGATGATCAAGGTGGTGTTACTAAGTGCCAAGCTCCTGGGGCCAGAGCCTTCACTCTAGGGTGGTGTGTTAAATTGCACTTGAACTCAGTGTCACATAGGAAGCAGTTTTCATCTGAGTGCATGGCTTTGTGGCTTCCCCTCAGAAGCAAGTGTCCGGGACAGAGGATGTTCTGCCCCAGATCCTGAGGTAAAAGAAGTAACAAAGACCTTTATGCAAATGAAAATACACACCACCACTACCACCACCACTACCACGGGAAGGCCTTTGTCTAGTCTGACCACAAATCTTTCTACTGCAGTTTCCTCAAGCTAAGCACCTTGACACCAAGGGTAAGATGGTTCTCTGTGGTGGGATGTGTCCACACTGCCATGTGTGTTTGTAAGATCAAACCAGAAATACCCCTATTTCAAACATGGGTTGTTCGTGCACCCCACGAATCACGAGACCTGTCTTGATGTAAAAAGCAAGAGGATTTTTAATCGGAGCTCCGGGACGACCCGTATCCCACGCAGGGGACAGGGGGGTCGACCTCGACCTCGTGGCTCGAAAATCAGGAGCTTTTATAACAATGGGGTAGGGGGGGGTTGGGGAAATTGGCGCAGTTTCACATGATTGGCTAGTTTAAACATCAGCAAGATACCCAGGTGGGGGGGGGGGGAAGCAATCTACCTAACAATTAAGTCATGTGCTACCTTAGGCAACCTCCTGGGGCGTTGAGACATTCTACAGACATTCAGAGGGCGTTGGGCTATTCTGTGATTGTTCTAGGAAAGGCTAGCCCCGTAGCTAGGGCCAGCGGTTCAGTTCCTTATATTAGTTTACTACTCTTTCATGTTCATATCCTTGGGTTCCTCCTGCCTCTGCATCCTTCACCCCAAGGAGTGCTTGTCTCCAGACACGGCCACGTGTCCCGGGACCCTGTAGAGAGCTGAGCTTCAAAGTGTGTTTTCTGCCTGTTGACTGCTTTTTCATGTAGCATGTGCTTAAGAGCCCTGTATCCCCCGTGTGAAAAGTACCAGGCCTTCCCCCCAAAAGCCCCTGCACCCTTGCCACGGGGCACCTAATGCTCGCTAATTGGCGCAGTAAATATTCCGGAGCCTGCCTTGTTATGCGGGATCATTTGGAAATCAGTTCTGAGACGTGGCTGCTATTTTAGGGATCATCACACATCATCCTCTGTTTGGTGTCAAACCTGAGCCGCGGTTACTTAACACTGATTAATAAATGGCAGGTTGTCAGCCCGGCTGCGAACGCTTCCAGGAGCCATTGTTCTTTTAAATTAAAACATTTAAACATTTAAATCCGGGGCTGGCTCTGGTAGCTCACTCTAATTACTCCTTTTGTCTTAGCCTACCTTTCTTCCTGGATCACACAGCTGTCACATTGAGGTACCTGGAGTCGAGCACCACAGCCCCTCTCTCTGGTATCTGATGTTACTTTCATGAGGAAAGCTTAGACTCAGAGGAGGCGTATGGCTAAGTTATGAACACGCACAGCTCCGGAGCTGCGCCTTGCAGGAATCAAAATGTGTGCTTGACCCTCGGACTGGGTGTCCCCTGGCTCTGTGTGTGTGCCTCTGTGCACTGATGAATGTGTACCTGTGTTGCCATGTATCTGTACAACTCCATAGCTGCATATGTGTTTCTGTTATATGTCTATGTTAGTTACATGCATGTGTGTTTATACATATATGTATATATGTTTGTATATATATTTGCCTGTATATATGTTTGTGTTTATATTTATCTCTGTATATGTGTTCCTATGTGTCTTTATATGCATGCTTGTTTCTGTGTGTATGCCTGCGTGTATCTCTATCTTCATGTGTGTGTATATATGTATATGCATCTATATGTGTTTCTGTGTATATATGTGTTATACATGTGTATATCTTTGCATACATATATACATATGTATGTTATGTACATATGTGTGTTATAAATGTGTATATCTTTGCATACATGTACACATATGCTTCTGTGTGCCTGCCTATATATATATATATATATATATATATATATATATATATATATATATATATATGTCAATATCTCTGTCTCTATGTACCTATGCGTGCCCCATGTTTCTTTTTGTGCAAATGTGTAATCTGTGTGTATCTCTACAACTATATGTGTTTGTATGTATCTACATGTATCTGTGTGTTCCTGAGTGTATGTCCGCATGTATTTCTACATGTGTGTATGTATATGAACCTCTGTTCCTGTGCATTTATGTGTGTCCCATGTGTCTTTCTGTGCTCCTGTGTAATCTGTATGTGCACCTACCTACACATGTGTCAAGGATGCATCTTTCTTTCCCTTTTTCCCTGGAAAAATTGCCCCTCTTCCTTTTCCTCTCTTTCCTTTCTCTTCCCTTCCTCTTGTGCTCACGGGAGACCTGCAGTCTCACTTTGGCTTTCTTTGGCAAATCAGGAACATACCCAGTACTGCCAAAATCTCCAGAATCAGTGGATCCAGGAAGCCAGTGAGAGAGTAAGTAAGCATCGAAGGTTGTTGAGAGCAGGGGAAGTGTTGCCTGGCTGCCCTCTAGACATACAGACCGAGATCCCAGCCTGCCCATACAGTGAATGGCATTAGAGCTTGTGGTTCATGGAGAGAGGTCCAGCTGGTGTGGTAAAGTGTAGAGTTGATGGCCCTTGGGCCATCCTTCTTCAAAGTGCTGACTGTGCCATCCTGTGCAAAGGTCCTAACTGTGAGGAAGTGCTGGTCAAGGGAAGCAAGTGCTACTGATCCAGCTGCTAAGGGACTAAGAGGTGAAGACCCCTTCAGTGCCCACCCTGCTGCCTGCAGAGTCAGCCTTTCTCAGAATCTTCTGGACACACCCTGTTGTATTTAGCTGTGTCCTCAATTCTTTTTTTTTTTTTTTTAAGGAACAGAACAAAGCACTGGAAGTGGGAGCCTCGCAAGAACAAATGCTGTTTCCTGCATGAGGGCCACACCCCACCTCCCAGTCATGGAGAACATTTGACCTGAGCCCTTTCTACCTCGTGCTCTGACAGGGGATTGTGGGCTCTGCTCCCTGGCTGACTGTGGGCTCTGTGGTCAAATGCTTCACTTTTTCCTCCTTCGGAACCCCAGCCCTTGAGCACGGGGCACCAGTGAGCCTCCCACACTTCTCCCCAGTGTAGCAGCCATGGAAGTGACTGCCCTGGGGTTGTGTGGGCAGTGTACGCAGGGTGGGGGTGATGAGCACTGTTTAAGAAGGAGAACTAAGGAGACGAGATGTCGGTCTATGACGTTTTAGGGGAAGTGATGCAGTCCATGTTCCCCCACCCTTAAATGCAGTTACAGTGTAGACATTTTAACTAGGAGAGTTATTTTCATAGACAAAACAATTTCCCAGCTCTTTCCGTTTTAGCATGGAGGGTTGCACGGCTGTACATGTCCAGAAGGATGACTGTGCTGTGCTTTGGAAAACTGTCACCGAGCCTCTCTTGGAGCCACCTAACTGTCATCTAACTGTTAACAAGAGAGCTGAGTACCCGCCAGACTCCATTAGGCAGAGACCCTGATTTAAAAATGCGTTTATTAAGCCAAGTGGCCACCTGCCTGCCTGTGCACAACATATTTCCATAAATTTACCTTGTTTTTAATTATAGACTTGAAAATAAGCAGGAGTACAAGATTTAATATTATGTGAATGAAGATTTGATTAATAGTCTTGCCCACAAAAAAAAAAGCAGAAAAAGCAACACTATTGCTTTTTCAGAAAGAGACCCCTCACGCTTTGATCATGTTCATGAGTGAAATAAAAGCAATTTTCAGACAAATCGAGAGTTGCATTTCAAAACAAATACTTTTTATTCTGCCTGTGGTCTCGGGCTATTGCACGTCAGCAGATGTTCCTGGCACCACACATGGCCCATGGAACGGATGCTCACTGTGTCCTCCCCCTGCTCAAAAGCAGCAGGCTTTCGGTTTTAAATCTTGCAAAGCACTCTGAAATGCACATTCTCCATGTGCTTTTCATCTGTCTCACCTGATGCACAGGGCTGAAGCATGGGGGTGTATTGCAGTTTGGTGTGAGTAGCTACACTGTGTTCACAGCTAGAAAGCTATATTTAAAGCCTATATTTAAGCTATATTTAAAGCTATAAGCTACTCACAAGCTCGTGTGAATAGCAAGCCTACGTCACCTTAATCCAGAATGGTCTCTTCATACACACACATACACACTCACACACACACACACACACACACACACACACGTTTGCATGTGTGCATTCATTCGTAGTCTTTAGTAAATATATTGCTTTGGGCCAATTTGTTAGGGAAAACTATTAAAGTGTTGTGTTACGCATATTGAAGCAAAACTTTCATTGCAACTTACTTGTTGGTAGTTTGGTTTTTTTTTCCTGGGAGTTAATTATCTCCTTTGTCTTTGGTTTTGCTTTATGTTTTTTGTTTTTCTTTTGCTTTGTCTTCCATCCTTCTGTGGGCCGTCTTGCAGTTCCCATCTTGGCTATTTCCTTTGTAGGAATTCTTTATCTGTGTTTGATGCCAACCTTTCTGTCTACTGCCCTGACTGAGAATTCTCCTGGCGTTCTGTTCCATTTCCTTTTGGCGTCGTCTGTGGCAGGTTACCTTTCAGACTCGGCTGGAATTCTGGATCCGTGCTTTCTGGACTTGCCTATCTTCTTCTAGGTTTTTCCTTCTTCACCAAGGCCCCCTCTTTCCCCCTCCAATCCACTCCAGTGCACGCCTTGTCTTCCATCCTTCTACTTCAGACCACCTTCCCTTCCCCTTACCCGTCCCTTCCCCTTACCCCTTTCCCTCCTCCTCTCCCTCCTCCTCCTCCTCCTCTCCCTCCTCCTTCTCCTCCTCCTCCCTGCACTCCTGACACAGACTGAGCTTCCTCTCTCAGACCCCAGGGCTTTTCTCTCACTCTTCACCTGTGAAGCTGCCCTTCACAGGTGCCTTCAAGAATGGTTTCCGTGCAGGATGCATTTGCAGGATGAACTAAGGGGTCTTTAGAGTCACTCCATCCCTGCAGTTTTAGAGGGGTTCCCAGAGAGAAGGCTGAACCTTCCCAGCTTCCCCGGGAAGCACAGCACTGGGAGAGAGGTTGGCCTTCTGTTGTCCGGGAAGCTTCTCTTGTGAGACATTTCTATTAAACCCATGCTCATCCCAATCACAAAGGTATTATGGGAACATTTAAGAAGAGAAAGGAGAAAGCAATCCAGGAGAGCGGGCTGTCTGGATGCTGCTCCCGCCCCTCGGAACACAGTTAATCACACATCACCTTGCAGGCTCCCCAATCTCTGTAATGCACTTTTTATTTCCATTTGTGTTGGGGTTTGTAAAATAAACACATATTGTGTTCTCGGAGAAGATAATGGCTATCTCGGAAAGGACAAAGGCGACTCGGATGCAGGCGTCTCTGCTCCGCGATAGGCGCGAGAGGAATTTCACGGACCACATTATCACTGTTCTGCTGGCAGGAAATGACTTAAATAGACCCAGCCTCGGAAACCATAATTGCGTTAAACCTTGTTCTGATGAACTTTTCCTTGTGTGGATGTGCTGTTCTGCCTAATGAATATACAAGCAGGCTCCCGTGCGCCAGCAGCTCTTTCTGATCTCTGAAAAAAAAAATGCTTATTCTTTCTTTCTCCAACCCCCCCACATACCAGACCAATCATCAAGCCTAGTGATGGAGAAATGGCAATAAAAATAATAACAGCACAAAATAATAAAACAAAAATTTAAAAAGCCCTGTAATATTTACATTTCCATTAACCCAACAGCTGCAGCGACTTGATTATACATAGGTCACAATATGGGGCTTCGAGGTCCTGGATACACAATGTTATTTTCTACAAGTTTACAAAACAGGGATTCTCATTACCTTCTGGTTTTGTTTTGTTTTTTTCTCCACCGCCTCCCGGGAGGCAGTGAAGAATTGGGTGGCACCTGCTGCCCACATGGCAGTCCATGCCAAAGGACACCCAAGTTTCATCTTCTCTGTGCTGAGGGCTCCAGTGCCAACCAGCTCTGTGATTTTAACCCACGCCAGGGCAGTCCTTGGAGGCTCACACAATCATCTCCACCGAGAGCAGGGGACCTTGGAACAAAGGTCAGTAAGGATGGCAGAGCCAGCTGCCCTGGAGCCAAGGGCAGGGGAAATTAAAGCCATTCATTTATGTATTCCTCAACCTTCCCATTCTCTTGGGTCTGGGCAAGACTCTGGTCTCTACACCAAGGACAGATCTCTGCTCCCAGAGTCCCTCTGCCAATAAGGGTTGTCTATTCCTGGCTCCAAGCCTGGCATCTTATAGAAGGCAATGTAGCATCGGTGTGGTCTCATGACCCAGGGGCTCCCCGTTATAGAGTGATTTTGAACACTCCCATAGAGGAAAGAACTTGAACAACTTTGCTTGCTTTCTAAAAACCACTTGAATAGCAGCGTGTGTTGGGGGGCAGGTGTTGGTAATGGCTAGGGTACAGCATGAAATCACAACTGTTAATATCTCACTCGACATTATTTCTAGCCTTTCCAGTTAAACCTACAGGAGTGACATATCACCAAATAATTTTGTTTTCCTTCCTCAATGTATCCATCCACACCAGTGATTTCCTGCAGTGTGAATAATTAGCTCTTAAGGAGTCCACAGACTGTTACTCACTCCTCTGAGTTTCCGCTCAGACTCCTAAGTTCTCTCAGGTGTGTTCCATAACCAGTTTCAGAAGAGGGTCACTATTTGAATAACATTTCTACATACGCCCCTCTGGTTACATCAGCAGGAATTGAAAAGAGTGGGCCATGTGCAGCTGACTGAATGCTGGCCCCTGGGACCAGCCCAGAGTCTTGTGCACAGTGGGAGCTTGAGTTATGCTCATCCCTACTGTGTTAGTGCCCCAGCTGGTGGCATGGTCAGGGCTGGTTGCAGGCAGGCAGCATCTTCCCTGGAGTTACCAGCATTTTTATCAATGAGCAGAGCAGTGCTCTTGTGGGATTGTGTGTACAAACAACTCACTTCTCATTGCCGACCAGGAAACAAAGGAGCCACAGAAGTGAGAGGAAAGAGCGTCAGAGTCCTGCCTCAGGCAGATGGGGGACAGTGGCATCCAGAGCCCAGAGCCAGGGTGAGCCTCCAGCCCCTTGAGCGTGAAATGTTTCCCAAACTGTTACAGGCCACTGGGTACACAGCTTGTCCCAGCTTATCACTCAGGACTTTCAGAACAGTTGAGAGAGAAAGTACTTGAAAAGCCATTATCCGTTTAATCGTCCAAATCTAAACTTCACTTCCCAACGTGCAAACTTGATGGTCAACTTGCTCACGTGCACTTTGTGTCCTTCAGCTGTCAGTCCATGTCCGTGTGTCTGGGGATGGTTGATGGCAATAGTCAGACAGCAGCATTGGGGGGCGGAGGGGCTGCTGTGAGCAGGGGTACACAGAGATGCTGTGCTCAAGCAGTAATTAAGTCACCTAGTTCATCTCTCCAAGGGCAGGTTTACATGTAGAGTCCCAAGCATCTTTGGAATGTATCTCATGTGTCAGGAAATTATAGAAGATGATGCTCTGCTTCCACAGGTCTGTGGTAGATCTTAGTCCCCCATTTAAGGATTTCCTTACACTACACAGCGTGGCAGGGGGAGCCGACCTTAAGTAGCTTTATGTGTGTGGTTTGATTTCTGAAGAGATTGCTAATCCTAGTGGGGATTTTTCTAAAAGCCTTCTGTCCCTGTGCAGCCAGGCTCTTATAATTATCAGATACGGGCTCTTCTTGTGTAAATGCATTGTGGAGCAGGCTCAGCAAATTGCTTTACTTAATGAATTTCAAAGGTAGACTCGGTCCTTGAAGCTCTTATCTGCTAGGGTTGCCATTCTAATGTTCTTTGGCTACTAACTTTGGGCACTTGTTGAAGACTCCCCCGGCACTTTGCAGGGAGGGAGTAAGACAGAAAGCACGAGGAGGGTCGTTCATTTGTTTGCTTCAGGGCTGCTGTGGCAGGGTGTGTGCTTTCCAGACGTGCCGGGGGCTTCCTCTGCACAAGCTCCAAAGCAACTGAACCTGGAGGAGTGGCAGGTGATTAGGTGGGCGGGGGACATGAGTGACATTTTTCCAGGTGCTTACCTTTGCCCCATCCATCCCTCCGCCCCACGTCCCTAAGTTCTAAGTGCTCTGCCTGCAATAATAACACACTGGAGAGCAGGTACAACCAGATTTCAGTTTCACAACTTCTCAAAAGTTAAAACTCGTGACGCGTCGCCTCCCAACTCAGCCGTGGAGAAAGGGGTTTATTAAGGAGCAGATGAAGAAATGAAAATCAAACTTCCTGGGAAGTAATTATATCGGTTTATAATAAGCCATACGAATTTGAAAAGAAGCGGGGTGGGGGGGCAAAGCCAGGCAAGGAGTATATCGAGGATATTAAATTAAGTAATTTTAATGTCACCATTTGATATCCAGGAACACGAACAATTTGTAGTTCTCGAAACTGTCAGGTTGAAGCATCCATCTTTCTGCCATGGGAAAGGTGGCAGGGATGGGGGTTATACATCTCTCTGTATAGAAGAAAGGGAATCTCTGATCCCACTTCAAAGGTGTGGGTTCCTAGGGGGTCAGAGACAAAGAAGTCAGGGCTGCTCTGCTGCTTTCACTCTTGTCAAGCCCCAGCTCAGTCAGGTGAGCAGACCTCTCTACAGCATGTTACAACTTGCCTCTGAGCTGAGAGTCATTCACAACGTGCCCATGTTCCTGATGTGGGGAGCAAGAGGTGGGTATGCGGAGGAGGGCCCTGTAGGGCTCAGCCCTTAGGAGTCAGTTGCAGAGAACAGATGGAGCCTGCAGGCCACCCACCTTCCACACTGTGGCTCCAGGTTTGGCTCTATCTTCTCAACAGCCAAACACATTGCATGAGCTTTCCCACGCAACTGAGATGAAGACTGAAAAGCAGTTGGATCTGATCCAGGCCACCAATGCCATTCCTCGAGGTGCCCACATGTCCTCACAGGGTATCTTTCTTCCAGGCTTCTTCACCAGGCAGGGGTATCCAACATGACACAGGCCCAGGGCTCAAGAAGTAACTAAAGAGAATGGCAGTTCTCCCTGAGGAGAACAAGGTGTGGGTGTGCAGTCACAGAAAGAGATACCCAGTGGAGTGGAGCGCGTGCATCAGCTGGAGCCGAGCATCAGCAAAGGCCCTGTGAGGCAGGGTAAGTGTCAGCTGGACACAGCAACCTTTTCAGCAAGCAACACCATTCATAGAAGTCCCAGATCAGAGGCCAAATAGGGGTCTGAACAGGGCTGGTCTTTAACTGCGCCTGACCCTGAGCCTGGCTGTTCCTTTCTCTCAAGGAGGTCACTGTGGCTGTGCCTTATTTAGGTGAGAGCAGTTGGTCAGGAGCCTATGGATGAGGCTTCTCCACGGAGCTTCCTGAGCAGTGTAGGAAGTGTGGGCTCCATTCCAGGGGCAGGTGAGAACCATTTAAGGTTTTCTTTTTTTAAACAGCTTTATTGAGACGAAATTTACATACCATAAAATTCGCCCTTTTAATGCAGTTCAGTGATTTTTAGTCTATCTGCAGTTACGCAACAACCACCACTATCTAATTATAGAACGCTTTCCTCACCCCAAAAGCTCCTATGGAATTTATGTCACATGAAGATTTGTGTAACCACCACAGCCAAAGTTCTGTATTGGTCCCTCTCCTCAGTGAGGGTTCTTTTAAAAATCAGTATTGTATATACTTTTAATGAAAATACAATTACATCACACCCCCCTTTCCTTAAAGCAATGAGTATTGAGAGAGATGCCGTGTGGAGGGACAGCAGAGTGGCTCTCAATGCATCCATGGAGGACTGACTGATCTGGAACCAGGTGCTGGATCTCGGGCTGCCCTCAGAGCTCCCACAGAGGAGACACCCACTGAGCTCAGAGGCACAGAGTAGACTCTTAACTCCAGTTACCATGGTTGTCTGTGCTCAGTTCTTCTAGCTGGTAAAGAAGTCTCTGGAAATACTGGGGAGGGGTGTCTTTCTCTTTCTGTGGTAGCTGCCAGCCCCCCAGGACAATTCCATGTAGGATTTTTAATCAATTTGTAGAGATGAGCAGGATTCTTGTACAAATAAAGCTAAGATCTGGACTCAATTCTAAACTCCCAGGACCTCTCAGTGGGCCAGAAATCGGCCTACCAAGGCCTCTCTGCATCTCTTGTTCATGCCTAGAAGATGCAAACAACGGCATCCGAGACCCTTAAGTAATGGAAATCAGAATCCAAAGTTACAAAGCTGTCCTTTGAGTCCTACTACTCTTGAGACATGTTTAACTACCCTCAAAGACCCCGTATTCAGACATATGTCACACCTGCAGCATGGGCCCAGTCCCAGTGAAGTAACTGAATATGCACACCTGTGAGGGTGTGTGGAAGGAAGGAATGACGGGTTAGCGGCTATTGGATGGATAGATGGATGGATGGATAAATGAATGAGTGGGTAAACTGGAGGGGTAAGTGCATATGTACACCTGGGTAGAGAGGATATGTATGTATGGGTACTATAGTGGAGAATTAGTGAATGAATGGATGGATAAATTACTGTAAAGATCCATGGTGTATGGACAAATGTATATGTGTATGGATGGGCATATGAATGGATAGATGGATGTGTAGACAGACTGAAGATTGGATAGGTGGGTGAATGTGTGGCTCAATAGATTACTGAGTGGATGATGAATAAATGGGTTGATGGGTGGGTGGGTGAAAAATGAATTGTTCAGTTCATAATGGTGCATGAATGGGGGCTGTGTAAAGACTGATGAAAGAATGGATGGGTGTATGTTATATGGCTGGTAGTTATAGTGAGAAAATGGATAGGTGGGTGGGTGGATAGGTGGATGGATGGATGGATGGATGGATGGGTGGACGGGTGGATGGATGGATGGATGAGTGGGTGGGTGGATGGATGGATGATGAATGGATGGACGGATAGATGGATGGATGGGTACATGAGAGGGTAGGTGGGTGGATGGATGATGAATGAATGGATGGATGGATGGGTGGATGGATGGATGATGGGTAGAATGAAGACTATGTAGGTGGTTGAGTAGATTTACAGATGATGTGTGGGTATATAGTCAGGTGACTAGATGAATCGGTAAGTTAATGGGTGGATGTGTGAATTATTACTACTGAAGACCTAGTCTTTAGGGAAGCAGAGCAAAGCTCCTGAGAATATAGAGACTTGTGCTGGGGATGAACAAGTTAACACGTATATAATACATGTATATAATAAGGAAGCTGGATGCACAATGGGGTCCTAGATGGAAACCCTCTGCACAAAGGAGAGCCGTGTTTTAATTTGTCAGCAGATAACTGAATGACAAGATGCTTTGTGCTAGAGCTCTCCTTTCAGCGTGAATTCTCTTAAAAGCAAACAAGCCCGTGTTTACGGTATCCACCTGAAGCAGAGGCGTAGGTGAGGACAGGAAGTCTGAAACCAGCTTCTGTGTTGCCATAGCAAGGCCTTTGGGTGACAGAATTGTCATGATCACCTGCTGAGACATTGTCATCGTCCTTTATTCTATTTACCTGGGAAGTTAGCAACATGTCCAGCCAATTTCTCTGCCCACCATAGTGTCATGCCCCCCTGTGTGGAGCAAAGGGTTGGCTTGTCTTCCACAGTAACTCTGTTAAAGATGACGCCGGAGAGGGAGCCAGGGATGCCTCAAGAGATAGAGCATCTGAGGATGTCAGCCCCCAAAGCAGATGGAACCTGGATGGCTGTCACTTGAGAGTGTTGGTCAAAGTGAGGACAGTCATACTGGTTACAAGGTAATGACTATGATGGGCCATGGTGGCCCTGGAAGTGCTGCTGGTACCAGTGAGGACAGCATTGGTAGCAGTGACAGTGACGTGGTGATGACAGATGGAGTTAGGCAGTAATTGTGGTGATGGTGATCATAATGTTGGGTGGTGATTGTGGTGACTGTGGTGATGGTAATGATGGCGATGACGGTAGTCGTGTTGATAGTGACAGTGATGATGATGATGGTGGTGATGATGATGATGATGATATGATAGAGTGAGGTGGTAATTTTGGTGGTGATGATGATGATTGTGTTGGTGATGGTGATGATGTTGATGGTGTGTTGTGGGTTGCCCTGATGCTGTGTTCTAATGCTAATTCTGCTTCCTCAGGAGGGGCAGCAGTCCTTCACGTAATAGGTGATATCATGTGAATTTTTTGCCCATTTTTTATTGGTCAAATAAAGGCTAAAGCCTGTGATTAGGGGAGGAAAAGGTGGAACAGGAGGTCTAAAGGAGAGACGGAGGAAAAGAAGAGGCTGAACCAAGTGACCAGGAGGAATTACAAGTAGCAATATGGGGGTATAGGTTGGTGTGGTGAGAGAGCTGCCTAATCTAGGCCAATAGCTTATACATATAATAACTGGAGTGTGTGTTTTCCTATGGGTTTATTGGAGTTTATTTATTCCTCTGGCCAGGAGGAAGTACATTGAGAAGGCTGCCTATTCAGGTCGCCTCTCCAGGAATCTTAGCTAGGGATAGTGTTGCCGGGTTAAGACACCAAGTTGGGATGCAGGAGCATGGATCGTGCTGCTTTCTGGCTCTGCTCTCACAGCTTGCTCAGTCAGCCTGGTTTCTTATAGCTCCCAGGACCCCCAGCCCAGGGGTTACACAGTCAATCACTAATAAGACGATGCCCTGCAGACCTCCCTACAGCCCACTCTTAGATAGGCATTTTCTCCACTGAGGCTCCCATCTCTCAGATGACTCTAGCCTATATCAAATTGACAAAACACCAGGTCTGAATGGAGGTGACCCCAGGTGGCCAGGGTAGTAGCTGCAGGGGGGGAAATGATGCCAGGGTATTATACTAGAGACCCTCAGGGGCGGCACAGTAAGCTGCTGGGCTGGCTGCCAGGAGCTAGCTCACTGTGGGAAGGCATAGTAGGAAAGTCTGACTTAGTCTCACTGACTTTGTGAGAGGCAAACCTGTGTGCTTCCCTGACTAGTTAGTCTCCAGTGAGCTGGAGATGGTCCTCAGTCTCCCCAAACCCCCGTGATGTTCTCCCCACCACCACCCCTAACCCCTCCCACCCACCCCTAACATTAGGCCACATTACATTCAGAAGCAGCCCTGCTGATATCTGGGGTGTCCTCCTAGGGTCCCAATGCAGAACTCAGCCACACTTTTAGACATACTTGGCCTTACAAATGAATTCTCACAGGCTCATTGTCAAGTGCTGCCCATTCCATAGTCAAGCAGATAGTTTAAAGGAAGTATTGATGAGCAACAGCCAGGGGCCTTAATCTGGAATTTCAGAGACTGCAATAAGGAAGAGCCCAACCTGTGGCCTGCTCCGCCCCACCCCGCCCCGCCCCGCCCCACCCCGCTCTGCTAGAGGTGTGTTGGAAGCAGAGTTGAACTTTCTAAGCTTCAGCCACACACACAGTAGTAAGCACTCCACACAGTCACCGTTGCGGGCTGGCAGTAGGAGGCTAGAGCATCTTAGTAGAGTGTGAAAAGCAGCTTCCTCTATGTCCTGGGCAGGGGTGGGGGGCATGAGCAGGGATGGACCAGAAGAGGGGAACAGAGCATGGGAGCCGAATGCAGCCTGGTCAAAGAATGGGGTTTGGGGGTGATTCTGGGTCCTGGGGAAGGGATTTCACTCCTGGGAAGAGGACCTGGGCTTGGAGAGTGGGTCTCAGGGAGGGAGCTACAGCCTATCTAGGGAGAGGATGAGACCAGGAGAGGTCCAAAGCCATGGGAAAGGGTAGACTCTGGGGGAGGGGATGCGTTACCAGGGAGGGGTCATATCCTAGGGAGGAGGCCAGAGCCTTGGAGGAGGGCTGGTTCCGGGTGAGGCATCTTTTCTTGGAAGCTGGAAGCCCTTGACTTTGCAGAGAGGGCTGTGGCTCCTCCCTCAGACCAGTTGCTGGGTAGCTCTGTTCTGAGGCACCCTTGGCAGCCTAGGGAGGAGCTTGATGACTTCCTCCTAGGCTGCTATTCTCTGGAATTGGAGCCTTGTCCGCCTGTGTTATTTCTGCATTTGTGCACTTGTTCACTTAACCTGCGCACTGACCTGGAATGGTCCCTGTAGGAGGCACAGGATGTTTGCAGGGGAATCTTATTGAACAAGCACCCAGCTCTTTTTTTCCACTTGGCTAGCAGTGGATCAGAGAGATTATTCAGCACTTTGCTGCCCAAAGCACTGGGCGACATGGCAGTCACTGGGCCAAAAAGTCACTTTGAAACCTTATGACCAGGTCCATGAAAAATTAAGATGCCCATTAAAAATTGAGCTGACAAAGGAATTGCCACTTTAATTCTCCCTGTTCAGGCTCCAGATTGGAACTCGCACTTAATCATGAAGCTACCGTGAGGCTTTCTGACAGGGGGGTTGACAAGGAAGGGCTGTTAGCTGGATTAAGGGACAAATCCGAAATTAACCCCGGGCTGGGAGCTTCACGGTGAGAGTTGGCAGATGAGGTGGGTGATAGGAGATGTTTGTGCCTTCCTCCAGCTAAGCCTTGCTGAGGATCGGGACTTCCTGCCAGGGTCCCACCCCTCCCTTGTCAAGCTTTCTCTCAGTTATCTTTGCCACCACTGCTCCCTTTGGCTCCCTTTAGGGCTTTGGGGAGGCAGCGTCCATCAGCACAGTGGTTCCGAAGGCAGAGGAGAAACAGCTGGGGATCTGATCGAAATCTGATCTGGGTTCTTGGGTCTTAGAACAAAGACACTGGTGAGCGACATGTGGGGTGGGGGGGGATCAGTTGATGAAGAAAGAGAAAGGAGTCCTGAAAATGATAGTAGGCTCTAGAGATGAGGCAAGCCCTGCCTTAGAACCAGGACCCTTTGGGCCGTGGCCTTTCCTCCTAGGTCATTCACATCTGTCTACCACATATGGAGGTCTGAATTTTCTCCCACAAGTTGTTCTATCCCTCGCTGGCTTCCAGGCTTCCTCTGTCACTGTTTTGTGTTTGGGGGGTGCTGTTTTGTTTGATAATCTTGACGCCATATCCTATCCACATTCTTATCTTCCTCCTCAACTGGTGTCCCCTGACTCCTGTGTCTTTCTGCTTGCGTGATCACTCACATAGACAACAGACCCTGGTTCTGAGTCCCCCCTTTCTGCCTCTTTTGGAAACCTGAGCTTCCAAGCCAGACCCATGCTTGGAGAAAGGGGTGTGTGTCAGGGGGAAGACACAGGCCTCTCTGGACACAGCAGAGTCCCCTCCCCAGGCCTTTCTTTGGTTTCATTCTTCATCCATGACATTGGCTGGTCCTTCCATAAACCCAGATGGTGGTAACAAGCACCTTCTTTGCTCTGTTGAAGTTTTAAGTCATTGTTAATGAAATTATGTCCGTGAAGGGTCAGCCATCACTGTAGAGTGGATGATGTTAGAAGAAGGCCACAGAGGCTATCAACAGAGCCACGGGGTCCTAGGGCAGGGAGACACCAGAGTACAAGCCACAGGACCTCTGTAAGGGGGAGGGGGGTCATAGAGCCACATTGCCAGAAACATGGACAAACTTCCACAGTGTCAGAAGTTACCAATAAAAAATCCACAAGGAATAAATGTTTTGGTGGCAGCAACTTGACAGATAATCTGAAGTTCCAGGGAGAGCCGGGAAGTCCTCAGCCCTTGACACTCACATGGGGATCGGATCATAGGCTAGCATGATGTCATGCGTGAGATCAAGAGTGAGGACATCCCGACTAAGCATTTGGCGTCCATCACTGTATCTCTTATGTCCCATAATTCCTTGGACTTGGTTTCCCTAATATGATTTTAATACACCCCTGTGCCCACACTATCTCAGTTCACCCCAATAAGTGTATATGGTGGCCCTCATGCTATGCCCAGGAATAAGTCATTCATCACCAGGTGCTTGGTGGGTGGTGCCTGAGAGATGAATGGTACACCTGGTAGCATCCCAGTGGTAAGGGCTGCAGGCTTCCTCCTCAGAACAGTCAGAGTGGCATTAGAATGGAGTCACTCAGAGCAAGACACAGCCTGAAAACCCACCATTCTATACAAATACGGAAGAACTCAGACCACCTCAACTCAAGCCCGCCTCCATCATGGCAGAAAGCCTTCAGCACCGAAGGACCAGAGGGAAGAAGGTGGCTTGACTAAGCTGTGCACCTACTCTGTGTCCCCAGACCCCTCCCCAAGCAGCCAATCAGCGGATGGGATTGGAGACAGAGTTCTTAAAGGTATACACACACTCTGGGTCTCAGGTATGCTAAGTCTGCTTGAGTCTGTGGCAAGTTAGGCAGCCAGGAAAGCCCTCCATAGAGTTGGCCACATTAGAGGTGACCAAGCTCCCCGAGAGCATTAAGAACCTGAAGGACCCTTATCCCTGTGGGAAACATTCCATGAAGGTTGGGAGTTCGGAAAGATTAAAGGCTAAGAGCTCTCATGAAACCCACCTACAGAAGTCATCCAAGGAGACTTGAGACCCTCATCAGGGAAGAAAAGAAGCCGAGGTCTTAACGTGAACCTTTTGGACTATGCTAAATGAGCTATTTCCAGAGGACACTGCCCCACCTAAGTTCATGGCCAAGGCAACAGAATTAACGTGAATAGGGGCTTTTCTTCTCCACCCCTCTCCTCCCATTCCTAAGGCAGCACTTTCTAGGAGACAGGATGTGTCTGAGCCTGGCTGGTGTTGCTGGAAGGATGGGCCTGTTCCCTGCAGACAAAGGGGAGGAGACCAGGATATGCCCTTTTCACAGAAAGCCTAGAATATCCGTTTCCTAGACAATCACAGTAGATGCATCATAGAGACCCACAACAGAGTCCAGAAGGGACAGAATAAGTGAGTTTGCAATCTATTCTAGCCGTCTTCCTGGGGTGGGAGAGAAGTTCTCAAAGCACCCAGAAGTCCCACTGTATAATGGTGACCCAGTATCAAACTCCTGACCCAAATATTCTCTCTCAAAGCCACCTCTGAGAGTCCAGCAAATTGAGGGGCTAAGATCTCTTTTTGCCTTAGTGGTGACATGTGTCCCTAAGTAGGACCAGGACTACAGAAGGTTAATTGACAGGGGTTGATGCTGGATGCAGAGGTGGGTCTTGGGAGCCAAGGCTTAAAGCAGCCAACAGGACCACAGAGACTCTAGGGTCCAGCTTTATTAACTTTCCAGTGACTAACTTGGCCGTGCCTGCTGTCCTCGCAGTGAAAAGCAATCCAGTCTTCAGAGGATCTGGGTCCAAGTCCAAGCAAGCCGGACACTTCTGCCAGCATCTGCGGGGTGGAGAGGGACAAGCTCACCTTGCACTGTGGCCTTGGAGCTGTGACCAAATTAATTTTCCCTGAGAACAAAGAGGGCTGGTTGAGAGCCAAGAGCCCGCTGAGCATGGCTCTTTATTCAGAGCATACATAAAAAACGCTGGAAATGTGGAGTTTGGATTCTTTATTAAGCAGGCATAGAGTGTGGGAAGGGACTGCAGGTGTGTGTGTGTGTGTGTGTGTGTGTGTGTGTGTGTGTGGTATGTGTTGTGTGTGTGGTATGTGTTGTGTGTGTGTGTGTGGTATGTGTGGTGTGAGTGTGGTATGTGTGGTGTGTGTATATGCATATGTATGTGTTGTGTGTGTATGTGGTGTGTGTATGTGTGTGGTGTATGTGTAGTGTGTGTAGTATGTGTATGTGTGTGGTGCATGTGTGGTGTGTGTGTGGTATGTGTATGTGTGTGGTGTATGTGTAGTGTGTGTAGTATGTGTGTGGTGCATGTGTGGTGTGTGTGTGGTATGTGTATGTGTGTGGTGCATGTGTGGTGTGTGTGTGGTTTATGTATGTGTGTGGTGCATGTGTGGTGTGTGTGTGTGGTATGTGTATGTGTGTGGTGTTGTATGTGTATATGTGTGTGTATGTGTGTGCACTATGTGTGGTGGTATGTATGTATGTGTGTGATATGTGTTGTATGTGTGTGTGTGGTGTGTATGTATGTATATGGTATATATATATATGTGTGGGGTGTGTGTATGTGGTGTTTGTATGTATTTGTGTGTGTGGTGTGCTGTGGTATGCTATGGTGTGTATATGTAGGCGTGTGGTATGTATGTGTGTGTGGTGTGTATGTTTGTGATGTGTGTGTGTTTGTGTTGTATGCACTCTCAAAACACACAATGACTGGTCCCAGGTTCCCCTTGGCAGGGATTTTGCTCACCCCTTAAAACCTTGACAAGGGAGGGACATGTTTCCCTCTCCCTCAGGTAATTAGGAAGGCACCTGTGGGGGAACTGTGTGGAGATCTGTACTCACTCCAGCACACAGTGAATCTGTCGTCCGCCATGTCCACACAGTATCCAAGGAAGAGGTCTTTGTTGGAACTGTGATCGGACAATGGTGGCTTTCCTGGCACTGTGATTCTGAGGGAAGAGGGAGTGTGTGTGAAAGCAGGAAGTTTGACAAACTCTCCTCTGTCCTATTTTTCTAACACATGAGATGTTTCCACACAAAACTCATTGGTCCATGATAATAAAAATGTCCTTCTCATTATCTTAGAAATCATCAGCCTTGGTGTGGCCAGGCCCTACTGTAAACCAGTGTCTGTTCTGATTTCACCTGGCGTGGGGGGGGGGGGGGTCATGCGTGGATCAGTGAACCTTCACCTGGGGCAGGGGTCATGCTATCAGTGAACCTTCCTCACTGGGGAAGGTAATTACTGACCTTGAATTTAGACCCTTTTTTAAATTTATTTTTAAAATTTTTGTGTACATATATGTCTGTATGTGGGCATGTGCATGTCTGTGGAGGACCTCAGAGGACTCTGCATCCCCTGGCAAAATTTCTAGGCAAAGTGGTTCATGGACTTAACCACTGAGCCATCCTCCCATCATGAGTTTGGAATCTTTATCCCAGGGGTTTTGCCCTGTTCTTAAACATTTGGAGTTTGACTTCTACTCTTGGATGAGTTTCCTGCTTGCAAAAGTTACTTTGAATTTAGACCTTACTGAACTGTTCAAAAGCATAAACCCAAACAACAGATCCAGTGTGGCATATTATCTCATAGGGTGTAAAGCATGACCCGCTGGTGTGTCTTTGGACTGATTTAGACTTTGGGCTAGTTTCCAGGGGACCTCATGTGCAGCAAGGGCACAAGAAAGCGCCTTGTTTGGGGTGAGAGGCTCAGGGTCAAGTCTCCCTGTCCTCGGGTCTCAGGAGAGTCCCATCCTGAAGACACATCAAAGCTCAGCCGCAGTGCAGGCTGGATGGAGTATGCTCCTCTCTGCAGGTAAAATTGTGTTTATCTCTCCCCATGGCTACCCTCATGACCCTGCAGCCACTGAACTGCAAAGTGTAATAGATATTTACAAAGAGCCAGCAGAGGCCCCGATCTCTTAACTCCAACCTCAGACCCGTGGAGGCAAATGTTTTTTCAAAGTTTCTCTCCAGATGTTTGACAATGTGCGGACACAGCTGGATTAGTACTAGGAAAGTAGGTGATTTTTCTGCAGTCCTGTGAGATAACACTCCCTCCTGCAATACCAAGGAATGGACAAGAACCAGGCACTGTTACAAAGAAGCAAGCAGCAAAGACCTCCCTAGAGGGAAAGAAGAAACACACAGCAGGTGACTGGTACCTCCCAAGTGAGCTGCTAAGGCTGAAAATTTTGCTTCATAAATAAAGAGCCCTTTATTTAACACTTTCATTTGATGTCCTTGCATTAAGAATTAACTTTCCCTGGCAGAGGAGATGGCTCAGTCTGTAAAGTGCTTCTTGTACAAACATAAGAAGAGTTCCCTCTCATCACCCCTGTTAATAAAAGGCATGGGGCAGGCACCTGTAACCTCAGCCCTGGGCCAGTAGAAACAGGTGGATTCCTGTGCTCACTGGCCAAGCAGCCTCACCTGCTTAGCTCCAGGCCAATGAGAGACCCTGTCTCAAAAACTAAGGTAGCTGGTGACAGAGGGACAGTACCCAAGGTTGAACGCTGGCTTTCACATACAGGTCCATGCACACAGGCATACCTACCCTCCCCCACATGCACATCACTAAAAACGCATTAATAATTTGTAGCTAATATCGGTTACTTCTTGGATGCTGGAAACTTTTATTCAAGCCTGAAATCCCTATCTTGATTTTCTTTATTTCCTCACTGAAGCCATGATGTTCTCAGTGGTTTTAACATTTTTTGTGCTGTGTGTGCACTTATACGTTCTTTGATAAACTGTTGTAGTCAGTGATCCCTGGGATCCCCAGGATGCCTGAGCCAGTCCTGACTCTTGTGTTAGAGGGAGGGATTATGATTGCTGGCATGGTGTGGGAATGCCCATTCTCAGGATAGTGAGAGGAGTCCTGATTGCTGGCATTTGACAATCAGTGTAATTAGCTCTGTGCCAGGATTAAGCCCTCCAGCATATGTCCCTTTGGACTTGGGAAGAGACAAAAGCAGCTCATTGTGACATTTTGTTGTTGTTGCTTTTGTTTGTTTGTTTGTTTGTTTGTTTCTATGGAGACATAACTGACTTGAATGGCCTCTGTAACCTTGGGACAATCACCAGGAAATCACGAGGAGTGAATTGCTAGGACACCCACTGTCCTTGTTTGTAATATAATGTGAGCATTGTAAGTCCGTGTCATTTAATTCCCAACAGAGGCACTGCATGTAAGAGGTGGCAGACTCTGGACATTCAGTGACAGGCTCCAGCAGGCTTCAGGAGCATGTTTTCTGTCTTCCTTTAGGGGTGCACTTCAGCACCCTCATAACAGCCTTCACACCATTCTGCCAACCTTGGTCTTTACTCCCAAAAACACCTATTTGAAGAGCTCACGGTTTAAGAGCAGAGTTATTTAACTCCTGGGTCGACACTTGGACTTCTGGTTCATGTAGCAGATTGCTTGTGGTTCATTGTCTATGACCTAGTAGTGATCCATTGTGGGGACGTGTCCTCTGTATCTGTATGATCATGAGTATGTGTGGCAGGGTAGAGAGAAGGAGATTCTGATGGGCACATCTGGATGTGATCTGAAGTGTGAGAGCCATTGAGCCTTCTGCCTGCTGTCCCCTTCCTCATCCTTACTCTCCAGGTTCTGCTGTGAGAGTCACGTGTGGTTTGGGCCTCCTGGGCTTACAGAAAAGATCCAGGCTGGCATGCTGAGGGCCACAGGGCCTGAGCTGCACCCCCTGGGTGTCTGAGTTGTGGGGAACAAGTGCCTACCTGCTGTTCCTAGTAGGGTAGCACATTTTCACATTTTTTTTTCTTTCACACAAAAGCTATTTGATGCCTGTGGGAACAGGGTCCAGAGTTGCAAGATGGGCTTCAGATTATTAGGGAAGCCTGTCTTTGCTGGGGCAGGGGGAGGCTTGTAATCGCCATGGGCTGGGTGATAGCTCCTGTAAAACACACGGACACTGCTTCCACTCCTCTTTGTTCCAAACACCCTCTTCTCTTTTTATTTCTTTTCCCTTTTTGATACAGCCTAAGGGCATTTTCCTATCCTCTGTGAAGGAAATTCCTGCTATGGCAGATGCCAGCGGCAAACACCCCGGAGCCGTCTGTTGTTTCTGCCTTGGATAGGATTTTACCGCACTGTGGACTGTTCTGGAACATGATGGTGGTGTAGAGCTTGGCCGTGACTTCAGACTCTCAGTGGCTGGTACAGAGACTTGCCTGGGGAGGAACATGCTTGCCGGGTTTTGGAAATGTTAAGTAGATCAGAGTTTCTTCCATCAGCTCTGAGTTTGATTGTAGCACTCCGTGATGGGTGGTGCACTGCAGGCAAGAAGACTGTACACATTGTCTGACAGAGGTGAGTGTGCGCCTTAACACTTTCCCAAGCTGCCACGAGCACTGGACCAACCAAAACACACCCCAGAAAAATCTCTGTGTCTGTTGACGTTGGGGGAAAAAGACTCTTAAACCTCAGGCAAGTTTAGAAGAGTCTTCTGCCACTCAGGCCTCCTTCAAGAGCCCAGCCCCAAAATTCTGATTTAAAAAGTCACTTGGAAAGTAGGGACAGGAGGATCTCTGCGAATCCAAAGCCAGCCTGGGTTCAAAGACAGCCTTCATCTCACTATGTAGACCCTGTCCCTGAAATAAATACAAAACCACAAAAGTCAGTGTCAGGAAAGGAGAAGTTCTGAAAGGAGCCATCTGTCCATCTGTCTGTCTGTCCATGGCCTAGACACCAGGCTCCCCTTTCACATCCTCCCTGAGGAATTTGTCTCTCTATCTTTTTCTCTCAGTGCTGTCTCTGTGTCCCTCTGTTTCTATGTCTCTTCCTATGACTTTCTCCATGTATGTTCCTACCTCTGCCTGTCTCTACTCACACACAGTAGGGCCTCACAGGGCAACTTAGCCCAACTTTCCTGTGCTCTGTAGTATCTCTGCAGCCAGGTTCACTGTAGGTTGCTGTTTTATGAGACTACAACTAAACATGGTTCCTGAGATAAATTTGCAGCATGTCCTATTGATTTCTCAGGAAACCTTCTCTGCCGTGTGATACCACTTCTGCCTGTGAGGACCATGGTCAAAGGCAAAGTGCCAAGAAGTGTCAGAGTAAGCCACAGGAAAGTCTCTAGGCCACAGTTGGCCTTCTTCCCAGCAGAGACATATTTGCTATGATTCTTCAGCCTACAGCCATGCCACATGCCACACACAGCCACACAAAGCCACACAGCCTTAACATATACCACACACAGCCACACAGCCACACAGCCACACCACATGCCACACACAGCCACACAGCCATGCCACATGCCACACACAGCCACACTTACGGCCACAACAAATGCCACACGCAGCCACACAGCCTGACCATATGCCACACATGGCTACAACACATACTACACTTAGCCACACAGCCACACCACATGCCACACACAGCCACAACACATGCTACACATGGCCATACCATATGCTACTACACAGCCTCATAGCCACTCTGCATGCTATGACAGTACCATGCCACCACCCAGCCACACATCCATAGATCAGATTATTGGACAGAGAATAAGACCAGCAAAATGTCAGAATATTTTGTGGTGTGCTTAGCTCGTTTTTGAAAAAGATTTGTAAAGTTTTATGTGTCAAAGTATTTCCCTCCGTGTGCCTACAGTGCTTGTGATGACAAAAGTAGGGAATCATGTCTTCTGAAACCATCGTCCAGAGGGCTGCAAGCTGCTGTTAGGGTGCTGAGAACTGAACCCAGGTCCTCTGGAAGAGCAGCTAGTGCTCTAACCACTGGGCATTACTCCTGTGCTTTAATTCTTCTTTTTAACCTCTGATGATGTTGATGATGATGGTAATGGTGATGGAAAAGAAGAATGAGCTAAGCACACCACAAAGTATTCTGACATTTCTGCAGTGTTCTGCAGCCGCAGAGCAAGTGGGGAAGATGGATGCATACCTTGTGCCTCAAAGGATTAAGATAGTAGTCTAGGAGTGTGACTGGGGAGCCAGATGTTCACCTTATATCCAGGAATCAAAAGAAAAAAAGGTGGTCTTACAGCCCCTTCAAGCACATGCCCCAGTGGCCCAAAGGCCTCTCTGAGTCCTACTCTCTAAAGTGTCCATCACCCAACACCTCTGTCCCTTCCAGGGCAGACGCCCAGCATCTAAACCACCCCACAGGTCAGTCTGTCTATCTGCTGCTGACTTCTCTGTTCTACGTGCCAGGTGAAGCTGGCTGTTGGCCAGGAAGTCGCAGCCCTAGTGAACTATGGATGCTATTCTCCCTAATTCTTATGGGGAGCTCTTCCCAGTCAGGGGTCCCCCCAAAATGCATCAGTGTGATCAGAATTCAGCCTAAGACTAAAGAGGGATCGAGTCTTCATTGGGTTCTCTCTCTGCCTCTCTCTTTCCCTCTCTACCTCTCTCTCTGTGCCTCTGTCTCTCTTTCCCTCTCTGTCTCTCTTTCTGTGTCTTTCCCTCTCTGTGTCTCCCTGTGTCTTTCTGTCTGTGTCTCTCTTTCCTTTTCTGTCTCTCTCTCTCTCTCTTTCTCTCTCTCTCTGTGTCTTTCTGTCTCTCTTTCCTTCTCTGTGTCTTTCTGTTTCTCTGTCTCTCTCTCAGCCTCTCTGTGTCTTTCTTGTGTCTTTCTTTCCCTCTCTGTGTCTCTCCCTCTCTGTCTCTGTCTCTCTTTTCATCCCTCCCTCCACAGCTCTCCTCTTTCTCTTCCTCTCTCTGCCTCTGATCTCTAAGAGATTCCCCCCTTTTTTCCTTCCAGGCTCCCCACTCCATCTCCTCCTCTGAAGGAGACCAGGGTTTCCTTTCCTAAGTCCCAGTCTGAAGACTCTTCCTGAAGCAAACGTGGCAAACTTAGACCTGACTTCTTTCTTTTCAGCTGTCTGCTCCACACACAGAAATGTCTTAGGTGGGTATGCGGAGTCTGGGCAAACAAAGGTTCCATCATCTCTCAGACTGGTTGCTCCTCCAGACAAAGGCGCCCATAGCAGTGTGTGCCAGGATGAGCTAGGCACAGTAACGATGTGGGAAAGTCATGCTTTGCTTCTTGCCTGAGATGTTTATGCATTTCAATGTATATGTAAGAGGACATCAAAATATATGATGGAGATTTTTTTCCTGTCCAGGGACCAAATTGCTTCAGCAAATGGTTTTCAAATACAGTAAAATGGCCATAAATTTTTACTTATAAAATGTTCCCTTATGAGAGATTTTTTTTTCCATTTCATGCCTACCATGGCTTTCTGCTTTTTGCAGAGATGATTCTGTTTTCTGTGTTCTTCCTCCTTCTGTGACTGTCCCAGCTGACACTGACCCTGAAAGAAGGTCACAGCTTCATTTATCAGGGAATGTGAGCCAGTTTTCCAGAGAGTCAAGACCTTGGATACTCCTTTTCTCTGGCCTCATTTATTAAAGTCGCCAGGGTTCTCTGTGTCTGTTGTGTGCCTACCACAGTGGCTGTAAAATGCAGGCAAACAGGAGTATGATCCAGTAGAGTCCTTCCAGACAAACACTGCATGTTATCATAGGACCAAGGGGAAAGAGGCTTGGGACACCCACACAAACATTTTCAAAACACGCATTCATGCCAGTCACCGCCTGGCACCCCCTTTATATTCACAAAGAAATTATTAAAGCGATCAGTATATTTTAATCTTTCTAAAAAATCTCCAGCTTCAGGGTGGCTCATTCCTGGATTTCAGGGTCAGCCAGATGTCTCCACAGCTCGGCCAGTGGCCAGAGCCTCCCTACCACACCTCTTTCCATGACAATGCTTAGGATAGCTGAGCTGACCCCTGTCCTCCTCAGGGGTGATCCCCTTTAAATAGTCCTGTGGCACAAATAACCAACTGGTGGGCTTCTTCCACCCATACCCAGAGATTGGCACTGTCCCCTGCTGGAAACAAAATGTCACCAATAACAGAGGCAGCTGTACCATGTACCAGGCCCAATCTTGTACGCCATTATCTGATGACCATCTGTGAGGGGTCTCAGTTAAGAAGAAACCAGGCACGGGGCCATTTCCAGCCTTCTCTGGATAGCTTAGCAGGGACGTGTGCATGGCACGCTGCTCCCCCAGCCTTCCTGCTCAGGGTCCATGCTGGACAGTAGCTCTGCAATTGTTCACTCCATCTCCCCCTCACCATGCTCCACAGCACTGCTAGTCTGCACCTTGGATGCCCAGTGGCTACAGCTGCACTTCCCCTGTTACCACAACCAGGGGTCCTCTGTGCCCACGGTCTCAGCCAGTTCTGAGGCCAGCCTACAGACAGGAGCAGCCTACAACCATCCATTTCTCCCAGACGGAGAGATAAGCCACCCGTGTTGCAAAGCCAGGATTCAAATTCATAGATATGTGGAGGCAGCTGCTCACTGGCCTCACACTCTCACCTCACGCAACTGATTACAAAAAGGGCTGAGGCGTCCCTGTGTCATCTGCCTTCAAAGTAGATTCAATGAGGTCTCACTCTCATGTTGGCGATGTGTCTTTCTATTGGGCTACACCTATGCTTTATCATGAAAAACTAATATGGCAAAGCTATTCCCTGCCAAGATACAGGCCTCCTATCCAGTCCAACAGGCAGCTTTGCCATAGGTAATGCACTGGCACACCACACTTTGCCCTCAGATCTAGGCCCAGAACTTGGGACTTCAGGTCAGAGGTGGGCACCCTGTCTCATCACAGAAGGACTAGAAGCAAAACCTTCTGGAGAGCTCAATGGGGAAAGGTCCTCGAATCACTTTTCAACAAGGAAAGCCCACCCAGCCATCCATTTTCTCCATTCTCCAACAGCCTCTGCTGTTCTGAGTGTCTACTGTAGACCATATGGCTATGCTTTTCCCTAGAAAAGCCTCAGGCCCAACGAGAGGGGCTTGCAATGTGCAGGGCCAGAGCTCATAGAGCTCTGTGTGGCCTTGACAGGTTGGTCCCAGAGGTGACAGTGAAGGATGCCCCCATGTGCCAGAGCCAGGCAAAATTGGCAAATGGACAGCTTCCTGCACTGTGGAGCCAGACCCGGGCCATCTCCTATCAGAGTGTGGCTTTGGGGGGTGTCAAGTTCCTAGGCAACTACAGCTATGTGGGCAGTCAGCAGAGTGTTCAGAAGCTCCTGGGTCCTTGGCTCTCCCTGAACTCAGCCAATCATAATACATTTCTTCTGATCATTCACACCTTCCTCCTGTCGATCAATGTCAAGTCCTGGAAGTGAGTCTTGCTGCCTTGGTGTTCCCTGGACAGGCTGGCTCACAGGCGAGAACAGAGAGTGCTAACCCACATAGGTCTACAAAGCCTGGTCTCATGTCCGTAATATTGTGAACAGAAAGGTCAACAACAGAAACTCTGAGAAAGTCGAGGTTCTGCTTCTGCTGACATTTCTCTCCTCCACCCCAGCACACTGTCCCCTCCTTTTCTCCCCAGACAGTGCACTTAGTTCTGTGGACCACAGTCCCCCAAAGCAGTCACACCACGGTGCATGGAACCCACGGTGAGAGACAGGTCCCCTTGGCTATATCTGCCAATGCTCAGTGACTCTGCGCTCTTCTTCCCTTGCAGTGCCTGGTGGCTGGTGTCCTTTGCAGACTGTTTCTCTTTCTCAGTGAGGTGTCCCTTGAGGCCCCATTCTGAGTCATGTGTTATCTGGCTGCTGAGATTCAAGAGGAATGAGTGTATACTAGGCGTGTGTTTATCTTTAAGTCAGGGTCTCATGTGGTCCAAGCTGCTCTACAGTTGACATGAAGACAAGGATGAACTTGAACCTTGGATCCATCTGCTTCTACATCCCAAGTTCTATGACTGCAGCTGTTTGTCGCCGCGACTCTGTATGAGGTTCTAGAAGCAGAAGGATCCCTTAGAGGGTGTCTTAGTCAGGGTTTTATTGCTGTGAAGAGACACCATGACCAAGGCAACTCTTATAAGGACAACATTTAATTGGGGCTGTCTTACAGATTCAGAGGTTCAGTCCATTAACATCAAGGTGGGAACATGGCAGCATCCAGACAGGCATGGTGGAGAAGGAGCTGATGGTTCTACATCTTCATCTGAAGGCTGCTAGCAGAATACTCACCTCCAGGCAGCTAGGACTAGGGTCTTACGCACTCTGCCTGCCTGAGCTACAATTCTAGCCCCTCAGGTGTGGCTTTTTCCCCGCAAATACTTTCAGCCACTTTGTGGCCCATCTCCTTGTTCTCCCAAAAACGCCTTCTCAAAATCAGTAATTGCCAACTTTTAATGACATTCAACTTCTAAGTTTCTTTTCTCATGATTAACACCTGATTAGGTGCTTTATCTATAAAAAACATTGTCAATTCAGAATCTCGAATGTGCTTTGAGGCGGCTACAGGGGCCTGGACAGTCTGAGTCTAGCTTCATAGTTCTGATTGTGTTGTCTTGTCACCACTGGCTGGAAAGGCGGCCCTCTCCCCTCTGTGGTGCCTTGCATCTCAGAGGCACACTAAGCTGTAGGGCTATGGGGTTCCCACTGCTGGGGCGAGGGGTAAGCATCTTGTTAGCTCATGGATGGAGGTAGCAGGTGGCTTGCAGGAGGGTCGTAGGGAGCCGAGGCTGGAAGAGCAAAGGTCACGACAGAGTTGCTGGCCATCGCCATGCCTGGAGGTAGGCACTGTGGGCATAACTTCAATTTAAGTATCGGTTTATTTGGTCTCTAACCCGTAGCTGTGGTCCCGTCCGCTTCCTGAGCTTCATCTGCTGAGGAAGTGGTCTCCTGGGAAAGGGACGTGGAGGATAGCGTTTGAGCTTGCCCTTTCAGTATCCCGCTGTCCCCCACGCACGCCTCTCAGGCAGGCACGGGAGGAGATGAAACACAAGTGGACACGGAGGCTTTAGCAGGTTCATTCCCATCCACGCGACTTTCCAGCCAGATGTCACTGAACAGCACTCCAGCACGCACATCTTAGAGCCCAGCATCTGGTCCCCAGCTGCCACACTCACCCCCAAGGGCTTGTCTAGCCCTTGTCACTGGGATGCTGTCCAGAGTAAGGAAGTGCAGTCCAGACTGTAGTGAGAACTGTGTATGGTCTTGAAGACCACAGCTGGGGTTGGCGGTCCCCAGAGCAGGATCTGCCAACACCTGGGTTTTCAAGAACCACAGTCAAGGGGCTAGCTCTGTCCAGTTAGAGTCCAAAGGAAATGAGACCCTGGCTGGCTCTGTGGGTGAGCAGGTGGCATCCTGGGCAGCAGCAAGCAATCATTATATGCAGGTGGCCATGCTGGTCCATGCCACTCTAGGTAGGGCCAATGGGCAGAGCCGTGATTGCTCCCTTCCCACAGTCTTTCATGAAGCACAGAGTACCATAATGTCCAGGCAGCAGTAACCAGGGGCCTACCTTTCTAATGACCAGAGAGATCTTTATGTTTTTAAGAGAGCATTCCAGAGTAACCTCTTTTTATTTCCAGATCTCTATAAACAAGTGCTGGGAGCCAACTTGAGGTTCTTGCAGAATGATCTTTCTAAGCAGCTCTGCCTGACAGACTTCCTGCCGAGGTGATTGCTTTAGGATCGGTTCCCTTGGTGTGAATTATGCGCGTAGTGCAACCTACACTGGGTTGAATTATTTTAAATTGTAGGATAAGTTCCAAAGTATAAGAGGTGTGAGTCTATAAAAAAAATGTCAGGGGGCCTTGACTGTAGCAAGAGCTCAGTTAAGGGAAGGCTTGGGAGGGCGAGGGAGATAGGTGAGACCCACAAGTTAGAATAGCTCTTCTGATATTAACAAAAGGCGAAGCTTGGGAGCTGCTGGTTTGGTTTTAGCTTTAAGAAATCTGGTTAATAGCAGTCGGTTTGGAGAGAGAGAGAGAGAGAGAGAGAGAGAGATCAAACCCACCCCTTGGCAGTGGTCCAGAAATTCCTTTTTTGGGTTTACCAAGAAAATGAAGAAAGGATGGATAAGAGCCTACTCTTGCAGCTGAGTGAAACAATAGCTGGGTGAGCTGCACACTCGAAGATCCACATACTGGGTGAGCTACACTGGGTATACCAAACACTGGATGGGCCACATAATGGCTTCCTCCAACCCTTGGGATGCCAGCAGAGAGCAAACTGTATCCCGGGCATATGTAAAAGAACAAACTGTGGATCAGAATGGGAGAGCATAGGAAGGGACCTTGGAGTGCAAGAAAGGAGCCTGGTGCCGGACAGTGGTCATGGCATAGTACCATGTATAGAGTACTCAGGAGCAAAAGTAACTGGCGACTTCAAAAGTCATCCTAGACTGGAGAGAGAGCTTAGTGGTCAAAAGCTCCTGCTGCTCTGATAGAGAACCCGAGTCCTGGCATTCACTCGGCAGCTCACAATTGTGTGCAACTCCTGGGCAGATCAGAGGATCTCTTCTGTCCTCTACAGGCACTGCACACACATAGTACATGTACATACATGTAAGCGACACACGAATACACATAAAATAGATCAACACTTTTATGTTTTCAGAGTCAGGGGGCAGAACTCAGCGGCAGATACTGACATGGACAGAGTCCTGTGTTCAGTACCGACAGGGCAGCAGGCCTTGCTGGCCCAAGATGAGCAGCCAGTGACTTCAGCAGGGAGTGCCTATGTCCCAGGCCTTCAGCACACACGAAAGATGTATGAAGCCTTGTGCTCGTTAGGCCTGGTGTTAACTCAGAGGGCATTTGGTATTGGAACCAACCTAGAAATTGAACCTTGTTGGAGGAGTGCCTGGTGAATTATCTGGGGGTGGCCTGCACTGTTGGAATGATGGGGGGCTGAGAGGGTGGATACATAAGCATTGAAGCAAACACGGCGTCATGGCTTGAGTTTGAGAAGTCCCTCCACAGCTTATATCTTGCACACATGTTCCCAGCTGACTGCGCCATTGTGAGAAGCTATGAATTCTTTAGGATGGGGGGCTAGTCGAAGTAAGTCACCAGGAGTGGATTCTGAGGCTTCTAGCCAAGCCTGGCTCCTCTCTCTCCACTGCCTGGACCGCCATGATCTGAAAACCCGTCTTTCCCAACAGTCGCACTGCCATGAGCTGACCTGCTCCCCACTACCTCCCTGCCATGATGGATTAAACTCTCTGCGAGCCAAATAAACCTTCCTATCTGTTTCTTGTCACACATTCTGTCATGGTGACACAAAAGAGACTTCTGTGTCACAGATAGACTTCTGTGTCGCAGAACTTGGGTTCTCTATACGGACAGCAGGTGCTTTTGACCACTAAGCTGTTTCTCCAGTCTCTGATAACTTTTGAAGTTGCCAGTTAGTTTTGCTCCTGAATGATCTATCTTGGAGCACAGATTTCTGGGTAACTTAGCACCCAGAAGCTTCCAAAAGCAGACATGGGATATCCAGCCCTGAGTCTCAGCATCCCAGAGCAAGACATGTCATACATCACCTTTCCAAATGAATGCTATGTTAAAGATAAAAAGCAAACTATCTAGCCTGATATATGTGGGGTTAGAGATGTGTCTATTAGAGGTGGATAGGGTGGAAGTGGTACTTTCTTAAGTAGAGCTACCTTGATAGGGCAGCCAGTTAAACTTAGTGGCATGTTGGGGGACAGGGTGGTACTTACCAAGGACTGGTCCAGCATCATCACCAGCCAGCACCAAGGTACAAGAAGTAAGCGCATGACAATGATGTCATTGTGACTCTAGATCACTTAGGTCTTTGAATTCACCACAGTGGGGCCCTTTGAACACATGAGCTGCTCCCAGACAATGACCAGGCAAGCAGCTGGTTCTGGGTAGGGATACCCAGCCCTGGTCCCTGGAAGACAAGAGTCATCTCCTATGACTTCCTCCTAACAAGGCCTCCAGGATGGGCCCATGGAGCCTAGAAGTGCTTTGGCCTTTGGTGAGGTTTATTTCTGAGTCCTGTTTATAATTGCTTAACAGGAAGAGCAAAGATGGCAAACTGGCAGGGCCAGTGCAGACCCGAGATCACAGGCTCCAGATGGCAACTTTTGAGTTTAACATTTGAGCTCATCTGGGAGCATCTGGGGTGACATTGCTCCATGGAGGGGTGCCACCATTTCCCCACAGCACCAGGATAACACATAAAACTGGTGATGTTTCAGCAGGGCTCTCTGAATGGGTCATGGCAGGGCATGGCAGGGTATAGCAGGGAAGCAGGGCAGCAGGCTATCCTTATGCCGCACACTCCACCCTTCCCCATCCCTTTGTGCACCAGGCTCACAGGGCACACTCACGGGCAAGCAGAATGCTGCCAGTGCTCTCTAAATTTGACCAGGTGGCTTCTATGGGCGTAATTTGCCTTTGCTTGCCCTTCCTGCTTAATGTGGAGCTGACCACCTGGGCGCTTCTGACTTTTGAGCAGAACCATGGCCAGTGACATCAGAAGATGTCCCATTCCAGAGCTAAGCTTGGGGGAAGGTTTTTTTCTTCTCAGAGGGCAAGCTAGAGATTTTGGTGACTAAAGATGGCTGATCTAGAAGAGAAGCTTGGACTTCATGTCACTGTCACCAGCGATAAGCACACTTGGTATAGTGCATTTGTTCCAGCATATCATCAGTGACTGCTGCCAATCCTGCCTTGTGTGGCCACCATGCCTGCCTTGTGTAGCCGCCATGCCTGCTGTGTAGCCCTTCATGTATCAACACCAGAGATACTGAGCCACACTTTTGGGCACCCATAGACTGAGCAGGCCCTGCCTGCAACAAATAGCCACATGAATGCCATGAGACAGATCTAAAGCGTAGAGCTTAAAATACACCCTGAGTCATTAAGGAAATATAAAATTGCATTTGAAGTAATCAAAGCCTAACAAGGATGGCTGATTGTACTTTAATTGTCCAATGACAGACGATTTGTTTAAGATTCAAGTGGCCGCCCTCTAGGCAGATCTCACAGATGACAACTTCCTACCTGCACTGGATGGATGACACTTTCCCACCCTCCTCTCACCTGAGTCCTTGGGAGAGAATGACATCATTTAGTCACTGACTCCATTGCACGTGGCATAAGTACATGGTGTCTCTGGCCCTTGCTTGTTCCAGCAACTTGGGTTTCTGTATACATAGTCACCTGTGTGTACTTCATGTGGAGAAGCCCATGGGCAGCATCCTCCTCTTCAGAAATATCCTATGTTGTCAGACTGGAAACATAGATGTGCTGTGATCTGCCCACATGGCTTACTGCTGGGCTGTAACAGGGTTCCAGTGCCCAACCTACATACCAAGAAACACGCACTATCAGGACCTCTCACCCTCCAGACCTCCTGCAGGATGGGTTTTCTGAGCAGGCTGGATGTGAACTGGAAAACTCAGCTGAGAGCCTACAGGATGTAGGTGTTGGGGAAAGGAAGACAATGCAAATGCCGTGTGGAGCTGTGTGGAGCTGTGGGACATGGGGAGTTTTTGTAAGATAGAGAAATATTTAAATCTTCCATATTTGTGAAATAGCACAAGCAAGATAGCTCAGTGGCTGAAGACACTTGAGAACAGGATTCATGACCCAAGTATGTGCATGCACACATGCATACATACACACACATACATGTGCACACACATATGCATGTGCGTGCACACAATTCGCACATGCACACATGTGCACACACACATACACACAAATGTGCATTGCACACATGCGCACACATATTCACATGTGCATATACACACATGTGCATGCACACACACCTTTTATTTTAGTTGTGACATAGACTTAAGGGATTGTACTTCTGTTGCCTTATCTCATCTATACTTTCCCTGTCTTTGATGGGGCTGTGAATGTTTCTGTGGTTAGGATTGGTGGTATTTATTATAGGCTTAAATACTTGCATTATTAATTTTTTTGATGGTGAATTGTAACAGCGATGCTGATGTTGCTGATGCTATGTGGTGCCGATGTGGGTGTTGCTGATGCTGTGTGGTGCTGATGCTCATGCCAGTGATGTTTTTAATGATGTTGGTGTTGTTACTGTTGATTCTAATCCTGTTGTAACTGGTGCTGGTAGTGGTGGTACATATAGCAATACTGACAGTGATGGTGATGCTGTCCATGGTGCTGATGTTGATGGTGGTGCTTTAGCTGGTGTTGATAGTTTTGTTGATGTTATTCATGCTAAAAGCTAACGTGAGTGATGTTCGTATTTGTGATACTGGCATGGCCAAGGCTGGTGGTGCAGTCGATATCAGTGTTAATGGTGTTGATATTTGATGCTGGTATTGGTGATATAGATGGTGATATTGATGTTATTGATGTTTGTAGTGGCTTGAAGAATGGCCTCATAGGTCATATTTTTGAATGCTTAGTCATTAGGGAGTAACATTATTTGAGAAGGATTGGAATGATTAGTAGGTGTGGCCTTGTTGGAGGAAATGGGTCTTTGGGGATGGGCTTTGAGGTTTCAAAAGTGCACGCCCCACCCAGTCTCGGACTCGGCCTGCTCCAGAGTCATGCTGCTGCCGTCCTCTCCTCCACTATGATAACAGACTAAGTCTCTGAAACTGCAAGCAAACATCCCTGTCACCCCTCCCAGCCTCCCCATCACACCCTCCCCCCAGGATTAAATGCTTTCTTTTATAAGAGCTACCTTGGTCAGGTGACTCTTCACAGCAATTAAACAATGGCTAAGACGGAAGTTAGTACCAGGGAGTGGAGTCTGACCAAGCTGTCTGTTGGAAAAATATGGAAAATTTGGACTTTGAACTAAAAAAGTGGCTGAACGTGTTAAGTGGGACTTACTGGGAAATCCTAGTTGGAGCATGAACACTGGTCCTGAGGGTGATGTCAACTGTGATAGCCTGGTCCAAGAGGTTTCAGAGGGGAAGACTATTAGTAAGTGGCTTAGAGACCATTCTTATAATATTTTAGCAAAGTATGTGGTTGCTTTTTGCCCATGTCCTAAAAATCTGCCAAATGAAAGAGGCACTGGCAGAGGAAATTTCAAGACAGCCTAGTATTGACTGTGTCACATGCTATTGCTGGTCACTGCTGTGCAGATCTACAATGACAAACAGCAAGCAGAGAAAGGAAAAATGCAAGATGCTGGAGAAGAGGGGCACTGGGAAATGTTTTATTGGAGCTAAGTCCTGTGCCCAAGGAGATAACATTGAACACAAAGCCTCATGCTAACTGGAATAAAGGGAGTGGTGGCCTCAGGGCAAGGCCTACCAGCTCAGCTCCCAACCTGTGAAAAGGAATTTTTAAAAAGCCTAAGTAGTGAAGGAAACCATCAACAAGAGAAAGATGCTACAAATGTAACTGAAGAAGAGATCCAAGTTCCAGCCCTAACAAGCAGCAGAATTTGGCAGCTTTGGCCACATGGTTCTGACATCAGAGTCAAGGATACAAAAAAAGGGGGTTGGACAATCTCCCTCTGCAACTAAAGAAAGCTGCTGAAGCCAGGTGTGTGTCAAGGGTGTTCCTCCATGGAGGCCTAGACAGGGCATTGTATGAAGCTGTGAAGATAAAGCCTGGATTGTATTGGAGACTAGAAGATGTGGGAGATGCTAGAGTTGTGGGATACCTGCCAAGGAGAGCTTCTAGCAGGGAGTGGAACTAGCCCAAGAGAGAGAGAGAGAACTGTGGTTCAGTCAATAAAGCAGAAAGGAGTTGGAGAGCTGAAGAGCTTTGACATCAAATATGGAGATGCAGAGTTTGGAGTTTACTGCTTTTCAGGTGCTTTGGTCCAATATTCCACTGTGCTGCCTTTCCTTCCTTTTGGAATAGCCACAAATAGTCTGTGCCACTGTATGTTGAAAGTATGCAATCTGCTTTTTTATATTACAGGGAGTTGTAGTTAAGGGATTGTCATGAGTCTCAGAAGAGACTGAACTTTGGTTCAGAGGCTATTATAGACTATGGTGACTTTTGAAGTTGGACTGAATACATTTTACATAATGATATGGCTATAGTCTATGGGGCCAGGGAGAGGAATGTGGTGGTTTGAATAAGAATGGCTCCCCCCACCCCACCCAAAAAAAAGCCGGGCGTGGTAGCACACACCTTTAATCTCAGCACTCGGGAGGCAGAGGCAGGCAGATTTCTGAGTTTGAGGCCAGCCTGGTCTACAAAGTGAGTTCCAGGACAGCCAGGGATATACAGAGAAACCCTGTCTCGAATAACAAAAAAAAAGAAGAAAGAAAGAAAAAAAATGGCTCCCATAGGGCCATATATTTGAATGCTAAGACATCAGGGAGAAGGATTAGAATGATTAGGAGGTGTGGTCTTATTGGAGGAAGTGTGTCACTAAGGTGGCTAGGCCTACTCTCTCTCTTAGCTTGTGGATCAGGATATAGCCCTCAGCTAACACAATAAGACTATACGTGTCACCATGATCTCCACCACAATGACCATGGACCAAGCTTGTGAAACTGTGTGCTTTCATTTGTAAGTGTTACCTTGGTCATGGCATCTCTTCACAGCTATAGAAGAGTGACTAAGACAGTGCTGATGCTGATGTTGGTGGGGTTCATGTTGGTAGTCTAATGGGGTTCATGTTGGTAGTCTAACAGGGTTCATGTTGGTAGTCTAATGGGGTTCATGTTGGTAGTCTAATGGGGCTCATGTTGGTAGTCTAATGGGGCTCATGTTGGTAGTCTAATGGGGTTCATGTTGGTAGTCTAATGGGGCTCATGTTGGTAGTCTTATGGGGTTCATGTTGGTAGTCTAATGGGGCTCATGTTGGTAGTCTTATGCTCCTGGTGATATCAGTGTTGAAGGTGTTGGTGTTAGGGTGCTGCTACTGATGTTGTGAGGTTGATGGTGCTATCACTGTTATTGATGAGAATGCTGATTGTCAGTGCTTTTCATCATTGATAGTTTGAATTGCTGATGCTGCTTGTCTTAGCTACTGTTCTATTGCTGTGATAAAAACACCATGAGCAAGGCAACTCAAAAGAGAAATCATTTAATTCAGGGCTCAGGGCTCCAGACAGTAGTAGAGTCCATAAGCATTGTGGCAGGAAGCATGGCAGCAGGCAGACTAGCTTGGTTCTAGAGCAGTGGCTGAGAGCTGACATGTTGAAACAACCATGAAGCAGAGAGGTAACTGAGAAATCCACGGGCTTTTGAAGCCTCATAACCCACCCTCAGTGACACACCTCCTCCAACAAGGCCACACCCCCTAATCCTTCCCAAACAGTTCTACCAACTGTGGCCAAGCATTCAAATATACGGGTCCTTGGGAGCCATGATCATTCAAACCACTTCATGATTGGTGGTAAGGTTGGCGTTATTGCACTGGCGTTAATGTTTTTCTGATGTGAGTGTGGTGTTGATGATAATAATGACATTGATATTATCAATGCTGGTGTTGTAGCATTTGTGTTGGTGATCTTGGTGCTGGTTGTGGAAGTGATGTTAGTGTGCCTGCTCTGACTGTATTGGTATTTTGTTTATGTGGGTGTTAGTTTCGCCAATGGTGGTGTCGATGTTATTGATGCTAATGGTGGAGTTCTTGTTGGTGTTTTTGGCATTGCCGATGCTGCTTGTAGTGGTGTCAATATCAGTGTTCTTGGCGTTGACATTTTGATGCTGATGTTGGCATTTCTCCTGATGATATTGGTGTTACTGATGCAGATGCTGATGTTGATGGTGTTTAATGTTGGTAGTCAAGGCATTGTTTATTTGGTAGACAAAATCAGATACTGTGTCTAGGATTGGTTTAAGGAACAGATTTCCTGCTCAGGAGTTGGGGAGCTGCTCTAAGATGCTGGGGAGCCATCAATAGTAGGTGACATTGATATCAATGCTAAGGTGCTAATATTTTTGTACTGATATTGATGTTGGTGATACTCAATGTGGTGTTAATTGTTCATGTTGATGGTACTTGTGGTGGTGGGGTTTTCAGGGGAGAGTTCTATGGGGGTTTGACTTTCATACGTAGCCTGCTATATGCCAGTCATAATTGAAGTTGGAGATAGTATGGAAAAAAATGTCAGAAGAGACATCTGCCCTTGAGAGGCAGAGGAAGACAAGTCATGGCCCACCAAGCTAACATAGAATTGCAATATTGGAAGGCAGAAGCACTAAGAACAAAGGAGAAAACACTAAAGCTGACAATGAACAGAGTGTTGGGGGGGGGGCAACTGCAAACAGCTAAAGCCAAGGAAGCCTCCTTTGCAGAGGCTATAGTAAGCCAAACCCAAAAGGAAGCTTGCACAGAGCAGAGATAAAAAGATGAGCTCCCTGGTGCAGGAGTCCCGGTGCAGGGCTCAAGAGGAAGCACCACATGGCATGTTCCATGGAGCACAAGGGCCACTCTGAACCAAGTGGAGCTGCCCAAGAAAAAGCAAACGGTGTCCAAGATCCGTGGCTCAAGGAGCCATGTAGAAAAACGAGAAGAAACAGGTAGAATTAATTACAGCAATGCACATTATTTAATTCAGTATACCAAAATCACATTACTTCAACAGTAGGAAATACAAATACTAGTGAGCCCATTCACAACCCTTTTATCTTCATTTACATCTTGGAAACAGGTGGTTTCTTCCCCCCTGTACCTGACCCAGAACAGAACCAGGGTGTGCCAACGCTCCAGGCCACAATGAACACTAGAGGGTTCAAGTATGTGGCAGGGTGAAAAGTCAGATGCTGTGTCTAGGGTTGGCTTTGATTTCAAGGGACAGATATCCTGCTCAAGAATTGGGGAACTGCTCTAAGATACTGGGGACTCATCAGTAGAAGTCTGTGAGATTGTTCTACCCAGCTACCCCCATCCCTTAATTCATCCAGTGAACATTGGGCAAGGCTTTTGTCTTGTCTGGTTTGGTCTTATCCAAGTCTGCCTCATATCACTCTGTGGGCAAGATGGCACTGAGCCCTGGGCACTGAGCCCTGGTTACTGAGCACTGGGCACTGAGCACTGGGTACTGAGCACTGGGTACTGAGCACTGGGCAATGAGCACTGAGTACTGGGCACTGGGCACTGAGCACCGGGTACTGAGCACTGGGCAATGAGCACTGAGTACTGAGTACTGGGCACTGGGCACTGAGCACTGGGTACTGAGCACTGGGCAATGAGCACTGAGTACTGAGTACTGGGCACTGGGCACCGGGCACATGACCACAAATAGAGTGTGTGCCTATGATGACATTTCTATAGCAGAGTACATAAAAGAAGTGCCATTGTAGGGTCTCCAGGAACAAATCCCTGAGGGAGATAGAGTTGTCTTCTGGGAAGGGAGTGGGTTTCAGGGGCAGAAGAGATGATGGAATTGTCTGCTCAGACTGTAGGTGAAGTGCTGGATGGATTCCATGGAGAAGTCTCCAGGTGTGAAGGTTTCTGCTCTGTAGCAAGTGTGTGACCAGGGCTGGGCATCTAAGTCCAAAGCCTTGAACTTCATCCTGAGGGTCAGATTTCAGCTCAGCAGTGACCTTGAAAATGGACTTTCATCTTGCTTTCTTTCAGGTAAAGCTGAGCTGCCCTGCTCCTGGCTGTGCAGCCCACCTTCCACCCGACCTTGCCTTCCCTGAAACCTATGATCCACATGTGTGTTACACCCTAACAGACATGACTCCCCTCCCTCAGGAGCAGCTTTGGGGTCTCTGAATTTTTTCTAGAAAAGCAATCCCTACCCTGTGGGTAACACCTACATTGGCCACAAAAAATCCCATTGTTGAGAACAAGCTAGAAAGAGAG
>LR749798.1:313119-328980 GCA_902729485.2 Mus minutoides
CCCCACTTTCTTCCCCCCCTAGCATTCCCCTTCCCCTCTCCCTCCTCTTCCCCAGCCTCCTCCCATTCTATGTCCCCTTTCTTCCTCACCCCGCCAATCAGCTCCTTGGCTCCCCAGAAGACTGGTTCTTGGGGAATGATCTAGGGTGAGGATCTAGACTCCTCCCACTTCACCCCTAGATAGTGCTCCCACCAGAGAGAACACATCTACTGTAGACTCCCAGAGAGGACAGAATGTCCGTTCTCAGGAGGCTGAGACCGACAGACAGCCAAGTCTGGGCAGAGTGAAGCCCGATGAGCCCCAGGTGTGTGCTGTGCTGACAAAGCACCAGCGGAATTGCCTGGAGGGAGATGGAAATGGCAAGAGGGTGGCTGTGTGACCACAGCTCACCTCATCTAACAAGGTCCCAGAAGCCCTTTGCAGGGGTGTACCCTGAGAGCTGGGCAGGCTGGGGATGATGCAGTCTGCTCCCAAGCCCGCCCCTCTGGGCACTGGCTTGGTGTGAAGTCACTTCCGGGCTCTGACTCCTGTAACAATCACTAGTTTTAGCCATCCTCTGAGTTTACTGAAGTTTTGTGTCAAGTGCCACTTCCTCCTTTTCTTCCGCTGAACTTGCTCACGAAATCTCCCTCCACCTCTGCTCTTTCTCATGCTGTGTGCAAGTCTCTGGAAGCTCCAGCCCTGGATAGATATGGAAAAGTCATCCGCTGCTATGAAAGGGAACCATAAATGAATCCCTGGAGTTGAAATTTTGTCATTTAACAAATGAGCTGTCTCCTCTGTACCCCCTCAGTACTTAACAAACAGCTCGGCTCGATGTGGAAGGCTCACTGGAAGTCCCCCACCCCCACCCCTTTTCTTTCTTTCAAAAACAGCTATTTCCTTGCAGGTAGTAATTTTGTTTTAAGAAAAGTGATGTTTAGCATCAGACTTTTTAATAAAATATGTGTGAGAGAATAATTCTAAAACCTTCTGTATCTACACACACACAAAAAAAACTATATGTGGGAGAACTTGAATTAATCTCTAATAGATTTTATTACATAGCAGTTAAGAATTTCTCTAAGAGACATCCAGTCAAAGACATCAATTTGGGGTAACAAAGAATAGCAGAGATGAGTCCCAGTGAAGACAGCGCCGAGCCCTGCTCCGCTTGTTCTGCTTCCAGCTTGCCAGGCGATTGCTTGTGTAGGGAAGGTGACAGGAGGTGACAGACAGGTGGGGCTGATCAAACTGTGGCGCTTGGTCTGAGAAGATGGCTCTCTGTAAAGTGCTTGCCCTGTGAGCCAAAGACCTGAGTACAAGCTTCAGTCCCAGGGAGTGTGTGCGTGTGTGTGTGTGTGTGTGTGTGTGTGTGTGTGTGTGTGTGTGTGTGTGTATGCATGTAGGCATGTGTGCATATGTGTGTATATATGTATGTATGCGTGTATGTATATATATATATATATATGTGTGTGTGTGTGTGTGTGTGTGTCTGTACATATATGTATATGTAATACATACATATATTATATATGTGCATGTGATATATATGCAAACGTCTATGACCTAGCACTAAAAAAGCAGAGATACATGGACTCCTGGGGAGCCATTGGCCAGACAGCAGAGCCTAATGAGTAAGTTGCAGGCTCATGAGAGATCCTGTCTCAAAAACCAAGATGTATGATGTATGAATGCATGATCTGTTCAGAATGGGGAAACTAAGGTTCACAGACCTGACACTGACCATTTGGCTTCAAAGGGGATATTCACTCTCCTGCTCATTTTGAACTCATAGCTGCATCGTGGGTGTGTGGCAGGTTCCAGAGGCAGATCTGTGGTCGGGACAGGACCCAGAGCACAGCTCACATGCTCTAGAGCAGAGGTTCTACCCCCTGTGAGGGGGGTTGAATGACCTTTTCACAAGGGTCACCTAAGACCATCAGAAAGCAAAGACGTTTATATAAAAATCATATCAGTAGCAAAATTACAGTTATGAAATACCCACAAAAGTAATTTTATGGTTAGGGGTCACCACAGCATAAGGAACTGTATCAAAGGGTCACAGTATTGAGAAGGCTGACAAGTGCTGTTCTAGAGAGAGACTATCAAAAGACACAACACATTAACTAAGAAATATCATGTACTGGGATTACAGGTGTGTGCTACCGTGGTGTGATTTTAACGGTGTCTATTGCACAGCTCCGTGGTTAAGTTCCAGGGTTCTCACTTCTGAACGAGCTACCTCTAGGAGTAGAACATCACATCGTGATCCTTAAGCAGTAAGAAAGGATAGAGCAGCCAAGTCTGTGATATTTCTTTAATTCATTCAGCAGGCTCTAGGTCAAAGGTACCTCAGCTTGCTCAGCCTCACGTGACCAGAGAGGCAGTCTGAGCTGATCCTCACCAGCCACACAGAGGCAGAAGCAGGCACCCAGAGCCCATGGATACCACTGTGGCTCAGGTAGCCATACCTCCACAGCTGCATTCTGCATCCATGAGGCCATGGTGGGCACATCTATGCACGGGCTCACTTTTCCTCACACTGAGGATCACATGAGAGCCCTGGGGAAGCCCAAGCATCTCTCTCTGCCAGGTCTTACCCCCACACTTGGCCTCAGTTTCCCTACCTAAGAGTCTAATGCTTCCTTCTGCTCTGCCCATGTTTCTTCTGGTCACAAGGGAAACCTCCCCAGCATACAAGAACACTGGAGATGTGCTAACGTGTTCCTCCTCAGACAAGCCATCTTCCACCGTGCTTTTCAGAGGGGCACATGGTGTGCTAGGTCACAAAGCACTGTTCACAGGTGATTGACCACATGTACGCCTTACGCCAGATAATTTAAGCCTTACTCCCAAGACCAGCCTGGGACCTTATCCTGCAGATACATGACAAATCTATCTCATGGGTCCTCACAGGGCTACCTACAATTCAGGGTAGGCAGGACTCTGAGACAGCCAACCTATGAGTGTGTCCCTGGCACCTAGCAGCTTTGAGCAAGGCTTTCAATGCAGTAGTGGAAATCCCGAGAGGATCCTACTCTGACCTCACTGAGGCCCAGGCTGACCTCCTTCAAGTGACCTAGGCTGCGCTCCTCCAAACTTTGGTGCTCATGGCAAATCGTGAGAGCTGTACATCCTGAGGGTGCCAAAGGGTCGGTGAAGCATCTACACGGCCCACTCAGAAGGATGCTGGGCACGGCCTCCATGTCACCAAGTCCTTGACTGAGCCATTAGGACCATTATTGTTAGCATTTGATGGCTCTTGTTGCTAAGACAACAGCCATCAACAGGAGGACGGTCACTTCTCTGTCTGATCAGGAGCTGCGGGGTGTCCTCAGAGATAGCTGAACTGGCCGGGGGCCCCTCAGCTTCAGCTCGTGTCAGTAATTCGTTTACATTACAGTTGTGTTTGCCAAATAATGGGAATATTACAGGCTGTGTTCGGAAATGGAAATTAAATTTTTAATGGGGTATACGGTGGTAATAAAGGAAGGGGTGCACACTGAGGAGGGCTCGGACACCATAATTACAGATTATATTGTCATTACTCATGTTCGCATCTGGAATTGCAGACTGAACTAAAATACGTGACTGGGAGCAGAGCCTGCAGAACTTACTCATTAAAATTCTACAGCATGGCACTGGAACAATGTAAACCTGAGGCCCCATCCCACTGGCATCTGCCTAGCTAGAACTCTGCTCCTCTCTCTCTCTCTCTCTCTGTCTTTCTCTCTCTCTCACACACACACACATACACACTCTGTGTGTTTCTCTGTCTCTGTCTCACTCACTCTCACTCTGTGTGTGTGTCTCTCTGTGTGTCTCTCTCTGTCTCTGTCTCACTCACTCTCACTCTGTGTGTGTGTCTTCTCTCTCTCTGTCTCTCTGTCTCTGTGTCTGTGTGTCTCTCTGTGTCCCTGTGTCTCTCTGTCTCTCTGTGTCTGTCTCTGTCTCTCTGTTTATCTGTCTCTGTCTCTCTGAATCTCTCTCTGTCTCTGTCTCTCTGTCTGTCTCTGTCTCTCTCTCTTTCTCTCTATCTCTTCGTGTGTATTGAGGTGGAAAATGAAGATGACTTTGTAGTCTTTCCTGCCACCACCTAAAAAGGAAAAGCCCCGTGCTGGTCATTACAGGTATTTGTGACCAAATGCCTGGCAGAAACATAAGAGAATGACGTCTTTTGCTCTCTTATCCAGTTGTTCAGTGCACAGTTTCTTGGCTCACATTTCTGGAGCCCCTTAGGAGGAGGCAGCATCATGTGCTCCATGCTGCTCACCCCAAGGTAACCAGGTAGCAGAGAGGAGGACATCTTCAAATACCTGACCCCCTGACTTGTTTCCTCCAGGCAAGCCCCACCCCTTCCAGTTTCCTGACCCTCTCCACATAGCTCCATCACCTGGCCACCAAGCACTTAACCACAAGCTCACAGGGAGCATTTCACCTTCAAATTATAACATTTCACCCCTGGCTCCAAGGGGTTCATGGTCATCTTTTAAAACAAAATTCATCTTCCCAAAGACTTAAGAGTTCCATTAGTGTTTAAAATCCCGTGTTATGTTGAATGCCTCTTCTAAGACCCAAAGCAAGCCCTTAGCTATGAGACTTTATAAACTCAGAAAGCAAGGTACTCTAGTCATAATAAATATGAATATGCAATCATATTAACAATAATTGATAACAAATAATTAAAATAATAAAATAAAAGTGATAAAATAATTAATAATAATAAAATAAGGACTCAAGATAGTCTAAGGTTTGTGAATAGGGGATATATAGTAGTTCTAACCAGGATGCCACCAAAGCATACAGAGTAAATCTTGTAGCTCCATATCCAGCATCTAGGACACATAGTATCATGATGCCAGCTCCAGCAGGCTTTTGAAGCCCAAGCCCTGCTATCTGCAGCTCATGCCCTCTCTCCTGGACTGACTCCACTCTGGGCCTGCCCTTTCTTCTCAGCAGAGTCTTACTGACCTTCATAGCTTCACAGATGGCCCCTCATAGCCTTTCGGGCTCTGACTCTGTCCCACATTTCCCGACCTCCTCTACCCTCCTCTGAAGTCTGGGTGGACACCTCCATGACCCCATAACACTGACACCCGCAGATGTGTGAAGCTGTCAGCAGTGGCTGAACCCAGGGAAACATTTACCAAGGTCCCTGTGACCTGTATAAGATATCCCACAGCATCATGGAAGCCGTTAGGGGTGGGGCTGGCTAGTTCTGCCAGTTTCTGGAGGAGTCTTTCCTATTATCTAGATGCAAAGCCCTTGATTTCTATTTAACTGTATTAATCTCCCTAACAACCATTTCCTCCAACACTGAATCACTTCTTTTCTGGCTAATTTAAACTTTGTCTATTTTTTTTCGCCAATTTTTTTTTTTTTTGCTTTGCTCTGTTCTTTGCTCTCCAATCTCACTATAAGCCTAGCTAAAAGCAGCTAGCAGGAACCACGCCACCCCCTGAATTCTCTCTCTTGAAATGTTATCTGCCAAATAAATTAATCTTTTGTTTTAAAGTCCAACCTCATTTAAACTCTCAGGACATAAGAGAAAATTCTTACAAGTTATTTCTCGGAATGTAACAGGAATGAGCTCTACTCAGATTCCTGGTAGCCCTCATTTCTCTAGAAGCCAGGGCGTCTAGTCATTAATGTACACATTTTGATTAGAATCTTGTTGTTCTGAGCTTCTACAAAAGTCACCATTAAAGTGAATAAGATCCCAAACTTTCTCCAGGCTGCATCTTCAGACTTTTCCAAATCCCTCCATGATCCAGCTTCAAGGTGTTCTTCTATAGAGTGAGCCTTGGGTGGGAACCACTGGGGGACCACATGGCAGCCACAGTAACTCACCTGGCATGGGGTACAGGAGAGACCATTATTTACCGTTCTGGACACTTAGCTGCCCTTGTGCCATGATTGCAGTGTCTCCAGTGTGCTGTGCTTCACAATGCCCACCAGGAGCAACGCCAATGAAGTGAGAAGAATTGATGTTTTATATGCAGTTAACTATCCCAGGGTCCTTTCAGAGTCAGGTCTTCAAAGCCCTCAGCTGACTCTTCTATGTGCTGTGGTGAAGCTGGGCTGTGGTGTAGCTAGACTCTTCAGGCTGTGTGAGGAGGCAATTTACATGGGATTATTATCCTGGTCTTTATACTAAACACCAGTTAGTTTAAAGATGGTGGAAAGAAGAGCCCTGGGGAGAGCAAGTGGAGTTAGGGATACTTGGGAGACGCTGGTCTTTGTCATTCTCCTGGCTTTCTTTGCCAGCCCTGGTGGGTAAGTGGTAAGGCTGAGGAGACCCGGCTGAAGTAACATAGATGCTGGCCTTTGTCTTGGCTCTCTTGCTCTTTCTTAGTCCCCAAACCTTTAAGCACGTGTCTCCCCATGGCCCCAAGATTCAGGGAAGTACATTTCAGAATGACACTGGAAAATACAAGAGGTTTCAGAATGGGCATGGTGGCACTTGCCTTGAACCCCTGCCTTTGAGAGGCAGAGGCAGAAGCAGAAGCAGAGGGATCTCTATGCGTTTAAGATCAGCCTGGACTGTATAATGAGTTCCAGGCCAGCTAAGGCTACTAGGGGGACCCTGTCTCAAAAAAAACAAAGCAAACTAAAAAGTGTCGGGTACTGGTCATTACAGAAGGACCAGTCCTCACCCCTTAGGACACCGCCATGGTTTTAGATGTCAACTTGACAAATTTAGAGTCACCTGGGAAGAAGGAACCTCAACTGAAGAATTTCTTGACCAGTCCATGGGACATGTTCTTGATGGCTAGTTGACTTACGAGGGCCCAGAATCACTTATGGGGGTGCCTCAGGGCACCTGGTTTATGTAAGAATCTGGCTGAACATAAGCCAGGAGAAGAGCAAGCCAGTCAGGAATGTACCTCCATAATTCCTGCTTTGGCTTTCTTTGATGACCAATTACAAAAACCTGTAAGCCAAATAAACCCTCAATTCCCCAAGTTGTCTTTTGTCCTGATGTTCATGATTGCTACAAGAACTAGGTCAGGAATCCAGTGGGACAGACTCTACTCAACTCACAAACTTTTCCTCTTATTCCTAGGTAAGTGACTCACTGCAAAAGCTGGGCATATGTGTGTCTATACTGGCTGTCACACCAGCAAGAATGTTTCCTCCACTTCCTGGCTCCAGAGATGTGTGTGAAGACCCCATGTACAGTAAGCCACCCCCTGGCCATGCGCCCACAGGCTGATGATCCTTGGTCTGTGTGTGAGGGATGCCTGCCATGTTTACCAAGTCTATGGTGGCACGTTTTGGTATATTTTGGTTCAGCATATACAAAGGAATGCAGGGGTAAAGATGCAATAGTTAAGCAGCAAGCTACAAAGCAGTGTGGTTGCTGTGGACTTTCTAACTTGGGAAGTTCACAGACCGAATGATTGGAAGACTCCAACCTGAAGTCAGAATGGTTGGTCCAAATGAGGCAGAACACCGGATGTCAGTGTGAACTTCAGAACATGCTCTCCCTGTGAGGAACATTCTAATCTCTCAGCAGCCCCAAGGATCGAGCTGAGTTCTGTCCTGGAGAATGACATGGACACTTCTACATTGTCTTTCTCACAATCTCTAGTGTTTGTTTCTACTTCCACAAGCTGGTGACCTGGCAGTCTGCTCAGGCTGCCAGGGCTCTTCCTATTGGTTCCAATGGCTTCAGTGGTGTTCCCAGTTAAAGGGACGGTTGCAGATAGTTGAGGATTCTCATTGTCTACTGGAAAGAAGAGTGTGCGATGTTACTTGTGTGGGTGAGAAGTGTCCCCACCTTGTGTCACATGGCTTAGGAATAAGATCATGATATTATTTGAAAGAAAGAAGACCCAGCCTTCTGGGGCCCCATTAGTCATGGTTGTACCCACCTAGTGCTGTGAAAGACAAGTGCAGCTAGAAGAGTTAAAGAGAGGCATACTCTAGAGATGTGTATCCCACAGTCTGAGTGACAACATGGTCCTCCAAGGGCTGCAGGTGACCACCACATGGTGCAAGCTTCCTAGTGGTTACAGGTAGAGAGAAATAGGCACAGTTAAAATGGCTGCAGACATCTCAAAATAAAACACCATTACTTTCCATCCCTGTTTTGATGGTTTTGTTGTTGTTGTTGTCCTTGCTCCTGACAGAATTCAGTCATATAATAACTTGTTTCATATGGATATTCTAGATTCTGTGTTCTAAAGACACTACTACCCTAATAAGTCAAAGTCTCAAGATTTCTGGAGAAAACACAGGGAGGGACCCCTTTGAGTGCCTGTTCTGTTTATTTCAGAACATAATTATGGTATTATAACATTGGGACCATCCCTAATGGTTCCTTCAGTGTTTGGAAAGTCCAGGGAGACTAGAGCATACTGAAGCAAGCACTGACACAAATAGAACATGAGGCTGGTATCATGTTACATGGCCCAGATTGGGCATACATGGTCCTGGGTGACTGCTGGCATGAGGAAGGAGCGGTACAGATGTACATGATGGGACCAAAGTCCTGTGGCAAGGGAAAACAGGTCAGTGGAGGCAGAGGGAGGCATCTACTCAGGGCTCAGGTGCAGGGAGATGTACCTGGAAGGCGCCTGGCAGACTTTCCAGTGTGCAGATGTTCCCCCAAGTGTGGGACGTGTTCCCGCTAGCACAGATGAGGGGAGAGAGTCAGACATTATAAAAGTTTAGCACCCTGATTTCTTCTGGAAAAGCAGCTCAGAGGGTGTTTAGCTTTACAGAAGGAGAAATGGGGACTGGGGTTTGGGGTCTGGGGTCTGGGGTGGATCCTCACCTGCCCCAGGTTTGCTGGAACACGGGTCATATGTCAGAGGTCATGTGCCATTCCTGATCTTGGGTGCAAGGTTGGAATCAGGTGAGTGAAGGCTGTGAGGGGCCATGTGCATAAACCTGAGCCTAATGGCTGTCCTTGGTCCATCGTGGCAAGTACTCTGAGCCATGTAAGCAAAGCTGTCTTTTATTTCCTCACACACCGACACAGTATTTGTGATAAGCGGATGTTTGGCTGTTGGAACTGACTGTGGTTTACCTCAGCTAGAGAAATCCACTATGATCCGGTTGTCCAAGAACACCCTGGGGTGCAGCCTAGATCCTTCACTCTCTCTGTTTGTGCTCTGAGGGTGAAAACCACCCTCCACTTCCCACCTGCCATCCTAGAGCTGGGACAGTCTGTCCTGTGCATCAGATCGTGGTACCTCTATCCTAGAATCTGGGGTTTTGATATCACTAGGTGGTTGGACAAGCAAGTATCCCAGAATCGCAGGGCTTAGGACCAGAACATCATCATTGAGTAGAGCCTATTCCTGGACTATCACTGGGGTGGAACACCCACAGGGCTGCCTGCCTCCTGAGATCCTCTCTAGAGCACTCATCACCTGTCACCTGAGTCAACTGTAGATGCCTCTCTCAAAGAGCCCACTAGATGTACAGACTCTACGCCTTGCATCATTAGACCCTGGTGTCCTGTGATGCCCAGGGAAGTCCATAGACTCCATCTGTGGTTGATTGATTACCACTGGTGCTTTTTTGTATCCTCTTGTTTTGTTTGGGGATAGGGGTTCATCAACTGTGGACCACTGTAAAGTACCTGGAATTTTTTCATGGTCACCATTCTTAGGGTGGCTTGCTAGTAAAGGATGCTGTTTGATGTCCTTCAGAGGCAGGCCAGCCACCTACAACAGCCTCATCTAGAGGTTGACAGGGTGGAGATTGGGAAGCCCCCTGTTCTGTGATGCTGGCAGCACTGAGTGACATCTAGGAATATAGACAGGTATTGGACCTCTCTCTCAACCAGGTCATGTAATCCACACCCTGTGAGCTATATGTGGTTCTTACTGCTTCCAGTGGGGAAATGGAGGCCCAGAGAGCTCAGCCACATCACCTAATCCCATCTTAACCCTGCAGCCAGTGCCACAGCCCTCTGCTGAGTTTTACCCAAGCCATAATGAAGCTGGCCAGAGCCCACCAAGTGGCCCTCTCCCGCCAAGTGCAAACATGGTTCTGTGTCCAGAGAACCCAAGATTCTGATCCTTCCTCAGATCCCCCTGAAATTTGACCTCTTCTCAGATCCCAAGCACCATCAAGCCAGGCCCAAGGGCAACATGCATGAACTCGCCATGTTTATAAATCACCTCCTAATTGGAACCAGAGACACAATTAATCACTCTGATCCCTCCTACCCTTGATCTCAGCAAAGGCAGTCACAAAACGTTCCCTCTCCCGGACCGTGTTCACGTCACACTGCCTCCTCCCTAAGGGCCTGGCTCAGAAGTGTCTGACTTAATGTGGGGAAAGGCGAACATCAAGGAAGCCCCGGTGTGGACGGCGCTCTTCCCTCACATGCTCACCCTCCTACTGCCTAACATTTTGTTTATGATGTAGGGCTTGGGGCTGCGTTTCTTGTGGAAATGACTTTTCAATGCATGGCTGCTTTTCTTTTCTTTTCTTTTTATTAGATATTTTCTTCATTTATATTTCAAATGCTATCCTGAAAGTCCCCTATACCCTCCCCCCACCCTGCTCCTCAACCCAACCACTCCCACTTCCTGGCCCTGGCATTCCCCCGTACTGGAGTATATGGTCTTCTCAAGACCAAGGGCCTCTCCTCCCAATGATGGCCGACTAGGCCATCCTCTGCTACATATGCAGCTAGAGACACGAGCTCTGGTGGGGTACTGGTTAGTTCATATTGTTGTTCCTCCTATAGGGTTGGAGACTCCTTCAGCTCCTTGGGCACTTTCTCTAGCTCCTCCACTGGGGGCCCTGTGTTCCATCCAATAGATGACTGTGAGCATCCAGTTCTGTATTTGCCAGGCACTGGCATAGCCTCACTCAAGATAGCTATATCAGGGTCCTGTCAGCAAAATCTTGCTGGCATATGCCATAGTGTCTGGGTTTGGTGGCTGTTTATGGGATGAATCCCTAGGTTAGGCAGTCTCTGGATGGTCCTTCCTTCCATCTCAGCTCCAAACTTTGTCTCTGTAACTCCCTCCATGGGTGTTTTGTTGTCTATTCTAAGGAGGAACGAAGTATCCACACTTTGGTCTTCCTTCTTCTGGAGTTTCATGTGTTTTTCAAATTGTATCTTGGGTATTCTAAGTTTCTGGGCTAATATCCACTTATCAGTGAGTGTATATCATGTGAGTTCTTTTGTGATTGCGTTACCTCACTCAGGATGATATCCTCCAGATCCATCCATTTACCTAATAATTTCATAAATTTATTGTCTTTAATAGCTGAGTAGTTCTCTGTTGTGTAAATGTACCACATTTTCCGTATCCATTCCTCTGTTGAGGGACATCTGGGTTCTTTCCAGCTTCTGGCTATTCAAAATATCACTATTTGCAGACGATATGATAGTATATATAAGTGACCCTAAAAAATCTACCAGAGAACTCCTAAACCTTATAAACAGTGTGGCTGCTTTTCATTCATATACTGAAAGCAGGCCTATGGTGCAAGACTGGCAGAATGAGTCTTCTACGAGGTTGGGGCTGTGGACAGCTTTGTTCAGAGGACAGTAAAGAGGCCACTGTGGGGAGCCATGATGGTTGACTGGATTCTGATGGTGTTTGGTGGGGATGGCACTCACATGGCAGAGTGCTTGTTTAGCATGCGAGGAACTCTGGGCTCCCGTCACAGCCCAGCATGAGCCGGACACAGTGGTGCTGGTCTGTATTCTCAGTATAGGTTACAGGAGGTGGGAACAGGACGGTCAAAAGTTAAGGTCCATCCATTGCTACACATGGGATGTGAGGTCAGCGCAGACTACATGAGATCCAGTCTTTAAAGAAATCTAACATAACCCTGTATCAAGAGTGAGTCATAGATGATGGAAGCAGCCTCAGCTGGTTCTCTTCTGGCATGAGGGCTGCATACAGCCAGTGGAAACCCTGTGCAAAGTCAGGGGAGCAGCAACCTTGTAGAGTTCCTCTAAGTCTTGATGTCTAGTGCTCCTAACTAGGGAAATGAATGCAGGGAGCACAGGGTATGGCCTGTGCTTTTTTTGTGGTGCGAACTACCTATTGTTGTTCCCATGGACCAAGAACCCTGTAGGAGGGACTGAGCCAAAGACCACCAGGCCACAGGTTGACTATTTCTAGTCTCTGCTACAATGCTGAGTATCAGTGCATCTTGGGAAGTGTCTCAGTTAGGGTTTTACTTCTGAAAACAGACACCATGACCAAGGCAACTCTTATTTGAACAACATTGAATTGGGGCTGGCTTACAGGTTTAGAGGTTCAGTCCATTATCATCAAGGTGGGAACATGGCAGAGTCCAGGCAGGCATGGTGTAGGCGGAGCTGAGAGTTCTATATCATCTGAAGGCTGCTAGTGGAATACTGGCTTCCAGGCAGCTAGAATGAGGGTCTTAAAGCCCTAACCTATTCCGACAAGGCCACACCTCCAAATAGTGCCACTTCCTAAGCTAAGCATATTCAAGCCATGACAGGAAAAAAGAGCCAGAGACCCCTGTCTCAAGGTCTGTGTGTTTCAGCAAACCCAGTCCTCACACCTGGCTTTGGGAAAAATGAGTTTAGCCTCCACATAACGTCATGCCAAGAGCCCCATTCTTGGCTCCCTCATCCTTATTAAGCATGGAAAATTCTATGGAGGGGCTCAGAAGGAGTTCCAGAGGCTCAGAAGTCTGCCTGGTTGATTAGAAGTCTAGAGACAAGCTCAAAACGTGGAGTTCAAATTACAGAGATGCAATTAAAGTATCATAAAGTGATCTGCTGTTCAGACTTCAGAATCATCTGTCCCCGTACGCCCGGCTAATGCGGATATCAGCAAATAGCAACTGGCTTTGTGTCTACTGCATATGGCGCTGTGCTGTGGTGTGGGGAGCAGCAGAAGTGAAGCCGTTTCAAGAGGTCTGAGTTAGGAAACTTCCACAATTGGAGAGGGTGGTGCAGCACAGGCCTCTTGCTCTCACATTGGTCCAGGCAGCAAGCAAAGCCCCAGACAATTCTCTGGCCTTATTAAAATCCAATTACAGTAATAGCTCAGCCTCAAACTCGAGGTACTGTGAATGCAAGATAAATGTTTCCACAGAACAGTCTCCCAAGGTCCTCCATCCACGTGCCTCTGCTAGACAGCCAGTTCCAGGTGCAGCTGGCCTTCTGAGTTTGTCTAGTAAAGGAATTTGAGAGAAGGAGCCTTTGAGCATGGTAGGTTGAGTTTGTATTATTTTTCTTTGACCCTTACAAAGAAATGAAGCTTCCACTTGACTAACTCGAGTGTGTCCAAGAGCTCCATCAGAGCCCATGTGTGTGACCCTTGCCAGGCCCTGACAGCTTTACTCTCTTGATGCAGATGGAGATGCCCCCTTGCAAGGGCTGAGGAGTGACACAGAGGACCAGAAGCTTGTGTAAGAGCCACCTGGGTGCTGTGAACTCAGTGGCTCTAGGGTACCCAAGATCCCTGTATGAGGGCTCTTTGTCCATATCAACTGCCTTGGGCAGGGTTTTGGGAAGACTGAAGCTTCTTAGAGAATAGTGGTGTGCAGGTGTCAGGAATTAGAAATCTCAAACCATCGAGGTCCATTTGCCCCAGCAGGACACCCCACTCAAGAGCCTCCAGATGTTCCCCTCAGGTTCTATACAGTGCCCTGGGAGTAGAAGCACAGTGAGAATTCAGGGTATTCTTTCCTGAGTTACATATTGTGCAACATATTGTGCCTGTTTTCTTGTGGGGGGTGTATTTCTTGAGTTAGATGCAACAACTAAAAATAAATACACAGAGAGTCACTTACAAATAGATACATTTTCTCCAACTGCATTTTTTCCAAGGCCAGGATTGCTGTAAGTGCTGCCAGTAATTAAGAGGCCATCAGAGACAGCCTGATGATGCGGGTGTCTTTGGAGAGCTAGGGATCACTCCCCTACCTCAGCCTCTATCTTGCTGTAGGATGGAGCTATTTTTAGTTCTTCCCAGGATCCAAATGAGATTTGGATTTGCATGGAGAGGGGTCAGGGCAGCCTGGGTTCTTTCCAGGTGCTGGCTTCCTGCAGCCTAAGGAGCTTTAGGGAAAGCCAGCTGCTCAGGCTGACTTTCTTCACTCCGAGACCAGCTTTTGTGTTCAAACCCCAAATGGTAGCATGCTTGAAAGAAAGAAAGAAAGAAAGAAAGAAAGAAAGAAAGAAAGAAAGAAAGAAAGAAAGACAAACAAGTGATGTGTTCTACAAAACTCATGACCACTCTCAGCAAATCCCAAAGGTCACCAAAAATAAGAAGAAGCTAAGAAATGTTAACAGATGAGAGGAACCCCAGGAGGTATGAGGGGGTCCCAGAGAGATAAAGGACCTCAGGTGAAGGCTGCCACAGGTGCCACATGTGGACTGTTGTAATCCATGGCACAGTGATACCTGATTGTTTGTCATGCTGGCTGCGGACTGCGAAACCACTAGGGAGACATATGGGCAGACTTGGGACAGTCCACAGTCCTTACCGTCCCAGCAGTCTCCATAGCTTCTCTGCAAACCTAAAGTGCTTCTGAAATAGAATCCCCACCGTAAACAGTCTAAACACGATCATATAGACACTGCCATTCCTTGGCTGGGAGAAGCTGCCACACCCTATCACGGCAGCCCCCAGCTGCATCTGTGTGCAGATAGAGGCCCAGGGGCTCCAGAGGTACACGAAGCATCTCCCTGCCATTGAGGGACATAGAGAGCCTCTTAGTGACAATAGGCCATGCCTCATCACCGAGCCAGACATATGGATATCAGCCATTGGTGTCTAAGCAGATGCTTACATATATATATGCCACAATTACATCCTTTCTATGATTGAATACTATCCCATTGTGTGTATAGACCATCTCCCCCCCCATTTGCCTGTTTATGGACATCCAAGTGGTTTTTATTTCTTCTATGTCATGACTAGTGCAAGAATAATCATGAGCGTGAGGTATCTCTGTGGGAGTGTTCAGAGTTCTTTCAGAATATGGCCAGGAGCAGTAAAAGCTGGAAGTCTCTGAGACCCTAGGCAACCCTAGCTGGTCACCAGCTGTCTGCCAAGGGATTAATCTCATCCACACCTGCAAGCTTGGTGACATGCCCAAATTGCACAGCAGTAACTGAGGTAATGCATGTGTGCTCACACCATCACATATTCCCATGGGACCCTCAAGAGTTCCTTCAGAGAAGATATGCAGGGGCACTGATCCTACCCTCCTCTAAGCTGACCCCCAGCCTGCACTCAGCTTCCCTTTGTCTGAGACATGGAAGGATGGAATGCTAACTAGCAAGTTATTAAACATTTTCTTTTTTTTTTTGCCAAAGCCCCACACACATCATAACCCAATTCTCCAACTGCCACCACACAAAAGACCAAAAGTGGGTCGCCACGGAGACGCGGGGTGAGCAGGATGATCCACGAGCAACCACTTAAAAATGCCTTAGAGGCAGCTTCTGAAGATTAACTAGGCAGATGAGAGCAGATTCACAGACATAGCCCAGCTACAGCCATTTAGTACTAACCTGTGGCTGATGAGGGCCAGCCTGTGGCAGGGGATGAGAGTTGACACCCCGCAGAAGCAGCCCTGCAAGGCTCTCCTCTCCACGAAGCACACCGCTGTGACTATATAGAATGTAGATTCCTATGAGAGGTTTCTGTTTGCCCGGGGACTGGGGATATGGGCGGACTGAGGTCAGTTTTATTTTTTTTTGTTTTGTTTTGTTTTTATTTTTGTAAACTGAAAATTCCATCATCAGAATCTATGGAGGTTTTGTTGTAGGATCAGAAAACTGTTTGGCTTTTCCATTTTTTCAAGAATACATACCTGTCGGTTAGAAGGGCTTCTGTATAAACTATGTTGTCAGTTAGCAAAGCAATTTCAGTGCTTCTTGCACACAACCTAGTGTCCACT
>LR749798.1:329080-383650 GCA_902729485.2 Mus minutoides
GTCCACTGCCCACTGTCCACCACATACTGTCCACCATAGACTATCCACTGCCCACTGCCCACCACTCCATCCACCATAGACTGTCCACTGCCACCGCCCACCACACGCCATCCACCATAGACTGTCCAATGCCCACTGTCCACCACATACTGTCCACCATAGACTATCCACTGCCCACTGCCCACTGCCCACCACACGCCATCCACCATAGACTGTCCACTGTCCACTGCCCACTGTCCACTGCCCACTGTCCACCACACACTGTCCACCATAGACTATCCTCTGCCCACTGCCCACCACACACCATCCACCATAGACTGTCCACTGCCCACTGTCCACCACACACTGTCCACCATAGACTATCCACTGCCCACTGCCCACCACACGCCATCCACCATAGACTGTCCACTGCCCACTGTCCACCACACACTGTCCACCATAGACTGTCCACTGCCCACTGTTTGCTGCCCATTCTCCATTACACAGAGTCACAATTCACTGCCTACCCCATTATCCACCATCTCATCTTCCACCCATGGACCAGTTTCTGCTGCCAGCTGCCTAGTGTCAAAGGTCTACACACCCCTGCCTGTCTTTCCCTGCACTCTGCTCATTAGCCACCACCCATCTCATGTCACCCCTGTAGGACTGTAATTTCTCAAGGGACAGATGTAATGACCAGCATTCTGTCTGGACTGGCATGGCTCTCCTGAGGCAGAACCTAGCTCTAAGTCTCACCACCCCAGAGTATGATTGCCTAAGAGAAGGTGTTGGGCATAGATCCATACGGTATGAGTGTAGGGCACAGGACCATAGGGTGTACGGGGCATTAAGGTGGTCAGGTTGGGAAGCCATGGGTAGAAGGCATGGTGCTAGCTTTCCTCTGGGATCAAAGCCCCCCAAGGCCAGGTATTCATAGCATCTGGAGAGGGCAGGATGCTACCTCAGAGCTGTCTGTCTGTGTGTGTGTGTGTGTGTGTTAGATGATTTTCTCGTTACTTAACAAAACACTTGACAGAGCAGCTTAAGTAAGGAGAGAACTGTCTTGGCTTACTGTTGTAATGTACCCCCCCCCATGGCAGCGAAGGCCCAGCAGCAGGAACATGAAACAGCAGATGACACTGCATCCAATCCACTGTCAGAAGCAGAGAGGGGGGCCATGCTGGTGCTCAGCTCTCTGGCCCCTTTTAAGTTAGTCTGGAGCCCCAGCCCGGGGAATGGTATTGGCTTCATCCATGGTGACCCCCACAGACACACCCAGAGATTTGTTTGTGTGAAGATTCTAAATCCCATGGACTTGACGATCAAACTTCACTAGAATCCTGGACCTCTTAATTTTCCTGCAGGCCATGTGCTCAATGTCTGCCCGTTTTACAGGGAGAGACTGAGTCATGAGAGCTATAAGGTGGCCAGGATGGCTCAGCTGTCTATGGTAGAGTAAGGGTCCACCCTGTATCCTGAGGGTCCCACAATGGCTTGTGTGTATGTGATCTTCAAGCAAATCTCATCTCTAAAAATACCAGTTATTTTTTCCCTCTTAAAACAATTTTGAAAACTCTGACTACCTTAGTTTTTGTCCCATATGACTGTAATTCTTCTGCCTGGCCAGGCCTCTGCACCACGGCTGCCAGCCGACCTTGGTCTCCTCACTGGGCTGTGAAGGACCATGGGTGTTGATTGAATGACCAAATCTTCACTGAAGTCCAGTATTACTGGCTCTGAGGCTGGCAGGTAATATATAGACACAGCCTTCCACGGTAGAGTGCAGGTGGGATTGAGCCGTGAGCGTTCTGTGAGCCAGGGGGTGTAAATGGTCTTAAAGAGGACTCCTATCGTGGTGAAAAGAGGCCCATGGCCAGCAGCCACAGGGCAGAACAAGCCCCGGATATTGCTAGAAGCACAGGACAAATCCCCATCTGCAAATGGTTTCTCGCCTTGAGCCAGGGGCTGGGGTATGGCTGAGCTCTTCCCTGAAAGCAAGACACTCTTGTCTCCAGGCTTCCCCCAGAGCATCCTGAGCAGAGCGTGGGACTGTGTTGAGCCAGGAAAGGAGAAAAGCAAGGTGTAAAGTGTCTAACTCACTTGACATTCACTTATACTTGGAGCAAATGGTGGGAATCCATGAAATCCATCCCCGTGCGGCACTGCGCAAACCCTGACTGCTCCTCACTATGCCGGTTCCCACGGCTCACTGTTCAGCAGTCACAGTCCAGCACTGCACGTTCTCCATCTGTAACCTACCACCCACTGTCCATCGTTCACTGTCTACCAGCCCTGTTCTCTCCCTCACCTTCTGTTCCCCAACACTGTCCCCTCTTCACTGCCTAGTGAGCCTCTACCAACCACTGTCATCTGCGCAGTCTGCCTCCCATTGTCACCATCCACTACCAAGGCTTCTATCCACTTTCACTGTCACTGTGCGTGATTCAGCCTCAGTGACTGTCACCACCTGCTGTATTCTCTGTGACCCACTCTCTGTCTCCCAGTGTCCGCTACTCACTGTCCACCACATTCTGCCTATTGTCTACCACAGTTGCAAGGCTCCCATTGTCCACTACTTCCCACACCTCACCAACCCCCGCCCACCCCTCTACCATCCACTGTCTACCACTTACTCCTTACACCGTTTTGGTGCTGGCTTTGGAGAGTCTCTCGTGGTTGGCCTAGTGGTGACCCACAGTGGCTGGCAGAGAGCTCCTAAATGGACATGGCTGTGCAGACACACATATGACTCGGGAATACACAGGAGATGAAGACCGCCCAGAACAATTGCCTTTGGGTTGTGAGTTCTAACAGACAGACAGGCCCATCGCATAGAAGGGGAACAGGAGCTTCCTTCATTTCCATGTGAGCCATGATGGCTTTCCATCGGGTGGTGGTGACCATATGCCATCCAGATGTTCTTAACTTGAAGTCCTCTGGGCAGAGAAACTGCAGGTTCAGATGTATGGAACCCCCAGGGGCTTGACTGCATAGGTTCCATACCATATGCCACACAACTTCTTATACTATGAGTTTCAGCCCCATATGAGGTCACACAACTGAATGTGAGACCCACAAAATCGGTCTTATGAGAGAGAAGATTTCCTGAATGTTCAGAACAAAGGTTAATCCAAAGTCTGAGGTGGAATGAACCCAGTGCGAGGCCCACAGCGCTCACCCAGGGCTGCATTAATGAACTGTAGCCTTGGACGTGGGCATGGGGTCTGAACACTTTGTGTTACGCCACACATCACGGACGAATGCTGCCTGAAGCATGCAGCTCAGACTACCATGTTATGAACTGAGTGTCTGTGCTGAGCATAGAGCTTTCTGGTCTCATAGAAACAAAATGGTTTAATTACAGAAAACAAACACCTTCAATATTTTCCCACCCCCACTTCTCAGCATGGAGGTATCAGGTCTATCTTTGGATTGTTCTCTGTGAGAGTGTTTGATTTTTAAAATTGACATTTAAGTTGTTGATTTGAGTTTCTTTTTTAAAAAAAATATTAAATGAATTTGGCTTGGGATAAGAATGAAATTGCTAATAATTTCTGAGATGGATCTAGACATAGTTTGTACAGTGTTTTCAGCATTGACAATTATAAAATCAAAATATCAATCAACTCTGAAAAGCGTGGAAGGCACTCTGTTGTCCTGCCATATCAAATACTCAGCCAAGATTTAATTCTTGTGTAAAAATAAACAAGTAAACCCACATCATTAGTGTGCAAATTAGCCCTCATCCTTAATAGAGTGTAAACTTCAATGTATACCAAAGAATTGTCTGCAAATTAATGTCTTTCATTCGCTGTCAGTAATGTTTGATTGGTGAGCCTGCTTCATATACGTACGTGCCCAAGGTCATATCAAAGTTCCTCAGCTGTAAAGGAGTAAGGAGAAGTCCTGGTGCGGGTCTCCCAGAACAGGTCCAGACTGGCTGATCCCTTAACCAAGGAGACAGCCTGCCACAAGGATCAGTAACAGCAAGAGGCTCACAGACGACTTTTCTTCTCGTGAACAGAAATCCTGAAGCCCACCAGCACCCTTGCTCATAGTAGGCCAGCTTGGCCTGCATTCCACTGCCCCCAGTTAATATGGTTCCAGCTGCTCCTACAATCCCTGCAGACTACCTCCACCTCCTGATTGGCCAGGCCCTGGCCTCTTCTCTACCACCCAACAGAGGCATTTCCACCAAGCACAGACTCTGCAGTCTCACTGTGGAGGGCCCACTCATCCTCTTACCCGGGCAACCACCATGACACCTCAAAACAGGGCGGCCTGCAGACTCCCTCTCACCCTAAGAGGATGCTGTCCCTTCCATAGCCAGGAATCAGAGCCTGAGCCCACCCCACCCCCATGGGGCTGTGTGTACACACAGCACAAGCCCAGTGTTCATCTCTGACTCAGAACAAGACACGATGCCAGCCCCCATCTTACAGATGGGAACTAAAGCCTGGAGGCCCATCCGGGGCCCCAGGTCTCAGGTACTCTGGTGGAAGAGTTCTGCGTTCTTGCCACCCTTGAGAATGAATGTTCCCTGTGCCTCGTGTCCCAGCGTCATGGAAAATAATTCACAGTCAATTGGCAGAGACCTCAACGGCTGAGCAATTTTAAAGCAAACAGCAGACCGCGGGAGAACCCAGGCTGTCTGCACAGGGCTGCCGCTTTTGGCTTTGGATGAAATGTCAAGTGTGGCCTTGCCCCAGAGACATCTCTAAAAATAGCTGGGGAGGGAATTTTACCTCAGTCAGAGCACAGGCTGCTATCAGCTCATCCGCATGTTCCCCTAGTCAGAGTATGGGCTCCTCTAGGCTTATGGTCAGCACAGCTTGGCCCGTGCATACTGGGTCCCAGCCACAGCATGGGCTCCACAGCATGGCTTAGCCTGGCCCCTGTTTAAGCAAGTGGTATAGACCTCCTTATCCAGAACATGAGCTCCAACCCCACCTCCCCTTTCAATTCCTCCAGGGAGGCCTATTTAGAATATTCTATTTGTTTTTGTTTTTGATTGTTTAACGTAGTGCACAAATGCTCAACACACAGCTGGTGGGTTTGCAGACAGCATAGACTCCCCAGTGTGGCTGGCACCGAAACTGAACACACAAGACCTGCCCCCCAGAGAAAGCTCCTTGAAGTCTCCAGCCGCTCCCCAAAGGGAATCAGATTTCTGAACTCGAACCTTCTAGATGAGTTCTGCTTGATTTTAAACTGCAGGTGAGCCGGTCCTTTCCTGCCTGGCTTCTCTGTCACCATGTTTGTGAGGCCCACAGGCAGCGGCATGTGAGTCTATAGCTTTGACTGTGTCTTTAGTGTCTCCTAGGGAAAGAGACTACCGAGCCATTTGCCAGCTATGGGGCATTAGCGAGATGACCAGGTTGAGTTCTTGGGCTATGGTGAGAGCCTTGGCTGTGTCCTTGGTGACCCTGAGCTTGCATCTCTGAGCACATGGCTGTGAGGTAGAGCTGCCAGAGCCCAGCACAGGTGAGAGTTCAGCAGATAGTACTGAGCCAAGGTTAAGGTGTGCATCTCCTTTCAGCCCAGCAGAGAGTGAGTTCTGAGGTCAGTTTCTGTCCCTGGATTTGGCAACTGACTAAAACCCTTTGGGCTGCAAAGTGGAGACACAGGAGACAGCCCTCCTGATGCTGAGAAGGGAGTTCACTGAGCAGAACTCGGTGTGCTCAGGACAGAAACGACATGGTCACGTTCAGCGTGGTCTATGTTCTTAGAAAGCCTTCTGGACACACAACAGATTTCATTCCTAGGAGAGTCATTCCATCATACAGGGAAGGACACTGAGGTATGGAACCCTAAACTCACATAGCCAGAGCATTGTCTGACTCGTGGGCCTGGCTCAGACCACATTTTCCTCTTTGGGGGCAGGTCATGGGGCAGATCCCATTCTGTTGCAGGCAAACAGGGCCATCATTCCCAGAGTCTCCCAGCACCTCCCAGCCACATAACCCCACAGTGTGTCCACAGACTCTTCTTCTCGTCAGAGGCAAGCTCCAGTCTCTGGAGCCAATTAAGATCAGACTGCTCACTTACCCACTTCTGAAGGCCCAGACAAGGCCTTGTTTAGCTGCCTCAAGGCTGTGGTGGGTGAGAACTGGCCTGGGTACCCAGGCTCAGGTTCACAGCAGCTTGTCTCTTGCCTGCTCCCTGTGCACCATCTTCTGTGGCCCTCAGGAGCGGGGCCAGGCAAGGCTGTGCTATTCTGTCACCTGGACCTGTAGCTGTGCCTTCGAAGCCATAGACAGGCAAGGGCCTGGGAGAAGGGCTTCTGCTGTATGTGAGGGGCCCAGGACCTAAGCCCAGATTTCTCCTGGAGATGTGCCCTGCCCCTCCTCAGCAGAAGATTAGAGGCAGGTAGAGTCTCATCTATAAAACTCAGTTAAAAAAAAAAAACATGCAAGGGGCCTCGGTTCCTTTTCTGATACCCAGTGTCACATTCATTAAAGTTTAATTTGATCTTTTTAAATATCGCATTAAGACAATTCCATCTCGAAATGGAATGGTTATGGTTAGCATAAATCTGCCCCACACGCAGCAACTTCGTTTATATTAGATTTTATTTAACTGGGTAAAAGGTAATTTGTTTTTTATTAATTGATTCATTTCCCCCCTCAACGGGGGTAGCCTCATCCGTCCTCGTGCTGCACACACGGAACGTCCCTCCCCGTGGCAGGCAGCTCCCACCCTGGCATTGGCGGTGATTGCAGACAGCCTGGTAGAGGCCTCGTCCAGTCAGGGGACCTTGGCCAATTGATTAGTCAGGCTGTCCTCTGAGGTGAGCAGGACCCTTTCACATTTTGCTCTAAGCTGTGGGAAATTGCACACAAAACTGGTGGCTCTTGGGCAGAGCACAGGTGTCAGGCCACACACAGGGCAGACGCCACTTCCACGCTGCCCTCGGCACCTCTACTGAGCTTCCTTCCCCCAGCTATCAGTGGCCTGGCTTGGCCCACTCATTCTTTCTCCCAAACAACAAATATGGGACTGTGCCTCAGTTTCTCTCTGGTAAATCATCTCTTCTTGCCCTGTCTCAAGCCATGACCTGTGTCTCCACGGGAAACTCCCTCCTTGGACTGGCAAATGCTGGAAGCTTCTCAGTGAACCCAGAACCCACCACACGCACCGAGCAAACCTCCCTTCCACCAGACTAGTGTTTGAGGCTACCCACCCACAGAGCAGGGGGCTCCACCCCTCCACTCCCCTACATTGTAGAGAAGATACCACCCTCCCCCATCTTGGCTTCTAAAACTTTCACTCTGACCACACAGGAGCCATTTCTCCTCCCGGTAGCTTGTAGGTTAGGACCTGCAGCTCCTGCCAAGCCTGGGCAGGCAGGTTTCAGATGTGGGGGATGGGCAATGGAAAAGGACCTCACACGTCTTTACAGGAGCTCCCTTTGCAACAAGCATCTGGTGTAGTGGGGTCCTGAGAGAAAGTCTTGTCACCTCATAGAGTTGAGTGCCTTCCCTTAGCAAAAAGGCTCTGTCATTCCATGTCTGCGTCCCTGTGTGTTTTGAATCAGGGTCTCTCCCTGAACCTGGAGTATGCTGGTTGCCTAGTCTGACTGTCCATCCAGCCCCAGGGAACCTCCTGGCTCCATCTCCACAACACTGAGATTACAGGCACCTTCGCAGCTTTGTACACGGTACTTGAATTTCTGCATGCTTGCCTGGCAAGTACTTCACTGACTGAGCTATCACTCCAGCACAAAATGTCTGTTATTGGAAAACATACTCATTGACAATATCTGTTCTAGGTACTTTGTTACTGTGATAAAATACCTGTCTGGGGCTGGAGAGATGGCTCAGCAGTCAAGAGCACCCTCTGCTCTTCCAGAAGACCAGAGTTAGGTTTCCAGTATCCACTTAGCCACTCACAACATCTAGAACTCCAGTCCTCGGGATCTGATGCCATCTTCTGGCATCCACAGGCATTGCATGTATATAGTGTGTAGACAAAACACCTATGAAAATAAGAGTAATTATTATTATTACAACTATAATATTTTTAACATATCTAATGTAAGCCACTGAAGCGAGGAAACATTTATTTTGGCTTATGGCTTCAGGGGATTCAGTCCTTCTGTCTGAGGCAGACATGGCGCTTGTGCAGTTCTGTCTGTGGCTGTGCAGCAGGAGGCAGAAGTTCCTCTGCCTCAGTGAGCCAAGAAGCTCCCAGAGGAGCTGAGTCCACTTCTGCCCCTAACCCACATGTCTCAAAGCTTTCACAACCCCACCCCAAGCAGCAGCCACATCTCAGGGTGGACCAAAATGCTCAAAAATATGTGGGGGACATCTTGGTCTGGAACTATACAAACAGCTACTGATGGGCATGTCCAGGGTGAGCCCAGACGCTTCGCTTGCATGGTTCCCTCGAAGAAGCAAGAAGTCAAGAAAATTCAATTTAGTTATTTTAGTTTAGAGATGAAGAGGCTTGAACTTGGAGACGAGCTGTCTGTAAGGCTGGTGTCGGTCCCACGCTCAGCGCCTCCTCTTCTGCTACAGTGGAGACACACATGTACACATGTTCCCAACATGTGAGCCTACTGAGACCGGTGTGAGCATTGCCACAGCACTGGGAGGCCCTGGCATTACAGCGTTCCGTGGCCCCTGCTTTACGCATGCACGTGAATACCACAGAATGGTAATTGGACAAATGGTTCTCCGTGGTTTCCATAATGACACGTTCTATGTATGCCGCGCTTTAAACTCTTTTCAAAGCTTTCTCATCTCCATTATTCTGTTTAATCCAGCTAATTGAACTTGAATTGGAACAAAGAAAAACACTGATAAATTAATTAAATCTCTGCCTTTTACTCGGGGCAGAGGGACAGGAAGCACAGCTTGTGGCAGCTGTTGGCGGGTACCTATTGCAGTGACACAGAACAGCCAGTCGGCCTCGCCCTCCCACTTCTGACAATTTCCCGTGAAAAGGGAGGAAAAAGAATAAAGTAGGATCTGTGCTTTAATATGAGATTCCTGAGGCTAAAGCTTTGTTTCTTGTTTACCTTCTCTTCCTCTGCCCCTCTTTTCTACATAATGCCAGAATAATTTTCTGAATAGTTTGTGCTGGGTTCTCTGCTTGAATACGTACTGTAATAAGTCTTGGACTGAGAGATTCAAAGGCAGAAGTCAGTTTCTCCCAGTTGGCCTTGCCTGCATGGGGGCCTGACAGACAGGAGTGTTCTGTGCTCTGGGAGACTCCCAGTAGCATGCCTCTTCACCCACAGAATAACACCGTCCCTGCCTTGCCCGGGAGTGACAGCCACATATGTCTCCAGGTCTGGCCAGATGTCCCCAGGCAGGGAGGACAGGAGATGGACCTCCTGTTGTGAAGAGCTAACACTGAGATTAGCCTGCAAAGCCCAACCCACCCTCTGTGTATGGATCTGTGGTGTGGGCAGGGCTGGGGGATACTTATGCAGCTCTACAGAGGGGGCAGCCTAAGTCGGTTTATCTGCAATGTAGGTAACATCTCCCTGTCAGTTTGCTGGCCCTGTTCTGTGGAGGAGCTGAAACCCAGCTCTGTGTTCACAAGACTATTAAAGAAAGTCCTTAATCTGAGGAAGCGATAACTCAGAGGTGGGTGTTGAGAAACATGCCCAGAAACGGCTTCTTCAGTCACCCTGAGATTGGCTATTCCTGACCTCTCCTCTACGGTGGGATCCTCCTGGGCTTCTTCCTCGTATATGAATCAGGTAGAGACAACTTTAGTCACATCCATTGACCCAGGCACACTACTGGCCAGAGGCTTATCCCACGTCAGGCCAAGGCCAGAGGTTCTGTTTTTCAATGGATACCAAGTAGAGAGGAGGATCCCTCCGGTGATCTGTGTCAAATCGAGGCTACATCTGCCCCCTGAGCTCCATGGCAAGATCAGTGCACTGGGGACAGGGCTGTGCTGACAGCTGGCATCTCACCACAGGCTGCGTGGTTAGCATCTACCTTCAGATAGATGCTAAGAAGACCAAGGGTAGGTCAAATGGGTCATGACATAGGTCTTTGGAGCATTTGTGTAACAGACATGGGAGGGTATGTGTGCATGTGTGTGTGTGTGTGTGTGTGTGTGTGTGTGTGTGTGTGTGTTCACTCATGCCCAAGCAGATAAACCTGTGATTACATGCCTTCATGAGCCTAACACAGTACTCTTTCCTTGTTACTTCTCTGGCCAATCCCACTGTGTGGATTCATCTCATGTCATGGGTGGGCAGTGTTGAGAGAGGGGACAGAGGGACAGGGTGACAGCAGCTGAGGCACAGGAAGCCTCAGCCAACCAAGCTGAGTCCTGACGCGGGAGAGAGAAGGCTTAGGAACGGCGGGGTATGGGACCCCACCCTTTACACACGTGAAAAGTGTGCATCTAATAAAGACAAAGTTTTGGGAAATCAGGTTTTACCTTAAAAGGACAACTCTGTGGAAAAGGGGGCGGAGCTGGACCAGCCTGCCTGGGCTCCAGGAGTTGCTGCCTTTCCCTCCTTGCGTCTCAGAAATGGCCCTGCCTGTGCAGTAGGCACCCAAATGACAGGGGAGGGGGCTGTGTGCTTCCTATGTACAAACCAGACTCCAGGATTTCTCCAAACCATAGTCCTGATCAGTCTCTGTCCTCTGTTTCTCTGTGATGCCGCTCCTTAAAGCTAGGCACAAACAAGCCGACAGACTTCGGAGCTGTGGCAACCTTGGGTGTTCTTTCTCATTGAAGCCACTGTAGTTAGGCAGTTACAAGAGTCTTGTTAAGAAAAGCTGCGTCGCTGCAGAAGGCATGTCTCCAGAATGGAGTTGATTAGGTATAGCCATAGGAAAAGAACGCCATATTAGCACCTGCATGCCCTGCTTTTGTTAATGTGTCCCTGTCAGTTCCTGCGTTCTCCTTGGAGAGCGCTGAGTGAGAAACACTTAGGAGTTTCCAAAAGGATGGTGCCACCTCCAAGCGTCTAAAACAGTATCAAACGTCGTAGTTTTAATAGATGTCTGTAAAATTTCATCCGCTGTCCTTGCCAGACATTGCCTAAGCTTTTAAGATTACAATACAACAGTGGGTATCATACAATCAAGTGACAATAGACAGACAGACAGATAGCAAGACAGGGAGGAAGGAAGGAAGGAAGGAAGGAAGGAAGGAAGGAAGGAAGGGAGGGAGGGAGGGAGGGAGGGAGGGAGGGAGGGAGGGAGGGAGAGAGAGAGAGAGAGAGAGAGAGAGAGAGAGAGAAAGAAAGAAAGAAAGAAAGAAAGAAAGAAAGAAAGAAAGAAAGAAAGAAAGAAAGAAAGATGGATGCTAGGTAGATGGGTAGGTAGATAGGTAGATGATGGATGGATGGATGGATGGATGGATGGATGGATGGATGGATGGATGGATAATATTCTTCTCGTGCTGGGCCACATTCATGGATACCCTCAGCCACATGCAGTCTAATGTCTAGGGGCTGGAAGTTTCTGCATCACTTGTTACCCTTATAGACAAATTCATTGGCATTGATTCAGGCTCCCCATTCTGCCTTTTAGTAGAAAATGTAGAAGTCATAAAACTAGGTCTTCACCCACAAGAGTAGCTCCTCTCCCTCCCCATCACCAGAATCATCCATAGAGACAGCCCTCTTCCCACCATGGAGGTCAGCACACGTCGCAGAGCCAGCTCTAGCTGCTGGAACAACCCAGCTCAGCCCCGTTATCCTCACGGGAGTTCCACTGTGCTTGTGGAGTGCAACCACACCCAGCTCCACCAATGCTGGCCCCAGCAGAGCACAAACTCCTGGTGCTTCATGGCTTGTTCTTCCCAGATAACTTAACTGAGTGGGAGGCCTTTGATGGGGGAGCCACGGGGCAGGAGAGGGAGGCCGAGGTGTTAAAAGCACCTTCATGGTGCTCTTCTGGACATGCTGAAGTGCTGGGATTTGGCTTCTTCTGCTCCATCCTGCACTCTGTGGTGGACAGGCTTGGCACTCCTCACTACGCAGGTACAAGATGCTCAGACATGGCTGTGGTCCCTGTAAGTGTCCCCTGTGTGCCTCAGAACCTCTTCCACCAAAGCACTTGTCCCTCAGAGGCGAGGGGACAGGAACAGGAGAGCCAAGCACGGGAGCAAAGGCCAGCTGAGCGGCCACTGTGTGACCTATGCTGTGTCCCTTTCTGGAACCTCAGTATCAGCTCAGTTACCACTGTGTGCTGACCAGCTGCCTCATCAAAGGATACTGGTCCAAGGCTTCTCTATTTCCTATGTCACAGACACCTCTGGTGTCCCCTACCCATCCTCCTCTGAGACAAAGGCTCATCTTACCCCATCCTCAGCTCTTCTTGCCCAGCTGCTGATGTGGAAGAAACCTGGGTGACTGACAACACAGATCCCACAGCCACCTGAATTGCACAGCTTAGATTCATAGTCCAGAATGACCCAAGTGTCCCCGCTGGCCCTGAGGCACAGCAAGTTGGTCAGGGAGGTGACACTTCACAGAGAAGCAGCTGAGATGCAAGCTCACAGAGAAGCAGCTGAGATTCAAGCAGTGTACTTTCTTGCCTGGAAACTTGTAGCATCCGGCCGTGCTTCTCCAAACGTCTCCCCGTGTCCCTTCTGTCCCCCTCCTGGTGGTCAACAAGATATTCCTGACTTCTTTGTGTTAGGGGGACCCAGAGGAGCCAAATTCACCAGTGGGGCAACACAGTGCTTTTGTGAACAGCCCCTCATGGTGATGGTGGTCTTCAAAAAGGACCTTACCCAGGTTGGCTTTCTCTCTCAGAGCTGTGACTCTCAGATGTGAATGGCAGGCAGAGTGGTTTCACTTTCATTATCACACATGTCATATTTCAGAACTTCCTAAATATAGCTTTATATATTTTTTTTAATCTTACCGCTTTACATCAAGATAAAAAGGTTTCTGTCAAAATCAAGCGACATGTCAATTTTAATGAGCAACCTAAAAATTAACAAACACGGGGTTCTAATCTAATTATGATCCTTCAGAACGTTCCCTAGGAATTGACTCAAGTCTGATTTGTCGGGCTTTCCTCCACTAAAACTCGGTGACAGTACTTAGGAGATCACTCAGAACCTCCCTGGGCTCAGACGTGGCCCTCTGCATTCACAGCCCGTCTAGGACGCTGGTGGTTCACATGGCAGCAAAGGCACAGGAACCTCCTGCTGTGTTCCCACGCCTCATCTCCTGAGACCCAGCTCTCAGAAAAGACTAGGAGCCACACACCCCCAATCTTGCTATGTAGCCATCACTCAGCAGATGCAGCCTTTCTGCTTTTCTAAATAAGACTTCTATTAGTAGAATGTGGGGCCATCTTCCCCATCAGGGATCCAGGCAGCAGGAAGTAAAACCTTTACACTGTCCTGAAGCCCCTGCTGAGCCCCCAAGCAACCAGGACAAGGGGACCCTGCTGGCTCCTCACCAAGCCAAGCCTGTGGGGAGTCTTTAGCTCACTGGCCTGTCCTCACAGAGGACACTGTATGCTGTGACTGCATGACATGGAATCTCACCCTAGCCACAAACCCAGACCCAGGCGTGAGAAAGCCCACTGCCCAGTTCCTCTCTCTTAAGACCCCGCCTCTCTCCTCAACTCATTATGCTTCTGTGTTTAGGACACTGCTGTTCTGAGTGAGGGCTTTGGTGTGCTCTCCTGCCAAGGCTGTGGGACATGCTAGGCAGCATATTATGTCTGTCCTCTGGCTCTGGTGACAGTGGGATCATCCCTCCTGGTAAAGATTTTACTGCGTATCTGAAAAACAACACACACTAGAAAAAGTCTTGGGACACGGCTCAGTTAGTAGAGTGCCCACCTGGCATGCAGGAAACCCTGGTATTCGGTCACAATCAGTACACAAATCAGGTATTGTACATGCTTTTAGTCCCAGCACTTGGGAGGTGGAAACAGAAGCTCTAAGTTGTTCTCAGCTATGTAATAAGTCTCAGCAACATGAGACCTTGTCTGAAAGGAAAGTCCTAATAATTGTCCTGGGGACATGTGAGGAAGTTGGTAAACTGTGGAAGCCATGGAGAACTGGGCCCCTCAGAGCGTCTAGAAATCCCTGCAAACAAAGGCAGGAAGATGGCCAGTGTGTGTCCCCTGTGCCCTGCCTGGATGACAGCTCCTACCACAGAATGGATGCTCTCTTAGTCCCTGGTGCCTGAGCCCTGCACCTAGCACACGTGGTGGATCTACTGAGGCAGGGGGCTGATGCTTTAGGAAGGCCCCCGACACAGGCTAAAGAAGAGCTCAGTTTTCTGATTCCCTAGCTTAGTCTTAATAATGAAATCATCCCCAGGGACACCAGACTTTGAATCAGTGGGAAGGAGTGGGAACCCAGCCGTGCCGCATGACCATTTTACATGACCATGGATGCGAAGGCAGTTTCCAAGTTGGCTGTTCTGCCGTCGCCCTTTAGACCAAGAGCTGGGAGCCTAATTTACCTCGATCACATGAACTGAAGAAATCTGGAGATGGGTGCTGCGTCCATCGTTCTTCTCCTTCTTCTGGGTCATACTGTGCTGTTTACATCTGCCTTAAATATGCAAGGATTCACAATAAAGGGAAACTCATAGCACACAGCTGGTTGTGAACTGGATCATTCAGGTGTGGCTCTTATTACAGATCGTTATGATCATATTACCCATATTAAATTGGGATCTGAGGAAAGTCCTTCTCTAGAGGTGCTTTGCAAGCATTTTAATAAATTCAGTTTATTGCATAATCCCTGGGTGGGTATTGTCTTCTTAATTCCATGCACATTTGTAACTGGGGATCCACAGGAGGCACCAACCCAATTGTTTGAGGACTACAAGCCTGATTTCAAGTCAGTGTTCTTTGATGATGTACAGTATTTGCTGCAAGCATTCTCTTTACCTCGGCCGTATGAACATCACTTCAGAGTGACCCTTCTGTAGAACCTTATTCTCGTGCAGCCTGGGACCTTTGAGGTGGATTACAGACACACACAGCCATGTTGCAATGTGGCACAGGGAAGCATCCACTGACCAGCTGGAATTCTCACACCAGGTCTTGCCTGGCCACCCTTCACTCTGACACTTCCCAGAAATCCAACAGAAATAAACAGGATCCAGAGCCAGATAGAGTCTAGGGGACAGCGAGGAGACAGAAACAGCTGGGACTTACAGGCTTTGGTTCTGGAGGGGCCCCATGGTGGTCTTACAGTCCTGGAGGGGCCCCGTGGCGGTCTTACAATCCTGGAGGGGCCCTGTGGCGGTATTAGAACTGGATGTTTCTGTTCTATCTTAAGACCAGACCCAGAAGGCAGGTCCTACAGAGGAGCCCACTTCTATCAGCCTTACCTGGCATGGGGCAAGTGTTGTAGGCATTCTGTGGTCTTGGTTTTCTTTACTACCGAATGTTCCTATCTGGTACTGTCCCTAAGGGTGTACTGAGTCTGTGTCTACACAGACCAAGCACTTGACACCATTCCCATCCCTGAAATCAGTATCCCACCCATGATTTATTTCTAGGCCTCCATACATAAGAGAGAAATAGACTGTCCATCTTGAATCCATAGCTGCTTTGGGAGGAGAATTTGACTGGATATATCAGTTATGAGCCCAGACACAAGCAGGCTCTGGTGTCTGCTTAAGTGCTCCCACCTGGGAAATGGGGCTGGCCCAGGACCTCCCTTGCTGGAGTTAAAAGGTTGCATGGCTTCATAAGAAAGTTCTAGAATGTCTAGTATACAATGTGAATAACTGTTAACTTTTTGGTGCACGGGGGAGAGGCAGAAAGAGAGGGGAGGAATGGAAGAGGTGAGAGAGGAGCCGAGATCAACGTTAGGTACCATCCATTTTCGTTTTAGAAACAGGGTCTCGTGACCTAGAGTTCGTTGAGTAAGCTAGACGGTCTGCCCTGCAAGCCCCAAGCACATGACGGTCTCTGGCTCCCCAGTGTTAAAATTACAGAAGACACATCCCACCTAGTCTTTGATGTGGGTTCTGGGCTTGGATCCTCATGCTTGCACCATGAGGGAGGGAGGGAGGGCGGGCAGGGGACACACATAATAAAGGCCCTAACTGAGTTGCCTTCTCTCGAGGCCCCTGTAAACTAATGCTTCAATGTTTCCTTCCCTAAAGGAGATTCACTGACTGTCTTTGGGGTGAGTCAGATAGCAGAAGGCCCAGCAGGCCCTGCCACACACCCTGTGCCCTGAGGTGACAGGGGCTGTGGGAGGGGAGCAACAGTGCTGGCAGAGACCCTGCTGGGGAAGAGGAGGCCAAGAAGGGGCTATGGGTGTGTGATGGCTGTCAAACGCAGAGTGCTGGAAACATGACTCTGTACTGACTGGGGAGGCAGAGTTTTCAAAGCAGGATTCCCACAGTGCTGCTTGGCAGCAAAATGAGGATTATCCAGGATTTTAAAGTTTGTTCTCATCCTGTGCATTGCTCACCTTTGGAAGCGCCAGGAGGTTTTAGCCCTGGGTCAGGAATGTCAGCTGAAGCAAACGTCATCACTCTCAAGAGGTGACTCCTGCCACAACCCCCACCCCCTTGCCACTGTTGAATTATCAATGCAAGGACCTGGCTAGCCATTACCCCATGCCCCACACTTGGGCAGAGCACACTCCACCTCACTGGCATTTGGGCAGAGTACCCATGCCGAGGCCCAGTTCTATGAGCATGTGAATGTGCTGGGCTCCCACCCTGTTCCCTGCCTCCAGGAAGGATTGTGTCCAAACCTCTCTTCTGTCCCCCTGGGTCTCCCATTAATGATACCATCTCCTAACACACCACTGAGCAGCTATCTCACGGGACCAATGTGGGCCTCCGCTCTGCAAAGCAAATAAATAGGATGTTAGCAAGGTGGGCAGGTTCCGTGGGCAGTTTCCGTGGGCCGCTGCCTGGGGCCTCAACTCCCCAACTCTGGCAATGAGGAAGGAGTGAGGCAGAGGTATTAGGACCGGTTGATTCAGGTTCTGAGGTACTTCTGGAAGATGTCACCCCCACTACCTTGATGGGAGAGCTAAGCAGTATCCCGGGCCCTGAATCTGCATGTGCTCTTGGCAGAGTTCATTCTGTCCCAAACATATCTCTGGAGGTAGTCCTTTTGGTCCCTGGCTCCCAAGAGGAGTTTCACCTCCTTCAGTTTCAGACAGTGGTTCTCAGCCTGTGGGTCACGACCTGACTTTTTCTCGGGTGCTGCATATCAAATATCCCACATATCAGATACTTAAATTAAGACCCATAACAGCAAAATCACAGCTATAAAGTAGCTGTAAAGTTGGCAAATCACCACAACACGAGGAACTGAGTTAAAGGGTCTCAGCATTAGGAAGGCTGAGAACCATGGCTCTGGGGAGATAGATGGACCGAGCGTTCACCAATCAGCTCTATTAACATATTCAGCAGTAGGCAGGCGTGAGGCGGCATAACCCAATTTCTATCTCAAATCGTTTTAATCTTGCACTTGAACATCATCATTTAATTTGAACATCCAGCTGGAAATATTGATTTTTGGGGAGGCATTCATTCTGTGCATTATGTAAAATTCTATTTGTTCTCTGCTGTGGAAATATTACTTTGTGATTTAAAATAGGACTGAGATTGTTCCTTTTTTTTTCCTTCCCCTGGTGTGTCCTGTGGATGTTTCTGTAGATGGAGAGCAGGTAACTAGGGCTGAGAGCTAAGCTTCGAGTGAAAGAGTGCTTGGGTGGAACACACACACACACACACCTGTTTACTTGGTTTTCATGACTATATAAGGCTTGCTCTATGCATTCATGTTTAATGCACTCTTTAAAGCTGAAGAAATTGACAAATCGTGGGCTCACAGCCTTGACCAGGGACCAGCAGCCTGTAGGAGCTCCCAGGCCAGCTGCCTTCCGGTGCTTTCTTGGGAGAGCTTGCATGCAGGGCAAACACTGGGCTCCTCTTTTGAAGTCTTTCTCTAAACCAGAGCCTGGGGGTCAAGCCCTGGGCCTCACCTGCTGGACAGCAAGCCCCCGATGGCAGTGTCTGGATGTAGCTTGACAGCAGCAAAACCATCGGTGTCCTGAGTCTTTTTAAGAGCCTTCCCTCTCACCTAAAGGGACAGTCAGAAAGAGGAGCCCCTAGCCTCACCTCAGGCACGTCTGACCTGTGGACAGTGAGCGACATGATACCTACAATTGACGCCTATGAGTGAACTTGTCATGACAACACCATGTTCAAATGTTAAATACTAGACACTCCCGAGTGGACTGTCAACCTGAGGTGTTTTCTGGGTTTAACCTTCCCTCTTGAGGTCAGAGGTGACTGCTGTGACCTCTGCTTTCACCATGGCTGTGTCCTGACATGCAGGCTGAGTGGTTTCCTCTGTCCCACTTTCCAGATGAGACAGCAGAAGTCTATAGGCCAGTGACGCAGTGGCTTTAGTGGCAGGTCAGCAGTTTCCTGGATGGTAACCAGCACCTTAGTGGGGGGGAAGCTGAGTCAGCTTTTAGGTGGTATGACAAGCCAAACTGACACACCAGGGGACCCTCCAGGAAAAATGAGCTGGTTATCCTCACACATAAAAACAAGTACATTTTACCATAAATTATATAATGTGTTGATGTTTTAACCGCATTAATTCATTATCAGTACAAATATTCTTGTTCCATGGAAACCGCTTACATTACATATACATTAAATATCTGATCCAACATACAGCCTTCAGTCAGTTCGTTACCAGTATGACGATCACTTTCAGAGTCGGTCTGTTCAGCCACCACCATCTGCTGTGAAATCAGCAATGCACACATCCAGTATTCTCACCCAACTAGAGGGTCCGTAGAATGAAACTACCTGGCCTTTGGTTCTTACTTCAGGACCACATTAGTGAGTAGTCACTCAAATGTTCCTCTTAAAGAAGAGATCTGAATGGACTTATTAGCCCATGAGCAGCACAGCTGTCCTCTCCACCCCGTGTGTGCAGGTCCCTTTGCAGCCCAGGATGCAAAGAACCTCGTAGCTCCAGGGAAGCACGTGACACTGGCTGAGGTAGCATCTACACAGAGCAAGTTGTAGCCCTAACATCAGGCTTGGGGAGGAAATCAATTTGTAGCTGTCCAGGAAAGCTTTTTAAAAAGCATGTTTCCAGGGCTAAGTCATCTAGGAAGGAAGTGATGATGTAATTCATGGGGCCCAGTGCAGCATAAAACTGTCTTGTTCAGGTCACATTGAGAATTTCAAGATGGCAATAGCAGAGACCCTGGGGCGGCCAGCTCCGCAGACCCTGCACACCATAGGGATGTGGGCGTGGCGCCATCTGGACACCCTGGCACCGGCCAGCGTCCCTTCCCAGTGCCCTGCTCCATTAGAAACTTTCTGCCTGCTAGGTGAGAAGCAACCAGAGATAGAATGGGGGTCTTCACAGTCACCCGCACTTCTGTCACAGGGACACTCACACTTCCCTCTTAGAGGACCATGCAGTGCAAACATCCAGTTCCTATGTGCCATGGTACAATAGGCTAGCTCCTGTCTGAGGCTGACCTAGAAAAGCACTGGCTCCCCAGCAAGCCATCCAGGCTCTCCTTAGTAGGCCAGTCTTGCTCTTGGACCAGGGAACAGAAGGGCAGGGAGGACTCAAGAATGGTTTCTCCGTGCCCTGAGCTTTCGTAGATAAAGCGCCCCACCCTCCACCCTCAAACACCCTCAGACCCTGGCTCTTCTGCTCACCTGCATCCCTGATGCCTCCAGCATCCTCAGGGGACTAAAGGGACCTACAGGCTCAGGGAGGGGAAGAGACAGAGATAAGCTGAGAAAAATACACTCTGCCTAGCAGAGGAGACAGAGGAAGACTGCAGAGAAACTCCACCTAAAATAAATCAGACTTCACTGTGCTCAGGGGAGGGACTTGAGAGGCAGGGCTTGTTAGCCAGGACAGTTCCCACAGACTGAGACAAGACCCTCAATTTCCTCTCACCTTGTGAGGCCAAGTGAAATGCAGATGACAGCAAAATTCCACACTGAATTCCACAGGAAATCAATCATAATTAAAATGAAAATATGAACCCCAAACTAGTTTATACAATCGGTCCATGCCCATGTATCCCTATGCACATGCTACACTCCCAGTGTCTGGAGACGTCTTTGTAGCATCCGTTTATAGCTGGGGGTGTCACTGATTGGTACCCTCTGTGCCCTGGAAAGGGAGGTCACTTGATGAGAACCAGCCTAGCTGGGTGGGAACCAACCTCCTCTGGGACCTCCAGGGTGGCTCCCTTTTGCCTGTGTTACTGGGAAATTTCAGGAAGCTTCTGGAACCCTGAAGTGTCTATTCTTTCTATATCAGAGTGTTCACCCGCCTTTGCCAAAGTCCCCTTTTTCATGTCTTGGTTACATGAGTAATGTGTCAATGCCAAAATGGAGGTGAGTTACAAGGGACAGTTTAAATTTTCTCCTGTCTGCCTAGAGGTCTGATAGGTGAAGTCCCGACTGGTTTTCATTCTTTAGATTTTCCTACTTGCAGCCATCCCTAAGCAGATAACCACCACGTGGCACTGACTAGCCATCTCAACTCTGACAGGACAGGAAGTGCTAATGGGCTCCCGTGTCGCCCTGCAGAAATAGCTGTGCCCATAGCCATCCAGAGGCCGTGGGCAGCTCAGCGAAGGAGGTAGCCATGCCCCAGCTCATTAGGAAATGCCCCTAGCAAGAGCTCTCTTCCAGTGCAAAGAACATGGAGACAGACCACAAGGCCACCTCACCCAGACCTTGAGCTTGACGACTAGGAGACACTAGTCAAGCAGAAGTGAAGTGAGCTTCAGATTCTCACGACACCTCCCCCGATGAGGACTGCCAGGGTATTTCCAATCCACTCTCCCCCTTTCCTTCAGAGCCTCAAAAGACGGGCACTTCGTGGGGAGTGACAAGCCGGCCTTTCAAAGGGAAGTTTGTAGGGGCCTCTGTGAGCTGGAAGCCAGCGATCTAGCTGGGCTTGGAGAGCATGGTCCCCTGAGTAACAGCAGTGTCACAGCATCATGAAAGGGGCCGGGGGACACGCACAGGTTGGTCAGTTACGTGCCAATGTTGGTTGCTGGGAATTCCCACCAGTCTGGGCTGGGATACGCATCCTTCTCTTGGTGCTCTGAAGACGATTTTCCCCATAAGCCTGAGAGACAACTTCCTCTCTTTCCTAGCTCCGTACACAGTGAGGAAGGTGTCCAGTTCAGAGGGTGCAGCCTGTTCCCACCATGCAGCGCTGAGGGGTGTCTCTCTCCCTCAGACTTCCCTCTGCTCCTCAGAGTCTAAGAGAGCAAAAGCCCACAGAAGCTTTCTTCTGCAGGAAGTGAGGATAGAGTATAGGTAGCGACTCCCGTGCACACAGATGAAACTGGATTCATCATGAACCAGAGCCCAAGTCAGCCACCCTGATATTCTGCTCTCTCCACTGGGCTCCAGGGCACCTGAGCTCATGGCCTTCCTGGAGCTGGAATTTAGCATCTAGACCTTGCTAGATGCTAAACCCTTGAGACTCATCCTGAGCATGGCCTCCCATGGCTTCCCATTCTCGTGGGTGGAGGAGATGCTCACTGCCATATTCCTTTCTGACAGATGCTCCTGCCCCAGCCTGGATCAAATGGAGGCTGGAGGCAACCCAGCCGTGTCGTGTCGTCTAGGAGTGCATGGTGGCTGTGGTAATGGCTGTGGCTGAAATGCAGACCTGCCCTGTGGGTATGCAGGAGTCTTCACACCCACTCTCTCCTACCAGAGTACCGGCTCCATGTGTACCTAAACCTCAAACTAGGTGTAGAGTAGCTTTTCTGAGGGCTCTGGCCTCCTGGAAACATGTGCTGCCCATATGTTGGAGGCAGGATGTGACTGGAATAGAAGCCCTATGGTTCTGCTGGAGCCATGAGATACCCCAAGATACAAGACCATTAGGACTGAAGCCAGGATCACTTTAAAAATCAGAACTGGGCACCCTTGGCCTTGCTACCCTGACCTCACCTCTTCCTCCTCCTGCTCCCCATGTCTCAGAGGCTTTACACAGCTACCATTCTCTCAATACTAGGTTGGCTGCAGGGCAGGGATAGTGGCCAGCCTAGAGGGCCAAAGCCTAGACAACAGGATGTATTCTGAGGTTCTAAACCTTGGTTAAGCATCATGGCCAGGGCCTCACCTGAGGCCTCTCCTTGGCTTGTAGGAACCTTCTCCTTCCTATGTCCTCTCGGGATCATCTCTTTGTGTGTGCCTGAGTCCTAGTCTAGCCCAAGTAAGAATGCTAGTCCAAGTGAGTTGGGGCCCACCCCAGCAGTCTCCTCAGCTGACCTCACTCCCCACGTGGTCACATCCTGAGTCCTAGGGTGTGAGCTGGGGTTGAAGGTCAGTTCTTGATTTGTTCTCCAGCTCAGTCATACAATGTGTGCGTCATGTCCATCCACTGGAGTCTCACTGGGTATCCTGAGCACTTGCTAACTGTGCGTGCTCCCCAGTGTTCAGTACTGTGAGGATGAGTGAGAACAAAGCCCAACTTGAAAACAGCATCACGTGGTCACACGGTCACATGTCACACAATCACAGGTCACATGGTCATAGGTCACATGTCACATAGTCACATGTCAGAGATCACATGTCACATGGTCATATGTCACATAGTTACATGGTCACATGTCACATAGTCACAGGTCACATGGTCATAGGTCACATGTCACATAGTCACATGTCAGAGATCACATGTCATATGGTCATATGTCACATAGTTACATGTCACAGATCACATGTCACATGGTCCCATGTCACATAGTTACATGGTCACATGTCACATAGTCACAGGTAACATGGTCACATGGTCAAGCCTCACTCCAGAGGCCTTGCAGGACAGTGCCTTTGTAAACAGAAGGAAGGGGTATTTGGAGGCAATCATGAAGAGTAGGTGTCTATCACACCCCTTCCCGGCTCTCAGCTTCCAGCTCCTCCCTCCCAACTCCTACATTTTCAGAGATGTCTCAGGCCAGGTGATTGGATCCCCTGCTGGTGGGCAGGTGTTGGGGAGATTGGAGGAATCACCCCTCAGGCTTCACCTCTGCTTCAAGCTGTGCTTGTGGACCCATAACAGGGAGAGGCACCGAGGGGCTGGCTGTCCAAGAAGCAGGGTGGGCAGATAACTGAGCAGAGGTAGATTGTGGGATATAGAGGATGTGACTACACAGTAGTTGGATTATCTATTTGAAAACTAAAGCCTTCGTGGAAAGATGCATTTGAGCCATCACGTGTCAGGGAGCTGATGCTCCTCCTCTGGAGTGGAAGCAGATTGAGTAGCATTCAAAGTGCCACTTAGAGTGTGTCCCCAGATTCTGGTGTCTACTCCCTGGGAAACTCATGCATCTGGTATCACTGAGACAAGACCCATGATGAAGTTCTGCCACACAATGCCAAGATCTGGGCGCTCTGCCTCTGTTCAGTGTTTAGTCTGTGGTCCTGGGTGCCATGGGTGCCTGCAGGGACACCTGGGGTGGAGGTCCTGTATCCCAAGGAAGATCCTGAGAGCAACAATGAGTGGTGGCAGTCCACTTTCTGCAGATAGTTCTACTTTACATATGTGACGTCGGTATAGAGTTTTCTAGAACTTTGATGATAGAATCTAAGTGGTAAAACTGCATGCTGGCTCACTTTGTACATCTTGGAGGTAAGTGACAGGGATTTTGATAACCCCAGGTATATTGAATTGCATGGACCTTAAGTGGGAAACCCAGTGGCTTTCCAGGGACCACTCTGACCTTTAATGGCTCACTGTACAGCAATAACAAAACAAGGGCCACCAAGCCGGGGCCTTCTCTGCCTCTTTCTGGACTTGGGAGCCACGACATCTTTGGAGGTCTTACACGATGACAACACATTCCCCTGGGATTTCTAGCTTACCTCATCCCATCACAGCTTGGGTGGGAAAAGTATTTGAAGATTTCCAATCGAGAACTAAAATAGCCTGTTAGCTGCCATCCTGCCTGTTTGGAAAGGAAACTACTGATGTCTCTCTAGAAAGTAATTAAATGCCCAGTGCTCATAGGCTCTGAATGTGTCTGATCAGTTTATCAATCAAAATGTCTGTCAAGTCCTCCAACATCTGCTGTCCTGCCACTAAAAGGGTCTGCTGAGCATGCGAGTTCTCCATAGTGGTTGTAGACACCCTCGAGTTTCACTGTGAGCAGCCTGCACACTCTGTCACACAATGATTATGTGTGAATATTACCTTTATGTGTGATTATCGTGTAGAGTATGTTAGAGTTTTAACTGATTAATTGTATATCTTTAGAAAATGTCATAAGCAACCAAGGATGAAGCATCATGGGGCGGGGGGGTGTCTTCCATCCAAGATTGACCGGTGTCACCATCCAGGATGGACAGGTGTATGCATTAATCGGGTGTCCACCATATAGGACGGACAGGTGTATTGTATTAATCGGGCATCCACCATCCAGGACGGACAGGTATCTCCTGCAGGCTCCAGATCCTACAGGGAAGGTTGTGTTGGAAGTAATGATATCCCTGAGTCAGCCTCCTTCTTTTTCTTTTTTAAAGGTTTGCTTTACAAACTTACTTACTTACTTACTTACTTATTTGCTTGCTTACTTACTTTTTATTAGCTCTGTGTGGGTGTGTGTGTGGGTGTGCGTGCATGCGTGCGTGCGTGCGTGCGTGCGCGTGTACGTGTGCACATGAGTGCAGGTATCCATGGAGACCAGAAGAGGGTATTCTGTAAGAGCAGTACACCCTTACCCCCTGACCTTTCTCTCCTGTATCCCATCCTGACCACCTGAAGCATCTCTCCGTTTGTTTCACTTCATGTATACAGAAGCCATGCTGGGTTTCTGCAGAAACTTATTCAAAACTCACAAATTATGACATCATCTCCTCATCTGTAGCAGGGATTTTCTTTTTCAAAATCAACGCTGCTTTTGAGTCTCCTACATCCTTTCAGTAGCTGTCAATCAGGGCATGAGTGTGGCATGATGGGATCCTTTGTTGTTGCCACGCCTCGTCTGGACTCCTGCCTCTGCCTTCCTCCCCGGGAACCTGGAAGGATCCTCCTGTGCTGTGCCTTGATATTAGAGCTGACCATAAAACTTAGCTTCAGGGTAAAATGTGAGTGGAAACGGTGCCAGTCCCCAAATGCTGACCCGCCTCCCCTGTGTGGCTACTTGGAGTCTCAAGTGAGAATCAATCAGGAAAAAGTCCTTAGCATGTCCCCAGGGGCACAGTGGACCCTGAGAGGATGACCTAAGCTAGAAGGAGACTTGAGCTGGTGAAGGCTGCTTGTTACTACAGCAGAGCCACCCTCTCCTGACTAACAAAGGCACTTGTGATTTGGGGGTGTTGGGGTAGCAAGGCTGACCCTACCTGAGTTCCAGACTCACAGGGGCAAGAGGTCTCCTGGACTTCCTGGGTCAAAGTCAACTGCATGGACCCTACCCCCAGCAGGGCCCACACTCCATGTGCTCCCTGTTCAAGGGAATCTGGACTCTCTGAGCCTGCCAGCCTGTGAGCTACTGTTAGTTGCGGATCCACTCACACAGAAAAAAAAAATCTGTAACAGCCTTCTTAGTGAACAAAATTCATGTTTGTACAGTGCTAGGGGTCACTTTATATTAGTATTAAAAACATAAAAACATCGCTGAGCAGCAGGGTGAAGCTTTTACGAACACCTGGAGAATGTTCACTATCAGGACAGCTAGCTGGGTTCCCACCCTGCCAAAGCCGACGCCAGCAGCATCTGCCTGCTGCACAGAGGGAAGGCCGTGGTGCCGTGTGGTGCGGTGTGGTGCCGGCCCTCTGCTCCACAGATGCCCTAATGATGTTTAAAGTTCCCATGACTCTGAAAGTGACAGCTTTTTTTGTCAGCAAGAGTGGAGATAGCAGCGTTTAGTTGAGTGATAAAAATGTTACGTTTGCTAATGTCATTTAGCTCTGCTGATTTCACAACCTTAATAGGATTCATTTGTCACTTACGACATTGCCAAACCAAGCAGTTTTCTTTCTAACTTAGTTATAAAATTAAAAAAAAAGAAAAAGAAAAGAAAAGAAAAGAAAAGAAAAGAAAAGAAAAGAAAAGAAAAGAAGAAACACACAAAGCAACAAAGCTGGTGGCACCTCGGATCTGTCGCTGCAGACGAGCAAGAGATCAAAGCAGGCTGCTCTGTAGCAGACACTCCAGCAGTTAGGGGCTTTCTCCTGAGCCAGTGTATCAACTCACAGGCAGGGGCGAGCAAGTGGGAGCACACTTCACACGCACCCGGAAGCTGAGAAGAAGAGGGTAGTGCCGGCCAGGCTCTTCCCTTCCTCAGCAAGGACTCTCCCTCTACACACAACCACTTCCTGGTCTTTGAAGAGTTCTGCCCGAACCCTCCACTTATACCCCAAGGCTCTGTAGCTGGTCCCTAGTGGAAACAGATGGTGCCATTCTCTTTAGATCTGTGGTTCTGTCCGAGAACACTGGCAGTTCCTAGAAATTCGTGTGGTTGTCACAGTGGTGTGTGTTGGAGCTCCAGCCGTTCATAAGTCACAGGTGTGAGTCTTCAGCACACTAAATTTCATAGTCAAGAATTGCCCAGCTCCGAATGCCACCAGAGCCACTGAGGCTGTGAAACCCTGCTTAAATGGTGCTTTTAAATGGCGGGCTTAGCTGCTGTGACTTGGGACCCCGCTCTGTGCCTACACTGCTCTGATACCAGCATGCCACGTTTCACTAGACAACAGTAGCTATCACGACGGTCCCAGAGACCAAGTCACCAAGTCCTTCACCTGTGTCTGTACTAGAACATTCCAAGGTCCCCACATTGCATGGCTTTCTTCAGTCACACCACCACTCCCAGTTCCTAGAAGACATTAGGAATCAGGGCAATATTTTGGAATAGTTATGGAGAAAAAGCAATATGAATCTGACTTCAGCCCTAGGCGCACACCTTGCCACCCTGTCTGGTCACAGAAAAGAGGTTCTTGTCATTGGCCCCAAGATATCAGTCACAGTTAGAAACACTAAACATGGAGAAAGGACAGGCTTACTACTGGAGTCTTAGAACTTGCCGGGTACAAATGTAGCTGAAGCCACCACACATTTGCTGGTTGTGGAGTTAAACATCCCCTTGCTAAGGGACTGTGAGTCTGCCCTCCAGAGGCTATCCCAGGCAGCGGCAGCCACTGGATGCTGCAGGGTCTGTCTGACTGTGTCTCTGGACCCTTTTCAGAACCCAGGGCAGTTCATCAAAAGGAATGCTCCACGTGAGCCTCGAACTTCTCGGAGCAGCACGGGGAACACTGTGGCCATTTACGGCTCCCCCATGAGAGTAACCACTGCTTTTAAAAAGACCAAGTGGTCTGCCGCGTTAAAAAAAATTACCTTTAAAATGCTGAAATTATGGCCATGTCCAATAAGTGTGCATTTGGGAAGTGGCAGTAAATTCAACAAATGGCCAATTAACATTTCAGGCGCCACAAGCCACCGCACACTGAAACTCTGATGGCCTGTCACCAAGAAGCGGGCGTATCCCCAGGGCTCACACTGTGGGTTTGTCATGCCCAGTGCCCTGGAACTTCCTCCACAGGGCCGGCGCTGTGCGTCACTGAGCACTGGGCTCTGTGTCAGGTCAGGCCTAGGCACCGAGTCTCTCCTCCTCCATTGTTCTTGTTCTTGGAAAGGCCAGCCGGGAACACAGACTCCTTTTTCATGGCTGGGGTAGAAATCTCTTCTCCTGTCACCCTTCACTGTGAGGCTGCCAGAGTTTGGCAGGAGAAAGCAAGACATCTCCTGGGGTGCAGTCAATCACCAGGCACTGGGGATCTAGGGTGGGGGGAGCTTTGTTCTACTGCCTGGGACTCAGTGACTGTGTGTGTGTGTGTGTGTGTGTGTGTGTGTGTGTGTGTGTGTTATAGAGTTGGGAAGGGAGAGAGGTATGTGTACATATGCAAGAAAGAGTGAGCATGTGTGCAAACAGGTATGCATCTGTGTGTGGTGTGCATATATGTGGGCTATAATTCGAAGAGTGTGTATGATGTGTGTATGTACATGTATGTAGTATACAGTGTGTATGTACATGCACGCAGCTGCAGCATGAGTTGTACCTATGTGTGGTATGTGTGTGTGTGTGTGTGTGTGTGTGTGTGTGTGTGTGTGTGTATGTGTGCATATGTGTGGAGGCTATAGTGTGAGGTGTGTGTATATGTGTTTGTTCATATATGTGGGCTACAGTGTGAGGTATGTATACAAACAGGCTCTTGATCAAATACCATTTGTTTTGGACAAAAAAGGAAACTCTGCAGTAGCTGGTTCTTCCTGCAGGATGGGAAGTCCTCTCCTCTGTCCATTTCTACTCTAAAAACAGGAGAGGGCTGTTTGGTGGAGAGCCTGTACCTGGGGAATACTGAAGAACTACGGAAGAGGCTTGCTGGGCAACTTCAGAGCAAGCTTGGGGCCTGGAGATCTAAGATTCAAGGGGTACAGGGGAGGAGAGGGAAGGAAGGAGGGAGGGGATGTCTGCCTGGTAAGCACCCTGCTTAGACTTGGAGCACAGGGGCCATCTGTGTAAGGAAGAAAGAGTGTGTATGGGCAGAGAGGGTGGAAGAAAAGCCACAGAGGTTGGGTGGGGTATTAAGGCGGGGGGATTAATCCCTCCCACCCCAGCTCTGCAACATTTTAAAATTTAATTTTGAATTATTCAGTGAAGTTCTTGGGGCAACATTTTATTCAGACAAGTTGCATTTTCGTGGCATAAAATGTCTATTAAAAAATTAAAATGTGTTTACAGAAACATAAATTCTCAGAGTGTCTCAGATAAATTGCCTCTAAAAGCACACATCTCTCAGCAACTCAAAGGGAGCAGTCTAAGTGAGCAGCGTCTGATGCACTCGAGAGGCCCAGCCTCGGAAGGTTTTAGATAGTTAGCGGGTCCATCTCCAGGCTTGAATGGGAATTAAGACAGAAGAAGTCAGGATGAGGCTAGGGTCGGCAGGTGGCTGGAAGCTTATCTGCAAACTGGTGGACAGCTGCATGCCCACAGGGAGGAGCTAGCAAGACCTGGGGGCTGGAGCTTCCCACGCAGGAGTTGGGCATCACGCTGGGCTTTGCTGTGGAGCAGGTGGGTGGCAGCTATCAGCAGGATGAAGACAAGGAACCACAGCCTACCAGGCAGACTTCCTCGATGCAAATGAGCTGGTGATGGCAGCAGCCCTGCCTCATGAGGCTTTGGTGGCATCGTTGTGAAAGTGTCCTAACACCAGGGTGAGCTAGCAGCCATTGCTGTGGAAAAGCCACCCAGCGGTTGACTGGGGCACTGGTGTTCCTTAGGCAGGATAAGAGCTGTCAAGTGGCGAACGGGGCACTGCCACCTGCTCAGCTGTTCCTCTACAAAGGCTTGAGTTGGGAGGACAGTGGGCCCCTCCTTGGTGGAGCACAGAGTCACTTAGAGCCACAAACACCCTTCCAGACTCTGTCCACAAACAAGATCTGATTCAACAGTGCTATAGTGAGGGCTGGTGTGTGTGTGTGTGTGTGTGTGTGTGTGTGTCCATATGTATGAATCCATGTGTGTGTGTGTGTGTGTGTGTGTGTGTGTGTATATATATATATATATATATATATATATATATATATATATATATATATATATATATCACTGTACAGTGCCTCTTACTGGCCTAGAACTTAGCACAAAGGCTAGGCTGGCTGGCCAGCAGACCCTGGGGGAATCTGTCTATGTCCACCTCCTGGGCCCCAAAATTGCGAAATCACCAGCACACCTGGCTTCTCCACATGGGTCCTTGGGATTGAACTCAGGTCCTCATGCTTGTGAGGCAAACACTTTACTGACTGGGTCACCTTCCCAGCCTAAACACTGATTTTCTTCAAACACAACATTTAGGGATTGGGTGGGCTGCTGGGAAGCATGTTTGGCTATAATTTGCATTCTTTGCGGACAAATTTAGAATGTTTTTGTGTGCTTCATGGCTGTGCCTGTGTGTGGCCCAGCAGCTGTTCAGCCATTATGTCCTCCACATCACCAGCTGCACCCAATGTACTAGAATTAGAGCCACTGCCTCCTGCCTCCGAGGGTACCAAGCATGTAAGAAACATTACCCAGATCGTAAGGAGGGGTGCTGGGACAGAAGGACTGACCCTAGACCAAGTCAGAAGATCTGGTGTCTGGATGAACTCTTGCTGGGCCAGCTGATCAGCTCTCTGTTCCCTTAAGTCAAGTGACAGCTAGCTGTAGAGCCCGACCATTCATCCCTTCTTGCTGAAGGCCTGTTTCTTGTGGAGACCCTCACTGAATTTATTCAGCCTGGTATTCTCCCAGACTCCCCCTCTGCCGCACTGACTGATCTGACTCCATATGGGACTAGGAGGAGCCAGCTTCTGCCTGCTTCCAGAGTTCCCTATGCCCCAGCATCATGCTGTCTGCCTACCTGACCCCACCTGGTGCCTGAGGGGCAACCTCTGTCCACCTTGCAATCTCTGTACTCACAAGGTTTTACCTTTGTACCACAAACTCTTCACCTGAGCACCTTTCTCCCCCAGGGTCCCAGAGGCTGCAGGTGCCCTGCAGCTCACAAGCCCTCCAGTTTACCTGCCTCCTGCACTCCCTCTGGACCAGGACCTGCCCCCACAACTCCAGAGTGGCCTCCAATACAGAAAGCAAGCCGTAGGCATCCCTCATCCTGGGCATTATAAACAGTTAATGGAGAGGCAGTGAGAGGTTTAGACTTGTATGGGGGCCATCACCAGTCCACAGCTGTTAGCTACTGAACATGGACTTACTGTGAGTGTTTTCTGAGCACAGAGTATGTCGAGTTTGATAAACATCGAGGATGGAGATACCTCGTTCCTCACTGTCTTAATCTTAACTAACTGTGCTTTGATCCCAGCACTCGGGAGGCAGAGGCAGACGGATTTCTGAGTTCGAGGCCAGCCTGGTCTACAGAGTGAGTTCCAGGACAGCCAGGGCGATACAGAGAAACCCTGTCTCGAAAAACCGAAATGGGGGGGGGGGAGAGGGTGGGAGGGAGAGAGGGCAGAGGGAAGGAAAGAGGGAGGGAGAGAGAGAGAGCGAGAGAGAGCATATGATATAGAGATATCAGACTTCTGAGGAGGAACTCACAATGGTGAGGTGTTACTGGTACTGCATGGCCACAGGATAACTGTGAGTATGAAGCCTGGTGGCAGTGAGCCTCTGAGGCTGTCACGCATCACAAGTGAGAATAGGAGATAGTGCAGGCACCATAAGAGAAAGTATATAATTCTTCAGAAGTTGGGGTTTTTTTTAATGTTAATATGTAACTCAGCAATTTTATCTTTGGGAATCTGCCCAAGATAATTGAAAATAACATCATCACAAAAGCTCACACCAGGCTATTCAGAGTGATACCTGTCACAGTAGCTAAAACCCCCATCAGGTGAAACATACCATCAGGTGGTACATCCATGCAGTAACAGAGTAATAGCATGCTGAAGCATGTCGTACCACATGTGAACCTTGAGCCCACTGTGCTAAGAGCATGGGCCAGACATGAAAAGCCCACGTTAAGGATTTCATTTGTTCTAGTTGTCCAGAATTCAGGCAAATCCATAGAAACAGGAGGCATGCTGTTGGGTACCAGAGGATAGGAGAGAAAAGGAGAGAGGAGGTGGTGGAGCTGTCCTGGCTGAGATGGTGGTCCGCTATGTGAAGTGCGGGGTTGCAAAACTGAAGGTGGATTTATAGACGAGGGCTGTGTTATAATTTCAGGACACTGGGTGGAGCAGCTTTTAGGTTTGAAGTCTCGGGTGGCTGTCATGTAAGCATCATCAACAAGCATCTAATGAGCACATGTGTGTCTCTATCATGGGCACCGTCCTTGGATCATGGGGATGTCACCTAAAGGGTTTCTAGGACATGGGGCTGGTTCACATGCACCAGCACTACACGGGCAGCCCTGTCCCACAGACACCAGGCACATAGTGCTTGCTTTCCCATCTTATCCAAACTCTCTTCCTCCCGCTCTTTCTGTGTGGCTCTCAAAGCTTCACTGTGGCTGGTAGGCCCTACTCTCAGGTGTGCCTATCCAATGGGTGCAGCTGGGGCTCTAGGAACCAGCCAGTTCTTTGGAGCTCAGTAACAGCCTCAGCAACATCAGCTTGAACTAAGACTCAAACATCATGGTGGTCCTGTGTGTGAGTTCATGTCCAAGCATTGTGGTGACCCTGTATAGGGTTCAGGTCTACAGCAGTATAATGGCTCCATGCCAGGATCTAGGTCCAATCTAGTGGTTTACTTCTGGTCTATGGAGGACCCTAGGGCAAGGCAGGTCTCCCCAGGCAGAGACAGGTTCCACCTGCTCATGAGCAAGAGAGAGCCTGCTTCAGTATTACCCTGGTCTGGTGTTTCTCTGAGGGAAGGGCTCTTGATACACGTCCTATCTAGTCCTTTCTCTTTCTCTGGGTGGTTTCTTCAATGTCTGAGCCCTTGGCATACATCCTTCTCTCATTCTCATCTTTGGACACTCAGAGCATTAGGCCATAAGAGGAGTCACTCCAGGTGGCATCTGAAACTAGGAAGCAGGTGGATGTAGGTGGTGCAGATGCTGGTGGAGGTGGTGCAGATGCTGGTGGGGTATATCTTGGATATTCATGGGTACATTCCTACCATTGATCTGTGAGTACCGTCTGGGATAGTGGAGACAAATCCATATTTTCGTTTGAACTTAGCTCTTTGGAAGACACACATAGTCACAGGACTGGCTTTGCTGCACAATCCCAGCCAAGCTGATCACAGATGATCATGAGGGAGTCTAGGAGCTTCAGTAACAGATACAGGGAAAGCTGCACCAGACAGATGCATCCCACCAGGGGAGCAAAGATTCTTCAGACCAGCCATTAGGCAGGGTCATGTGCACATAGACGTGTACATGCAGGGACATGTGTGAATGTGTGCAAATGTATGCACATGTGCATGCATGAGTGCATATGAGAATAGTACAGATGTGGGTGGGGGGGCATGTGGGACTATTATGGTTTGACTATGAAATGCCTCTGGAAAAGGTCCCTGTGTTGATGACTTGGTCCTCATCTGGTAGGTGCCAATACTTGAGATATGGCTGGATCCTGAAGACCCTGATCCTATGGATGGACTCACACTCTGGTGGCTTTGTAATTTTATGGCTGCATTGGAAAGTAGTGGAGTTAGGGAGTGGGAACTGACTGGAGGAAGTGTACCACTGGGGACGCCCTGGAGGAAGTGTATCACTGGGGGACGCCCTGGAGGAAGTGTATCACTGGGGGACGCCCTGGAGGAAATGTATCACTGGGGGATGCCCTGAAGGAAGTGTATCACTGGGGGAATGCCCCTGGAGGAAGTGTACCACTGGGGACGCCCTGGAGGAAGTGTACCACTGGGGGATGCCCTGGAGGAAGTGTATCACTGGGGGACGCCCTGGAGGAAGTGTATCACTGGGGGATGCCCTGGAGGAAGGGTACCACTGGGGGATGCCCTGGAGGAAGTGTACCACTGGGGGATGCCCTGGAGGAAGTGTATCACTGGGGGATGCCCTGGAGGAAGTGTATCACTGGGGGATGCCCTGGAAAGGCACCAACACCTGTCTGGAATCCTATCTTTGTGTGTAGGCACCATGAAAGAGGAACTGTGCTTAAATTCATGTGAAAAGTCTTTTCAGCATAAGCCATGTGTACCCATGCACACATATATGTATGCACACACATGTGTATGCATGGACAATGTAAGTGTACAACTGCACATAGCCCATAGCACACACAGATGCTCTTCCAAGGTGGGCTGTGTGCCTGTATGTATATATATATATATATATATATATATATATGCACAAAGCACCTGTAGGGCAAACCACCCTATGGTACAAGTTGAAAGGTTCTTCACATGTGTGGTCCTGAGACTCAGGTGCCTTCTTGGTGAGTGACTCCACAAGAGCCCATGGGAGCTATATCCTGGATATGTCCTCTAATTAATAAGTCCTCTAATTACTCTAATTACTACAAAGTCCTAGGTGAGGAACTAAGGGCCCCCAAGTCATCTTGATTTTAATAGATGGCAGAACCGCAGGGCCCCTGAGACAGCAGCCTCACGTCTCAGCCTCATGTCTCCTCAGCTAGATCAGCTGCTCCAGTGATCTCTTCAGGAGGAGCCACAGGCAGGAGGCTCAGGGGTCAGGCTCTCCTCTCCATCCTTGCTGTTCTTCCAGACCTCACTGTGGCCCCTGCCTCAGACCCGGAGAATGTGCAGCCCTTCCAGCTCCTGATCATTCCCGTCTCTGGAGCCACTTGTGCATTTGATGTGAGGACTCAGAGCTGTAACGCTGTTCCAGCACTCCACATAAACAGTAGTTCCACTGGGATGAATGGAACCCACGAGTGAGTTATGGGCTCGTTAGCACAGCAGAGAGCCTTCCTCTATCATATTAAGTTTATTTAAATCACTGTTTTCCTTTTTTTAGAGACAATCTGTGCCCAGCTTATGGTGCCATGGGTGCTGCCTCAGGGACAATGATGCAATCTCGTCTCTAACGAGATTCACACGGTTTGTACCCGTGTGACAATTTGGTTGCATTGTGCCTGCCTTGTGGGCACGGCGCCTAGTTATTGATTGCACATTAAACAGTATTAAAGAGAGCCTCAGAGCCGTGGGCATTCTTCTCGTAGGCTCTGAACATAGAGCATCTTTCCCTCTTCTGAGACACCCTAGTGGGATTCCCTTGGCATCCCTGCCAACTGGAACTTGGCTTTTTAAGGGCTCTCTGACCACAGGAATCTGCCAAGAATGGCTTCCACACCAGCCACAGGAATGGGAACTTGGGCTTTACTGTGCTTCCAAAGCTTGAGTTTTTTTCCTAGGGAATAATCGCCACCCAAGTCAGGGAGGTCCAGGTGGAGGGTAAGTCTTGATCGTATAGGTTCCTCCTATATTCTAGAACGCACAGTGCAAGCAGCCCATCTTACAGCAGAGATGAGGAAAGCCACGTAGAGGATGATGACTTCTAGGAGTGAAAATGATCAGCCCTACACAAAATAACTGTGTCCAATTACCACTTCCATCTTAAGATGATTTGCATGCGGTCATCAAACAGGGCAAGAGCCTTTCAAACAGAATGGTCAAAGACAAAATACAAGGCCTCCCTGAGAACAGCTGGAAACTATGGGTCTCAGGAGCCCTCCTGTGCAGTTCTGGTGGCACTGCCACAGGCAGCAGCCTCTTGCCTTCAAGAACTAGGTAGCAGGGAGCCCTTGCATCAAAATACCAAAGGGATCTGCTCCCAGCTCCACAGTTGATGACACCCTCGCAACCTTCACTGTCACCTGTAGTAGCCCTTGAGACACCTGGGGGATGGAATTGCCCCAAGTACAGGCATCTGACTGATTTCTGCTCTGCAGCCACCCATCTGCCTTTAGAAGTCTGGTCTTGCTTCCATTTGGGGCCTGATGAAATAGAAATGTCACTGGAAATTGATTTTCAATTTAATCAAAAGGGAAATTTATTTCTGGGTCTTCCCAAATGGAAGGTCACCCTTTGATGAGCTAGTGGGGGTTTTATTAAGTTTTCACCTTCCCGATGGGCGTTTTTGCTGCCGTGGTCCCGGGTGAGTGGGCAGCACCCTGGGAATCCATAAGCTCATTACTAAAAAGGTCACAGTTGGCCCCACAAAAGAGGCGCCTGGAGCTGATGGAGGCCCCAGCTCCCCGGCTCCTCCTTCGCAAGATTCGAGATCCAGACAGCCTATTTCTGGTCTTGGGCCAGATGCTAAAAGTACTCTAAGCAAGGAGCGAGATAAAACTGTTTACAAAATGGTCCACCATCTCGGCTCCAGGGCCTCAGTTCGCAGATGGTTAGCAGGCCACGGGGACCCATAGCTCGGTGCAACTTTATCCAAGACCACAGTAGATCTTGTGAAAGCAAATTCAGCTTGCAGTTTCCCTCTGAGTGGGGCATCTGCTTCCTATACCACAGGACCTTGCTCTGCTCACTGTGGACTGCTGTTCTTTTGCATATTAATTGGATTTCTTAACATGATAGCTGTTACTAAGAAAGCTCAGAGGAATGAGAGGAGACAAAACCCAGGAGTAACACCTCAGCTCTTTTACGATCCCACTCAAAATTGCATCTTTGTTTTAATGGAACTGTACACTTCCTAGAAGTACTGGGACTTCTGGGGTGAAGGGGACCTTTGCGCCCCCCTGAAGGTTTGCATTTGCTGTGGATGGATGGCTCAGCTGGAGTCTGAAAGTCTTGTTAACGACATTAACGTGCAGCTACCTGGGTTTTAATCATCAAAGACAAACTCGCGCCATCCCATGCTGGCGGAGCATCACTAATTCTAGTTATACGGTAACTATGTAGCTCTGGGTTTTAGAAATTAGGCCTCTGAGACCCATCAGCTGTGTGGCATGCCTCTGCTAAATGAATGGCTGTATTATTATCAAGGTAATTCAAAACAAATTTCAAGCTGTGACAATGAAATGGTTCTGATCGTAGGCTGGGGTTTGTGCTGAAATTGCCCATTGGAATGAGAACAGCTATACTTCAAGTTGGAATTCTGGTGCACTAATTTTACCTACTCATTTTCATTAAATCCTAACAAAATTTTTACCAGTGTGAATAATAGCAGCCTTGGGCCAACTGTGACTGTGGGTTAATAATGTGATGGTGTCTCCTTCACCCCACTTAGCTGGTGGTGGCTCTTGATCTAAAATGGCTCTGTCCTCTGTATCTAGGAGGAAAGAGAACATCAGTGCATCTCACCAGTGACTGCCCAGGGAGAAAGAGGCAGCTCCCCAAGCCAGATCCAGCACTGTCCTCCCTACAGGGTGTGTGTGTGCGCACCCACATGCATGTGTGTATGTGTGTGCATATGTGTATATGTGTGTGTACATTCATGTGTGTGTATGTGTGTGCATATATGTATATATGTGTGTGCATGTGCTTGTGTGAATGCATATATGAGTGCATGTGTGTACATATGTGTATGTGTGTGTGTGCATATGCATGTGTGTGTGCACATGTTTGTGTGTGTGTGAAGGTGCACAGATTTCTGATGTACAGGTGCCTGTACCTGAGGAAACCAGAAGCCAACCTCAGGTGTCATTTCTTAGGAGCCATCCATCCTGTTTTTTAAGATAGTCTTCCGCTGACCTGGAGCCCACGAGTTTGGCTAGCCTGGCTGGTTAGTAAACCCTAGATAAACCCATTTCCACCTCCAAATGTGGGATTGCAAGCATGCTTCACCATGCCCAACTTTGTTTACATGGGCTCTAAGGTTTGAACTCTGGTCCACTTAAAGAACAAGTACTCTACCACCTGCTCTGTCTCCCAGCCCCAGCTCTCCCTCTTCAAAGCCTATATGCCAGTGACTGCCTAAGGACATTCACTGCCCTTACAGGGTCCCTGAGTTCTAATCCCAGAACCCACATCAGGCACATCCACATGGAACTCCAACTCCAAGGGACTGGACACCACTAGCGTCCACGAGCAGTAGCACTTACACACATTCATACCCAAGGAAAGTGCTTTGGAGACAGCAGTGTGGGTATCCCTGGAATGCGTCCCCTCCCCGTGTATGCTCATGGGCAGAGCAGAGCTGTGAGAACCTTCCTGGTCATCTGGGTGTCTTTGCCCCTACACTTGAGCTCTTTCTGCTCAGGTTCGCCCTGGTTGCAGAGTGTAGCAGATAGCAAACCTGGTAGCAAAGGCCATTTCCAAGACCACATCTCGGGAACCCCCCAGAGTGCCATCTTGCATCCACAAGGAAAACAGTTCCAGAAGAGTCACATGTGGTGCACAATGTGCCCCCTGCCTTCGCTCACCAAACATCAGCACCCACAAGAGCAGCGGCCAATGACAACATTTGCAGGCGTACACACCGGGCACACACCGGGCACACAGCGGCCTCCCAAGCCGCTCTCACCTCCACAGTTGCTAGAGAGCCACTATCCTGTGGAGAGCACTGCAGGGGCCTCTCAATGTGTTTGTCCGCTGCCAGCCAGCCCCATCCTCTTGATCACCTCACTGATGAGTCCCCAGCTGTGTTAAGTGGCTTTAAAGGCTAAATTTTCCCTTCCAACAGGGCAGACCTGTGAGAAACTCAGCGGGAAGACAGACTCTCCTGCTTTGTGGAGTATTGATGGCTCCCTGATGTGCACTCTAAGGGAAGAGGGACCATTCTTGGTCATCACCAGGAACCAGGGTGCTAGTATGAGAGGAGAGGAGAGCGATGTGCAGCTTCTGGTCAGGCAGCAAAAGAAGCCCATGTGTTCTGGCTAGGTCTCATCTTTCCTCCCCCATGCACCAGCAAGTAATGTCATCAGCCTCCCAGGGTCCTCTCTGTTGAGAAGGCACTGCCTGTGGGCAGACATCAGCACCCAAGGGAGAGCAAGGCAGAGCACCCCACATCTGCACTATGAACCCTTATATCCATTGATGTTTTTGTTGCACCACTAGGCTGGGTTCTCAGCAATGCTCGCCCAGGAGGGATCAAACACCCTGCCTTGAGACCCAAGTTCACACTCTGACTTAGTTTCAGCAATCCATGTAGATAAAGAAGACTTCACCTGGTTAAAAACTTTCATCAGCACCATGGACAGAACTCCCCCTTCCCTATATTGCTTCTATGAGACTGTTCTTCCACCCACACACCCACACACTCCCACCTCCCCATCCTCAATTCCCCTACACTGGGGCATCTATCACGCCTTCTGGACCAAAGACCTCGCCTACCATTGATGCATGACAAGGCCATCCTCTGCTACATATGCACCTGGAGTTGAGTCATGTGTACTCTTTTGTTGATATCTTAGTCCCTGGGTGTTCTGGGGGGTCTGGTTCGTTGATATTGTTGTTCTTCCTATAGAGTTGCAAACCCCTTCAACTCCTTCAGTCCTTTCTCTAACTCCTCTATTGGGGACCCCACACTCAGTCCAATGGTTGGCTGGAAACATCTGCCTCTGTATTTGTTAGGCTCTGGCAAGGCCTCTCAGGAGACAGCCATGTCATGCTCCTTTCAGCATGCACTTCTTGGCAACCACAATAGTGTCTGGGTTTGGTAACTGTATGTGGTATGAATCCCCAGGTGAGACAGTCTCTGGGTGGCCTTTCCTTCAGTCTCTGCTCTACATTTTATCTCCATATTTGCTCCTGTGAGTATTTTGTTCTCCTTCTAGGAAGGACCGAAGCACCCACACTTGATATGCATCATCATGCTTTGTTCTTGTGTGACTTCCCAAAGCACCCTCACCCCACCCCTTTTGCTGAGCTCCTTCCACACTGCCAATAGCTCCTCATGGTGCATATATTCCATTAGCCTCTCTTGTTTCCTCCTCCTCCCTTCAGACCCTCCCACTCTCTTAGTCCTATTTCTATTTCTATGCCCTACATATATGTGTGTGTGTGTGTGTGTGTGTGTGAGAGAGAGAGAGAGAGAGAGAGAGAGAGAGAGAGAGAGAGAGAGCGCCAGATTCTACATATGAAAGCAGGCACATGATGTTTGCCTCAGTCTGCCTAATTTAGCCTAACATGTTGATCTCCAGTTCCATCCATTTATGGCAAATGTCATGTTGTCATTTCTACACCCTGTATCTATGCAATCATGCATTGATAGGCATCCTGGCTGGTTCCACATGGAGGCTGTTGTGAACAGCGTAGCACTAAGCATGGAGGTACACGTCTCTCTGGAGTGTGCTAACTTAGAATCTTTCAGTTAGATGCCCAGGAGAGCACAGAGAGGTCTATGACAGTGCTATCTTTAGTATATTAGATGCCCACAAGGACACAGATGGGTCCTATGGCAGTGCTGCCTTTAGTATATTCGAGAACCTCTGTGCTTCTGCATAGCAACTGCACTGGTTTACACTCTGAGCAGCAGTGGACAAGGGAGCCCCTTCCCACCTCCTCACTGGCTTTTTTGATGATAACCATTCTGATTTGGGGTAAGATGATATCTCAAAGCAGTTTTAATTTGTATTTCCCTGATGGATAAAGATGTTGAACAGTTATTAAATATTTATCAACCTTTTGTGCCTCTTTCTTTGAAGGATGTCTGTCCAGCTCATCTGTCCATTTGCTGGCTGAACAGTTTGTTTCGGTGTTTAACTTTTGTGGTTCTTTATAAATTCTAGTTACTTTGTAGCCAGAATCTAGTTACTTTGTAGCTAGAATCTAGTTACTTTGCAAACTCTAGTTACATTCCCTCTCCCATGTAAACTTGGCAAAGGCAGTCTCTCTTTGGATTCTCTTTCTGTTAATTGCTTCCATTGAGAAACAAGAGACTTTTTCCACATAATTTTAATTATAAGTTCTTAGAGTTATTATCTCCTTCATGCTTAGGGTCCCTTTCAGAAATTCCTTGTCTATTCCTATATCTTGAAATATTTAGAAAAACAGTATAAAGATCCATAAGTCGGAAAACTCCTCTCTTTGTCAAGAAGAAAAGTGGGAAATGTTTGACTTTAAAAACAGAATCCAGGAAATAGCTCTCAACCAGATGTTTGAAAGTTCCTAAGTGTCCATTGCTCCTGAAACTAAAGTTATTCCATAGATGTCTCTGTGTCTAACTCTGGCTGCCCAGTCTAAGCCCCACCCACCTGTTGCTGGAGACTCTCCTCCAGTGCCATCTTGAGTTCTGCTTTCTGGAAGAGGAGGCTGACGGCACTGGCCTACCTATGGATTCTGGCAGGAACTGAGTTGGTCCAAAGAGTTCTGAGATACACCTAGCATGCTTCAGCAGACCTGTAACATCCACGATCCAGGCTGCTGGCCACTGTCTCATCCTGGAGAACACACCACCGAAGGAGCTTAGAGCATGGGTCCTCTGGAAGTGGCACTAAACCTTTCATCAGCACATTGCAGAGACATGGCAAGCTTCTGGGGCTTAGGCCCTTCAGATACTATGCCACCCCCTGCAGTACAGAAACTAAGTGACCTCCAGAGCTAGCCCTGCCCATGTGAGAGGAGGGATGCAGACTGGCTATTTGTTCAGACAGTCAGATGAGCAGGCAGGGAGTACGGCTCTGACGTGGGCAGTGAGTCCACTGCTCATGTCCCCATTGAAGGATGAGTCAGGAGCATTATATCTGAGCTTTCATTTATGATTCCTAGCTTTGCTCACCCTGACCACCCCCAACCCAACTCCCAGACCCCTAGGAGTGTTCAGAAAATCAAGTTCCTACAGTAAACATGGAGAATCGCATGTCAGTTGTATTTATCTAAATGCTGTACACACACACATGAACCACATGCATGCCATGAGGGCAGAGTCAGTAGCTCTGCCATTACTGTAAGATGTGATGGGATACTGGAACCTGGACCTTTTACATATTACACTGTTTCCTGCATGACACAAGCCACCCTCCTCTCTAACCAGTCCTGCCATGTGAGAAGGCCGAGTCAGAGGTCACCTTAATGACTGTTTGTACTACAAAAAGCCAAATCTGGCCCCTTGCCTGTGTTTGTAAATAAAGTTTTATTGGCACACACTCATGGCCATTTGGCTCTGGATTGTCTATGGCTGCCTGTGTTAAAATAACAGGACTGAGTAGTTACAACAAACACCAGTTTGTCCATAAAGCTGGAAGTATTTACAATCTGGCCCTTTACAGAAAGCCTCTGTTAACCCCTGCTTTAACACTCAAACAAGAAAAGACACAAACACACCAACCATCCCCAAGCATGTGAGCATTCTGTACTGAGAAATCATCTGTCCACAGCCATGGAAACTGGATGTGCCATGTCTGTAGACAATGGGTGGCAATGGCTCCCTATTGAGATCTTAACTCAGTCCATCCACATAGAGAGAAGGGCTGTGCCTGTGCACAAAGCTGGGCTCTCACTTCTGGTTGTGCCCGTCGGTGTGGGAATGGAGGGACAGGTCTGAGGTGGCCTTGTGGCACTGCTTAGCCCTCCATAGCAGGGAAGCAGAAATATGGGATCTGCTGCTCCTGTGGGATGCAGGAATGGTTCTGATTTATTATTTTAATTAAGTGTTTTTAAGCTTTAATTTCAAGAGTTAAATAAGTTGTCTTTATATGTAAATCAAAGCCAACAGATTACTGCATACACACAGGTGCGCCATCATCTGAGGAGAGAGAGCCAGATGCCTTGCTCCCTAACAGTCCCAAGGCTGTGTTCAGAGCCTGGGCACTTTGGCTAGCAGCTCAGGTCAGGTGGATGGAACTGCAGCTCTATTCCTAGCTGCGTCCTCAATGCTGGCATCGTCTTACTGACCCACACAAACATGCCAGGAGCCTTGGCTGAGCCCTGCACATCTGCAGCTCTACCCAGCCACATCCTGTTCATTCAACCCATCTGTTAAACAAAGTGCATGGTTTTGTGTATTCTTGAGTGGCCACAGGTATGGACGGGGAGCTGGGAGTGTCCACATGCACACACGTGGTCAGGAGGTTTGGGAGCACTAAGGCCAGGGTCCATGTCTGTAAGCAGCAGTCAGATCAACTGCAGCAGGTAGGTGCTGCAGGGTCCTCACAGGGAGGGCTGTGTAGAAAGACCAATGTCCCACCGGGCAAAGGAATGACATATGACTATCCAGCAGGGATGCTGGCTGCTTGTAGGACACTCAGCCTGAGCAAATGAGAGTCCTGGGATCCCTCCTGCAGGCGCTCCGCTGCTCAGCTCCAGCCGCCTCCCATGCAGTCATGGGGACAAACAAGCCCTTCTGTGAATGTCCTCCCACAGCCACTGGGGACACAGTGCTTGGCGTTCTGTGTGTCAGGAGAAGGTGTCTCCAAGGATTGGATGAGTCTGTCTTGGAGTAGCTCATTCAACTGTGGTGTCCACTAGGTAACACAGGCATTCTGGTGGGTGACCACTAGGTAACGCAGACATTCTCGTGGGTGACCACTAGGTAACGCTGGCATTCTCGTGGGTGACCACTAGGTAACACAGACATTCTTGTGGAGACTCGGGGGTGGGATGGGGGAAGGTCTCAAGGTCTCAGCTTTTTTAAATTCCTTGTAGCCTTCATCATCACCAGCTTGTATCCTCCTGTTCTCAGTGTCTAAGTTCAAATTTCCTCGGTGAGGGTCCTAGGCTGGTACTGATATAGTCCCCGGTGCTGCCACCATCCTGACCACCAGCCTCCTCCATTTGGAAAACTAGCAGAATCCAGTGTTCGCTCCGGTTTGGCCCCAGTGAGGATGAACTCAGTTAAACACGTAGGACAGGGCTAGGGGATGACTCACTTGGGAAAGTGCTTGCTGTAAACCCCTGCAGCTATGTAAAAAGCCAGGTGTGGCACACTGAGCTAGGGAGAGAGAAATGAGCATGCATGGCAGGCTGGATGGGTAAAGGCATTTGCTGGCAAGCCTGACAACCTGAATCCAGCCTCGTGGTAAAGGAGAAAAACCAACTTCTGCAGGTGTCTGCTGACCCCACGTGCATGCTGTGACACACACATGTGTGAGGACACAGGCAGGCAAACACACACACACAGTAAATAGCCACCCACTTTCAAAGAGTGACTGTCCTACCAGTTGCCTGCATAGTAAATGTCTTTGTATCTCCCTGAATCAGGAGGGACCCCCACCCCACCCCCAACCCCACCCCCGTGTGTGTCTGTGTGAACCAAGGGAGATTCTGCCGTGCTCTGTGTGAGAGGACACAGCATCCCTGAGGATGCCAGCATCCACAGGGCTCCATGAAACTTGAAACGTGGTATTTATTCACACAGATATCACTTAATCACTTTCTAATTTGCCAGCCATTGCCTGAGAGGCTTTAGAGGGTCGGAACCAGAAGAACAGATGAGTGAGGTCAGTCTGTCCCAGGAAAGGGTCACTGGGATCCTACACAGCTCCATGTTGGATAACTCTGTAGTCTTGACCCACTTTGTGAGGTTCTACTCTTGCAGGCATGAAATTTACTGAGATCCATGGGTAAATGGTGTATAGAGGCTGGGATTTAAAGCCCAAACTGCATCTTACCACCCTCTCAACCCCTGCTGACATGGCTGGACGGCATTTTACCTGTAGCCTGTCTTTTGCTGCTTTGTGAGTTCTTCTTTCTTCTACACTTCACCCCCTTTCTTCCACCCTTTCTGCCCCCTAACACTAGATACGAGAGGAACAGAGATAGAGAGGAACAGAAAGAGATGCCTGAATAAAGTCAGGGGTCAGAAAGAGAGCCATGTTATTGTTACACTACTGCCTGCCGGTTAAAGGTGTTGAGTTCCTCGGGGCAAGTTTGATCTTCACCATCAGGATATCTAATTTCTTCTTGTTCTTTCTTCTTTCCGCATGACTATCTAACAAACCTCTAGAAACAACAACCAACAACCCTTCACACCTCTCAGGGACCTAACATTTGTATACCTTCTTTTAAAAAAAAATCCCAGAATTCCAAATGTCACACGACCTCAGAAGCTATCTGCAGCTGGCAAAATCGTGCCCCTGCTAGAACACGAGGCAAATCATAGTCAGCCACTGAGGACAGTCTGAAGCAGCCCCGTGTCCCACACCTGAGAGTAAAACAAAAACATATTCTTATATTTCTGTTGTTTTTTATTTATTTAAGAAACTAAAATTCTGAAATTGTCACTACATTTTTCTGCCTTAGGGAAGGGTGATGAAGGGAATTATGTAAATTAGCTATACAAGATTAAAAAAGAGAGAGAGAGATGCATTCTGAACTCTGTGCCCTTCAGTGAGGGAACCAACACTTCATCCTATATCCAGCTGTCTACCAACATGCCCTAGGCATGACATTGAAGGATCCTGTGTGGGGGTCAGCAGGCAGGTTTGTTCTCAGCAAAAGCATCAAGAAGTGATGTAAAAATAATTCAGGCTGCATGGCTGACCTAGGGAGCACGCAAGAGCTGAGCTTTCAGAGTGGGGCTCGGCTTGTGGTGCTGAAGTATCATGGGCACATGCTCGTTTACCACAGTGCTCCTTTGTCTCCTCCACCTAGTGTCGTACTCAGTGTGCAGTGGCTGGCATCTTAGACAGATTCTCCTCTCAGAAAATGTCAGCTTGGAGCAACCCTGTGTGCTGTGGGGAGATGGGTATCATGCAGTGGGCGTCTTTACACATCCACGTTGATACAGCAGAACTTGGCTGCTGGCTCTGCTGTCTGAGCAGACAGATCTCTCCTCATGGCTGGCTGGCATACTGACAGCAGCCTGTGTCGGTGTCTGGGAACCAGGGTTGTGCTCTTTCGTTTTCTTCTGCTCTCTTCTACCCATGTGTCTGAGCTGGGATTCGGATAGGTGTCTCCTTTCCCTGCCCTACATCCTCCCAGAGAACACAAGCGTGTTCCTTGATACCACAGGTGTGTGGCCACCATTGCCCCAGAAGGATTTATCAAGAGCTGATGAATAAACAAGGCTAAAATCCAACCTGGGGAGTGTGTCCTGTGGGTGCCTTCAGGAGGGAGGGTTGTCAGCATCAAAGCCACCTGGGAAGGGATGGCACAGGATCAGATCCAGCTAGGTGTCTGAGTCCTGGCCCTATGGTCCTGTCCCAGACCCATCTACAAGTATCATGAAGAGCCAGCATGGGCCTCACTGAGGAAACTGGGTGCTTGGTAAACCCATTCATGTCAAGGACTATTCTTTATGGTCTGAAAATACCCGAACCCCTCACTCAGTTGTTAAAAGGAAAATGGTTTCTCCTCCAGCCTATTCTCCTCCTTCTTCCTCTCTGTCTTCTTCCCCAGTCTCCTGTCACTTTCCAAGGCCACCCCCCCCAGCCCTGCATGGCAGAAGGCCCTGAACAACTCCGTCAGAGTTGCCACCTGTGCCCTGTGACTGGGCATCCTGGGTATTTCCATGTTTAAGACGGGACAGCTATAGCAGAGACAACTGTGTCTCCCCCACCCCCAGACCCTCACAGGGGTCTGCAGCAGACATCACCTTCACAGAGAAGGTAGGCATAAATGGAACCGGCTGCACTTCCATCCTGCAGAGTGGATGTGGGAAGAAGCTGGAGGTCTCAGAGTGAGGCTGGGTCCTTTGTGAGCAGCAGAGGTCTGTGGACAGATGTCCCAAACCTCCTCCACCCAGCTTCCCCAAGGCCTGCCTTGCCTCTGCACCTGCTTCCTGCCCCTCTCCCTCAGCTCAGGCACTGCTGAGGCCGCCCCTGCTCTCCTAGGTCACCTGGCACACCTCAGATTCTGAAGAGCTCCTCACTGCAGCCAGCCAGGGAGTGCACATGCCCTTACTACACATGGCCTGAGAGGACTGCTGAGTCCTCCGTGGCCACACCCAGTGGAAATGCACGTACGTGTGCCCATGTGATGGGAAGCCATGAGGCTGTGAGCCCAGCCTCCTATTGCTGGCAGATCAGTTTTACACACAGCTTAACTCCTCAGACCCATCCTGCATCCTCCTGTTTCCTGCTTTTCTCCCTCGGTTGTTATCATCATCAACACTATGCAGGGTTCCCTTAATTCTAGAGAAAAACACTTCTCTAGCCAAGAGCCAAGCATGAGAAGCAGTGAGTCTGGTCCCAGAGCACCAGAGACCCCCTCCAAAACTGCCTGGGGCTTGCATTCCTCAACTCTGCCACACGAGGGAGCTGCAGAGCGCTTCTGCTTCAGGGGCTGTTGGGTGTCTTTGTAGTGCTGACTCCACCTCTGCAAGGCCAGAGTGCAGGATTCCTGTGTCCGAGCAGTGGTGACTTGGGTGCACCACAGGTAGGGTTCCAGAGAGACAAAAGCAGATGGTAGAAGCTTCGCTTTTGCTGCCCTTTGCAGAAACAGCCATCATTTCTACAAAACAGAGCTGTACCACATTAGAAGATGAGATTGTTAGACAGTGCTGGTGGTGCAGCCAAAACCTTAACAGTGTATTAATCCATTTCCATAACTGGGGCTGTTTCTGTGGCAAAGTGGCTGAGGCAGAAAAAGCAAGAGAGAAACCCAAGCACGGCTTCAGGTGTGGCTTGACCCTGGTTTTTCTGCAACTCTGCTGCTCCCAGTTGAACTTTCTAGTCTGACTCAACTCTCCCTGAAACAAGCTGGTGATAAGTGGACTAGATGTCCCCAAGAATAAAGTAAGAATGGACAAAAGGCTTACTCTGGTGTCAGTGCAGACCCCAGGGTATGGACTCAGGGCCATGCAGAGCCGGGCTCAGTCAGTGCCACATTCGAAGAGGATTTATTGAGTGGGCTCCAGAACTGTCTGCACCCATCACATTTAGATGTTAGCAGTAGGGTAAATCCTAGAAAGAAGGAACAGAACCAGAAGATAGGAGCCTGAGTGGGTGGAGCGGGGAATCAGAGGTCTGTGGCTTCAGTGCTGCACACTTGACCCCTGCCTGTGTTTATAAGTAAAGCTTTATTGGAACACAGTCACAGCACTGTTCCCATATTACCACCACTTCCACCTCACAGCAGAACAGAGTAATGGCAAGAACCTCTAATACTGAAATATCCCCTATCTGCCCCTGCCCAGAACATGGTGCCCCCACCAGCTTTTCACATACAGTAAAGCAACCTTAACGGAGGAGCATAGCTGTCCCTGGAGACATGTGGATAAGGGTTTGGCTCTGAGACATGATGCTCCTTCTAAAATTTGAGTTACAACAGGAGGGAGAGAAGGACAAACAGAAGAAGGGACAGAAGGCTTGGAGGAATCTGGAATGTGTGGGCCTCAAGTGTATGCAAGTGGGTGTGAGCTCCAGTCCAAGCTGCTGGGGAACTAAGCCTCCTGGGAGTGTGGCCCCTAGGTTGACTTTTTCTCTGTTTGGATGTGTGCCTGCAACAAAGCCCCTTTCTGAGGGTTTCCCACACCCACGACCCCTGTATCTGATGCATGGGATAGAGGAGGCACCCAGTAGGGCTCATAGGGTCTGTGAACATGGAACCTCTACATGGGTCAGGTCTGCCTTCCTGTCTGCCTGCTTCCATGTGGATGCAGTGGCATCTGCCTTCCTGTCAGAGCTTGACTGAGTTGGAGAGTGGGACTGAGTGTCCCTTCTGCCTGGCAAATACCCTGAAGCTTCATGTTGCTCTAAAGTTATCCCAGCCAAAAGCACACTGTTTTGTTTTTAAGGGGGGGGGGATTAGACAGTATACCCTTTCTGGAATTATGTTTTTTAATTATCAGATAAACAGCTGTGCCTGTGGGAGTCTTCCAGTGTCACCCAGGCAAGCTGTGCCTTCAGAAGCCACCTTAGAACTTAACGTAGGAGCTGAGGAGATGGCTCAGTGGTTAAGAGCACTTACTGCTCTTGCAGAAGATTTGGGCTTGATTCCCAGCATCCACTCCGTGGTTCACAACTGCCTGTAACTCTGGTTCCCAGGGATCTGATTCGCTCTTCTGGATGTCGTGGGTACAGTATGCACACAAGGCACATACATACAAGCAAACACATAAACATACACAAAAAATACAAATCAATAAATGAGAATTTTTTTTTAAAAAAATGAAGTTATAGCCAGCTAATTTACTTACGTCATGTCACGTGTGTTTTTATTTTCACTTGGCAATGTCTGGGTAATGCAAACTTTTGATGTTCTTGATCATGGCAGCAGCAGTGCCCACCCAGACACAAAACCCATGAACTTCCAAGGCTCTTCTTCCAGAAAGGAGCTAATCACAAAGAACTTCCTGCTGGATCTGAGACCCTTGTAGCAGAAGCCTCTGGAAGCCTCTGGCAGCTTTGCCTTTGGAGCATAGCTCAGGGAGGATGATACAAAGTCAACAGATCAAGTAACTTGGTGGTGCCAAGCAGAAGCTGAAAGAAAAAGGCTTCCTGCCTCATCTGTTTCTGAGTAAGCAGGTCCTGGGCCTGACTCCCAGGCAGTGGGGATGAGGCCTCTAGGGACACATGGTAACACAGTGATCTCTGATCCAGAGAGACGGGGGAACTGAGGCCACCCATGGGGACATGTTCTCAGCACATCAGCCCCCTCAAAAAAAAACAAAAACAAAAACAAAACATAGGCAAACACACATACCCAAGGCTCAGGGAAACCTGACATAGCATCCAAGTGCTAGAATTGAGGGAAGACAGGTGTGTCCTCCCCTGGTGGCTTCAGAAGTGGCAGAAACCCAGACAGACCCGTGCTAGTTACGGTTTCTATTGCTGCATGTAACACCATGACCAGAAGCAAGTCCTGGAGGAAAGGGTTTATTTCCTTACACTTCCAGATCATAGTCCATCACTGAAGGAAGTCAGGACAGGAGCTCACAGGGGTGGAACCTGGAGCTGATGCAGAGGTGCTGCTTACTGGCTTGCTCCTCCTGGTTTGCTCAGCTTGCTTTCTTATAGAACTCAGGACCACCAGCCCAAGATGGCACCACCTACCATGAGCTGGGTCCTCCCCCCATCAACAACTAATTAAGAAAACACCCTATAGGCCTGCCTGCAGCCCTGTCTATGGAGACATTTTATCAATTGAGGGTCCTCCTCTTAGACAACTAAACATTGTATCAACTAGACAACGCTATCCAGCAAGACCTCTCACCATGTAGATGATGGAGTAGCAGTATTTGGTGTCTTTCAGCTCTTGCTGTCAGAATCCCAAAGCTCATTTCTGTGGGCTGAAGCCACCTGTAGCAAGGCTGTGGTCCTTGGAGGCTCCAGAGGGGAGCCCAGGTCTGTCCTGAGGTCAGGCCTGCTTCTGTGGCAGCAGTATCTTCAGCTCTCTCTCTCTCTCTCTCTCTCTCTCTCTCTCTCTCTCTCTCCTTCACCATCTCATCTTTGTCTGGCTCTCCTGCCCTCCTCCCTCAGGGCCACCAGTGTTACCCAGCTTCTCTCTACCCAGATGTCCTCCCCACCTTGGCTCCTCTCTTAAGTCCTTTTTGCCTTAACCAACCTGCATTATGCATTTCACAAATGCCTGGAACCTTGCCTTGCCAGCATAGATGGGTCCCATGTGCTAGATCAGCTCCTCCTCCCCCCAGTGGGGCTGTATGCCAGGCTGGGGTTGGCTCGGACTTCTCCTCAGACCCTGCCTGGCTGATCAGTGAGTTCCCGGTGCTGTACATGGCTGTCCTATGAGCAGTCTTGTCTAAGTCTTCGCTGATATTAGTGGTAGGAAGTAGAGGAGTCTGTACTAGCCATTGGAGGAATGTGGAGAGCGCTGAGGAGGTGCAGAGAGCTATGGAGGAACCAACCAGTGACCAGCAGGAGAGGAAGTAGGATAATGTTAGCAGCTGACCTCACCATAGCCACCTTGCAGGAGCCTCCAAACTCTCTCTCTCTCTCTCTCTCTCTCTCTCTCTCTCTCTCTCTCTGTCTCTCCCTCTCTCTCTCTCTCTCCCTCCCACTCTCTCTCTCATCCTCTCCCTCCCTCCCTTCTCCCTCTCCCTCTCTTTCTTTTCTTCCTCCCTCCCTCTTTCCCTCCCCCTCTCTCTCTCTCACCCTCTCCCTCGCTCCCTGTGTGTGTGTGTGTGTGTGTGTGTGTGTGTGAGAGAGAGAGAGAGAGAGAGAGAGAGAGAGAGAGAGAAACTCAAGCCTCTCATGCTGCAGCTTGAAGTCACAGGCCCATGGTAGCTGCTCAAACGTGGGTTTTGAATGTTGGGCATTTTGAGAAGAAAATGGCCCCGCGGAACTTCAGGCTGGGGCTGAGGTAATGCGTGGCAGAAGCCTCTGGCACGTTTTCAGTGCTCCAGCCCCAGTCTCATCTGGATAGGCCAGCTCTGGATCTGCTGCTTGGAGCTGATGAATCGCAATGCCCAGTGTCATCTCCACGGGCCACACCTGTGGGTCAGAGCAGACCCTCCAGCTCACGGGGCAGCCTTCCTAACGCTGACTCTACTCCCCTGGAACACCCACCTGAGGACAGCAATGATAGAGCAGCTCCCTTCTCCCTAGTGCTCTGTGTGCAGTGAGCAGCACATTGCTTGGCCTTGCCAAGAAACAGCGTGTGCTTGGGGCCGTTTAGCCCAGTGAATGCACCTGTAGATTTTATTAAGAAGATAATAAAACGTGTGATAAACCTGGACGATGCCATGCAGAGGGGTGTGTTCTAATGACAGAAACAGTAATGATGGTGGTGGTGGTGGTGATGATGGTGGTAGTGGTGATGATGGTGATGATGGTGGTGGTGATGATGATGGTGGTGGTAGGGATGGTCATGATGATGATGGTGATGATGGTGGTGGTGGTGGTGGTGATGATGGTGGTGGTAGGGATGGTCATGATGATTATGGTGATGATGGTGATGGTGGTGGTGGTGATGATAGTGGTGATGATGGTGATGATGATGGTGGTGGTAGGGATGGTCATGATGATGATGATGGTGATGATGGTGGTGGTGGTGGTGATGATAATGGTGATGATGGTGGTGGTAGGGATGGTCATGATGATGATGGTGATGGTGCTGACAGTGACAACAGCTGCTCCTCACACTCCAATGCTGCTGGGTTCTCACACAGTCCTGATGCCTTAGACTAAATCATTTGGTACTCACACCAGCCTTAGGAAGCATCTTCCTTCTGACAGATGAGAAACTGGTCTTGCAGAAAGTTGAAATGATCTCACCAGCATTCCTACCCAAGCGGTAGCAGGGCTGGATATCTGTACAGCAGCAGACACCCAGCCAACAAATCACACTCTTTTTGTTTGGTTTGGTTTGGTTTGGTTGTTTTTTGGGTTTTGGGTTTTTTTTGTTTTTTTTTTTTTTGGTTTTTCTCTGTGTAGTCCTGGCTGTCCTGGAACTCACTTTGTAGACCAGGCTGGCCTTGAACTCAGAAATCCACCTGCCTCTGCCTCCCAAGTGCTGGGATTAAAGGTGAGCGCCACCACGCCCAGCTCAGATCACACTCTTGACCACCGCTCTGTGGTCCTTGGAAACCCATCAGGCCATGAGCAGGCATGCTGCCCCTGTGCACAGCAATTAGATAACAGTAAGAAATCAACTGGGCTGTTAGAGAACACACTCATTCACCTGATCTCTTGGTCAGTGCTAAGGCTGGGGGCCCGAGTTACAGACCAGACGGGCCTTAGGGAAACTTGAACACAGGAGGGAAGCATCTTTCCTAATCCTGAGCACACTTGGAGGTCAAGGTCAGGAGCAGGATTACAATGAGATTCAGGACAGGAACCAAGCCAGGGGCAGCTCAGCTACTCAGTTTCCATGGCAAGACATCCTGGCCAGCCCTGTGCTGGTCATCCTGAAGTCACCAGCTTGGCCATCCTGTGGCCACTAGTCGTGTCCTCGCTTCCTGAAGCAAGGCAAAGCCTAGGAAGGGCCACAGGGAAGGTGAGGCTGCCTGTCCTTACTCATAGCAAGGTGTAGTTCTGCTCCCTCATAGAGAAAGAGCAGGAACAGGGCTCCATGTTCAGGACTGGCTCCAGACACAAGTAGCCAATGCTGCCTGCACAGGGGAACCTGAGTCAGCCACTGGCTCTGAAGTGCCCGTGGCTGGGATTTCCCACGCTGTGGCTCCCTCCTTCTGTCCCGCTCCCCATACTGTTATCCCCCTGCCTCGCCTCAGAAGCTCCTACAACTTGTGTTTTTGTGGAACGTGGGCAGGGTTGTGGTGTGAGCACATAACTGTATGCATGTTCACATGACTGTGGACACATGTGTGTGGTTTCACTGCACAAGTTCACATGCACGAGTGTGCATGTGGAAGCCAGGGGCATCTTTAACCATTCTTCACTTGTATGCTCACAGGGGGTCACTCCTTGACCTCAGAGCTGGCTGGTTTGGCTAATCCAGCTATCAGATTGCCACAGTGTAACTCTGTCTCTGCCTTAATCCAGCTATCAGATTGCCACCCTGTCTCTGCCTCCCGGAGGCCAGGATTACAGGCAGGCGGCATGCTGGGCTTTTATGCGGCTTCTGAGCATTTGAACTCTGGTCCTCAGGCTTGCACGGCCAGCACTTTACCCACTGAGCCACCTCTCCAGCCTCGTTGGTATCTTGTATCCACCTCTCCCCCAAGAACACACTGTCCACAGCGGCTGGCAGTTATTTGGCCTCCTTTATGTGTCTGCCTTTTTCTGGAAAAGCAAAGCAGCCCTCGCACCTCATAAATTTTAACTGCCTCTCGGCTGATGTGCTCCACGTCTGGATCGTTTTATCAAGCTCACTTTGATTGTGAGCCCGAGGGCTGAGCCCTCGTCCCGTTTCATCTCTGAACAGCTCCAAGCTCACTCTTGGCACGGGGCTTGTAAGAAACCACAAGAAGATAAATACATGCAAACATCTCTAATTGTTTTACTTACAGGCGTCTGACAATAAATCAGAGATGTGTGTGGCATGCCACATCAGAGCCCTGCATGCCATTTCTTCACATGCCTTAATCTGCTCCTTGGGTATTAGCGATTTGTAAAACACGATTTATTTGCTTAGAATTTTCTTCATAGCTTTAAAGCTGGGCATGGTGTAAAGGGAAAATTTAATCTCTGATTCCACATTAGCTTTTGGTAAGCAGGATTCCTGGGGTTAGCTCTGTTCCACACAAATATTTTGTTGGTGATGATGATGATGACAGCTTGGGGTTGAGGAGGAGAGAGGGAGAGAGAGGGGGAAGGAGGGAGATGATGACAGACAGACAGACAGACAGCTATATTGTACAGGGCACTGGGCTGCATCAGGATGTTGTCATACAAGCATATGCTATGCTCTGAGCACCTTCCCTACCTCCACAGCCCTGTTCTCCACCCTGTCACCCTCCTTCCTCCCCCAGACAGTTTTGTTTGCCACATCATGCAAGTATACTTGATTTTATGTGCCTGTATAAAGTCTGAGGTACATGTATGTAAGAAAATGTGCGATGGTTTTCCTCCTGATCCGGCTTATTTCATTTAATGGTCTCCAGCCCCTCCCTTTCCCTAAAACAACATAGTTTTCTTCATTTTTATGGCTGAATAAAATTCATTGTGTGTAGAAACCACATTTTCTTTATCTGCTTCTCCGAGGCTGGAGGCCTGGGTTGGCTTTGTAAGTGCTGTGGGTGGTTCAGTAATGAGCCGCCACATTGAGTACCTGTGATGTGTGCTGGCTTTGTGTCTGTGGAGTAAACGCCAGGCACAGCATAGTGGGTGGTGTCCTGAGAAACCTCCTTACTGATTTCCACAGTGGATGGAATAGTTGACATTCCCACAGCAGTGCAGTCTCCCTCTCTCCGCGTCTTCTCTAGCATCTGTTAGTATTTGTTAGCATTTGTTAGCATTTGTTTCCTTAGTGATTACCATTTTGCTTGGTGTTTGGTTGGTTGGGTTAGGGTGGTTTGTTGGTTAGTTTATTAGTTTGTTAGTTGGTTAGTTTGTTTGTTTTGGCTTGGCTTGGTTTGTTTTGGGTTTATTTTATTTGGTTTGGTTTGGTTTGGCTTGGCTTGGCTTGGCTTGGCTTGGGTTTGGCTTGGCTTGGCTTGGCTTGGCTTGGGTTTGGTTTGGTTTGGTTTGGCTTGGCTTAGCTTGGCTTGGTTTTGGTTTGGTTTGGTTTGGTTTGGTTTGGCTTGGCTTGGCTTGGTTTTTGGTTTGGTTTGGCTTGGCTTGGCTTGGCTTGGCTTGGCTTGGGTTTGGTTTGGTTTGGTTTGGTTTGGTTTGGTTGTTGGTTAGTTGGTTTGTCGGTTTTGAGATAGGGTCTCACTCTGTACTCCACTTGCCTAAAACTTACCGCACAACCCAGATTGGCCTCAAATTCGTGGCTCTCCTCCAACTTCCACCTTCTGTGCTGCTAGGATGCATGTGAGCCACCATGCCTGTCTCCTCTCATGTGTGATAA
>LR749798.1:402532-568974 GCA_902729485.2 Mus minutoides
AGTTACACTGGAAATGACAGTTATACTGGAAGGGACAGTTATACTGGAAGGGACAGTTACACTGGAAGGGACAGTTACACTGGAAGGGACAGTTATACTGGAAGTGACAGTTATACTGGAAGTGACGGTTATACTGGAAGGGACAGTTACACTGGAAATGACAGTTATACTGGAAGGGACAGTTATACTGGTCTGAGAACTGGAGAGGAAGAGGGTTGGTTGTAATTTAAGAGGCATTCTATCTGAACAGACTGACTACTCGAGGTGTTTATCAGAACTGTCTGGCTAGGGGATCCTTGTAAGAATGAGAGAAGGCTGAGTCCTCAGGGAAGGGCTGCCCTGTTGGTATAGCCTGGCTGGGAAACTGTTCTTTGGGGGAAAGCTGAGGGGTTGACATGGGAATGTGTCCCTGATGTAGCACTTCCTAGCATGGGCAGGGTCTTAGCTTTGATCTCCAGCAGTGAAAATAAAATAACAAGAGGAGCCGAGGGGCCATCTGGGCACAAGGATGACCTGGTCATGTCTGCAGCTCTTTCCTGAACTCTGGAGGCTCACCCTGGTGCAGAACAAAGCAGCACTTCCTTGCACCAGCTGCACCAGTGGGGAGATGAGGAAGTTCTTCATGGCACAGAGCCTTGGCTCTGTCTGCAATGGAGGCTTCAGTGTTGTCCTTGTAATGGAGCGTGATAAGGTTCCCCAAGGCACTGCCAAGCACCTAGCCAGCACATGGCAGACTGTCATACTTGTCATGCTCTAGACCCTGTTCAAACCCTGCTGGCTTTATGGTGGGCTCCTACTTCGGCTTCAAAACCTTGTGAGATTGGCCCTCTTGAAGCAGTTTCCTAACATCCTGGGCCAGTGGCTCTGCAGATGTCTGGACTGCTCTGGCCACCTGAACCAGCACACATACCTCTCTGCTCCTTGGACAGGCCACTGAATGATCTTGAGAATTACTCTCCCAGCAGCCTGTTCTGGCCTGCTCCCCCTCGCCATGCCTGCCTCCCTCTGCCCTCTGTGAGCATCTGCTCTCCACAGATGCCTGCAACACACTATAGCAGCTCTGAGGACAGATAGAAGAGCAGACTCCTTGGCCTGGCTCTAGCACGGGTTCATTCTCTGCAGCCCAGTCTCTGCCATCTGCTGTCAGGAGCAACCGAGGCTTGCCCTCTGTGGGCATCTGCAAGCCGAGCTCAACCCTGTCTGCACAGTGTGCATGGATGGGGGTGGAGTGTGGGGTGGCAGAGCCCAGGATCAGGAAACACACAGGTGTGCAGCACACATGTGTGTGTAGGTGTACATGCATGTATAGACACACACACACACACACACACACACACACACACACACACACACACTCAGCTCTACCTGTGCATGGACATACACCAGATTTAATGGGCATTCCCTTTTCAAGCCCAGCAGGAGCCCCGCAGTCCCTGAGAGCTACGCTCCCTCTGTTCCAGCAGAGACCACACAATTAAACAGAATCAGCTCCCAGCCCAACCTACTGATGTCATTGCTTTCTTCCCGATTAGCTTTTGTGTCCAAAGCCAAGAAGACAATATTTCTATGCCCTGGAGGAAGGATGCTGAGACAGTGACTCCCTGGAGACTACGTGGCCAGGAGCCTTTGTAGCTGGCGCGATGTAAACCTAATCATATAAGCGCCCACCCTGGCGGCAGCTGCTATGCCTTTCTTTGCTCCTAATGAGCCTTTCTGGACATTGAGGCTGATCTCAGATGAGTTATTGATACCGATTCCCAGGTTGAGTAATTGTACGAGGAGCATTGGACCTGAAACGGGGACACGTTTGACAGCTGGAGGAATGATGTTCAGTCCTTGCCCTTCAGCGTATTCCAGGCAGTGATAAGATCTGGTTAGGGGGGATTTCCATACCCCAAGTCTCAGATAAGCAGCTTCCCACTCTGCACATCAGAGGAGCATGCAGGCGGTGACAGGTGCCCTGGACAGAGTCCCTTTGCTCGGTGTCAGATCTCAGCAATGCCCTCCCTTCTTCCTAAATTTGAGCATGCACGTGCACATGAAGTATGCCACCACTGCACTGACACACATGTGCGTGCACACACATATATACACATATACACACATATGCTCACAAACACATACATATATATATATATATATATGTACACACATACACACACATATATGCACACATGTGCAGACACATATACGCATGCATTCTTGCACACACATATGTATGCACACACATATACACACATGGGTTTATTGTTTATTTTTCTCTCAGACAAGAATTGATAAGTAATAAGTTTTCCTTCAATCATTTGCATTTGTAGTCAAATTATGAAGTGCTCCAAGTGTANATGTACACACATACACACACATATATGCACACATGTGCAGACACATATACGCATGCATTCTTGCACACACATATGTATGCACACACATATACACACATGGGTTTATTGTTTATTTTTCTCTCAGACAAGAATTGATAAGTAATAAGTTTTCCTTCAATCATTTGCATTTGTAGTCAAATTATGAAGTGCTCCAAGTGTATTGCAGTGTGGGCCACTTCAAGGATGCTGGAAAGGAGCCAGCGACCAGACTAATGTGGGATACAGGGATAGGGTTAGAGACAGACCTGCCTGTGCAAGGCCAAGTCCATCTCCCACTATTTGCACCTTAGCTAAAGCTAGCTCAAGGTCCCAGTGGGGTTTTTAGGCTTTATCACTTGTGGAGTCCCAGGCTGAGACTCTGGGCTACCGGTTGTTACTTCTCCATGAAATGCAATTCCGCAGGCCAGGAAGATTCCAGGGTCAGCAAGCAAAGGGCAGAGATGGGGGGCAAGGTCTGGAAAGGCAGAAACCCTGCATTTGATGAGGCCCTGGGGGTACACAGGGCATGACCTCCTGGGGAAGGAGGTCAGAGTCCTACTGCTCAGGAACAGTGGCTGGTTCTCCCCACCCCCACCGCACCCTGTCTGTCTCTCACTTTCTGCCTCTCTGTCTGTTCCTGACTCTCTGCGACTCTCCCCCTCCTCTCTCTAACTCTGTCTCTCTCCCTCTCTGACTTCCTCCCGCACACAGGGCTCCTCCCAACATCTCTCAGTCTCTTCTCTCTCTGTTGTTCACCCACCCCCTGGACCACCCAGAAACATGCCACTTGACCACGGGATCTGGCAGACGCTGCCCTCAAAATGCAGTTTTTCCATGAGGTTCCCTCTGCACAATCTCAGATCTGCATCCTTGTCCAACAGGGAAAGTTTCTCAGCAGCAACTGGTGTGGAAAGAAAGACCAAGGGACAGAAAGTGGTGTGGAATGCAGTGGACATCTGGGCAACTTTTCCTGTACACCGAGGGCCTGGCAGACAGGTCGGGGCCCCGAGGCTTCCTCAGCCAGCTCAGTACTTAGACTCTGGCACCTCCAAATGGGCTCCCAGGTCCCTGCTGTGGGAAAGCCACAGTGTTCAGAAATTACTTTCTGCCCACCCTGTGGGAATCAGGGCCAGAAGTTGAAATCCAGCTGGAGGTGAGAGAGAGGGACCAGAGCCACTGCCTGTCCCTAGTGGGTGACAGAAATTTGCATTTTTTTCCTGGTCTGTTAACCTTTATGGTCTTGTTTAAACACCGTCACTTTGAATCTGCCATCACCACATATACCTGGAATTCAGATGCCAAACCAATATGCAAACCATGTGAAAAGACTAGTCCACCCTCTCTCGGGGAGACTGACCTTCAGTGTGCACGGGGCTCCGGACAGTGCTGTCTCCTGCCAGGCTGCATCAACCAAGAGGATTTCCTTCCAGTGTTTGCTGGTTTTTCTCACCTCGTGAAATCAGTAATACCATGGCCTTTTGTAATGCAGAGCAGTCCATTTAAAAACCCCAAGCATTTCATACCACTTAGGAAGAGAATCAAAGACACAATGTGGACGTGTGCTCAAGTTTCAGGGGGCGGTCTGGGGGGGACACAGGGGTTCTGCCACACTCCTCTCCACCATGCTCCTTGAAGACAGTCTCTCAGAACCTGGAACTCACCATTGCAGCTAGACTGGCTGGCCAGCAGGCTCAGGCTACCTTCTCCCTCCAGTGCTAAGGTTAAAGGCACATATACCTAGTTTTTATGTAGGTGCTGAAAATCGAAACTCAGGTCCTCAAGTTTATGTAGCAAATGCTTTTTGTTGTTGTTGTTGCAAATGCTCTTAAGCATTGAGCCATCTCCCCAGTCTAATTTATAACAAATGTAAAACAGAGGCAAAACTGGGCTTGTTAGTGCAAAATTGAGTGTGGGGCAGTCCAGGAGGGAAGTGTAATGTGGTGGGACCAGTAAAACATAACACATTCCTAAGGGGGACTGCTGTATGTGGACTCCTAGCAGCATCCGAGGTCTGAGATAAGAAAGGATCCGCTCTGTGGAACCCGAGGCACACACAGCACAGGCTCCCTTGGGCCAAAGATTTCCACCTAGACCAGCCTGCTCTCAAAGACTACCCTGGACCCCAGCTGGATCTTTGTGTAGTCAATTCAAAGGTTAGCTGGGAAGGTCTTCGTTAAGAGCAGGAAACGAGGAGATTGGAACAGGAAACGGAAAGTGGCAGAGACTTTGGCACACAGCCAGATTAAAGAGCTAAGTCTGTCTAGTTCTCTCCTCTCCAACTGCTGCTCCCACAGCCCGGCTCTCCTGGTCCATTGTGCTCCAGGTAAAGCCAAGCCTGTCTCTCCCATTCACGCTCCCGCACCCTGGGTAGTTCAGACCAAGTCTGAAAAGCGAGGGTGAACCAACTGGTCACCCGGATGCATGTGACCTCTGATGGGCCCGTCCACCTGTCCATTGAGCCACTAAAAGGAGCTGGGCTTTCGGCTGCGGAGCACCTCCATGCTTCCCTTTTACCCGGTGCTTTTCGTGAGGTTTTATGACAGTCCATCACCCTGTGCTAGCCCTGCCAGCTTCTGCTCAGTGCCGTCCCGGATGAGAGCAGACCCATTTCCGGGCCACGCAGAGTTGTCTAGAAAGTATTAGCAATGTGTTCACTCACTATCGCCAGAGGAAGATACAGCTGTCCTTGTGAGAACAAAAGGAAAGGCCTGTCTATAGATAAACTGTCTATACTCAGACTGTCTTTTCCCAGCCATCACACATGGCCTTTTTCATGGAGCCGCCGTGTTGCCAGCGAGTGTCTGCCAGCCTCAGCCCTACAGCAGGAGGGTTGTTGTCAGGACCCTGGACAGAGATTCCAGCCTGGCCCAATGGGGTCCAGGACACACGGGCAACAGAGGACCAGTCTAAGTCCGGAGCCTGCTGCTCTTTGTACTTTGTCCATTCCGCTGCACTCTATACTGTGGGGACATTAGACATAGCCAGGGCACAGCCTGTGACAATGGCCCTGTTCCTTTCTATATCTAGAGAGCCTGCACCCTATTCTGCCCAGGTTCCTGGGAGGTGGGCAGCTCAATTGCAGGGGTCTCTGGAGGCTTTTGCCAATGAAAGCATCACAAGATCAACCAACTGCAAAGCAGAGCGTGGCCTCCTGGGTCACAGAGCAAGTGTCCACGCTGCGTGAGCAGAGCGAAGCCTGGCAGCCAGGCCCTTGGAGGCGGCTTCAGCATTCGTTGTCTGGCACCCACAGCAAGACGTCTGTGCTGAAGCCAGCCTGAGCAGCCTTATGTTTCTGGGAACACAGGACAGCCACACACACAAAGCTCTTGGCCCTGATCTTCCATCTGCGGCTGAGTAGCAGGCCAGTTTCCCTGTCTGCACTTGGGGTTATGTGAGACCCTCCAGCATCCTGTGTTTGGGTCATACCATCAGTGCAATAAGACCTGACCCTGTCTCTGTGTCATCTCCTCCAAGGCAAGTGCAGGCGAATGTTAAACCCTAATTCTGTTGATTGCACATGACCCCGTGCTTGCTGGACCAGACACTGAAAGACTTGAAACATATGCTGTGGGGTCCCCTCCAGGCTTCCTTTCCCTGGTGCTCCTACTGAGATCATGTGATGGGTCCCCATCTTGTGCCAGGCCAGGTAGCCTCTGTCCAGTGCTACAGGTTGTCAGGGTCTTCTCTTTCTGGTTTTGTTCATTTGAATGTTTATTTTTGAGTGTTTGTTTGTTTGTTTATTCTAATGTAGACCTAACGAAGAGGCTTATAGTAGCCAGCAGCCTGTAAATAATGTATCCAAAGCCAACTGGAGAGGAGGGATGAGAGCTGGGGTTGTGTGTAAAGAGTAGGTTCTAGGAAGTGTCTTAAATTTCCTTCAAGATACCAGGAGACCTTAGTGTCTCTCACCCTCAATGAAGAAATGTGGAACAGGCAAGCACAGAGCCACCCACTCACCTCTAATTTCCTCTGCAATCACAGGGATACAGGCTCACACAGGTGGTCACAGGGATGCAGACTCTCACACAGGGAGTTACAGAGATGCAGGCTCACACTAATGGTCACAAGGATGCAGGCTCACACAGGGAGTTACAGAGATGCAGGCTTACACAGGGAGTCACAAGGATGCAGGCTCACACAGAGAGTTACAGGGATTCAGGCTCACACTAATGGTTACAGGGATGCAGGCTCTCACACTGGTGGTCACAGGGATGCAGGCTCACACAGGGAGTTACAGGGATTCAGGCTCACACTAATAGTCACAGAGATGCAGGCTCACACACTGGTGGTCACAGGGATGCAGGCTCTCACACTGGTGGTCACAGGGATGCAGGCACACACAGAAGGTCACAGGGATCCAGACTCTCCCAGCATCGTTACCCCAGTGAACACTTGACTATCATCAAAGTTACCCAGACTTCAGTTCTCCACTTTGGTTCTTTACTGTGTGTGTGTGTGTGTGTGTGTGTGTGTGTGTGTGTGTGTGTGAGTGAGTGCACATGCATGTGGAGGCCCACCAAGTGCTTTCCTTGGAACACCACCCTCTTTCTTTGAGACAGGCCCTGTCATTAAGCTAGACCTAGCCAAGAAGGCTCTTCTGGCTGACAAACACCACAGATCCACCTATGACTCTCTCTACAGTCCAAATGCTTGGATCCCAAGCTTATAATGAAGCCCATAGGTGGTGAGAAGCAAATTCAGACCCTTGCAACTGATTCATATGAGCACACATGTGTATACACACGCATGCAGGCACACACATGCAAGCACAAACGTGTGTGCAGGCACACACGTGCATACACACATGTAGATGCACACACATTCAGGCACACATGTGCAGGCATACACACACACACACACACACACACACACACACACACACACAGAGTCCTCCTTGGCATTTTCAACATGTCTTTTCTTGTGCTCCAGCAAAGCCTTCCTGGTTATTCTGCATGTAGATTCTAACAGAGAGCAAGCCCCTGTCTGGCTGTCACTGTCAATCATGAACTTACAATTATATAATGCTTCTCCCATGGCTTGGACCTCAGAGTCCTATTCAAAGACTCCCCGTGCCTGCATCACAAGCCATGTCAGAGCAGTGGACTGCTACGGATCCACGTGTTGCTCTCACATCTCTAACCGGCTTCACCATGGTTGGGCATGAGGCAGGGTTCACACATGTTTCTTAACTCTGGTTTCCTCAGGAGGCCTTTGGATCCTCGGCCATTTCTTCTGCCTAAGGTCTATTGCAGAGAACATAGCTCTGAAGAAGCAGCTGTTGCCACACATGTTCAGTGTATAAAGCAGTAAAGTCTATTCTGTGTGCAAAGTCCATAACCATGAACTACTACTGGTCACCCTACCAGGCTGCCATGAGAGTGTGAGGAGAGGCTCCTGTCTGCAGCAAGCCCGTGCCTGCTGGAGTTCCTTCTTGGCCCTCTTCGTCTTCTCTTACCTCTAAGAGTTTCCTTGAGAAATCAGGGTGATGTTTTCTAGTTTCCTCTGTCCTGATCTTGTCTCTGCTTCACACTCCCACCTTCCTTAAGCCCCAAGGCGTCACCCAAGTACCTGAAAAAGCAAACAAACCTTCAGAGTCATTTACAAGGACAGGCAGCCTAGAAAGACACTACTGCCCTCCAGGCACAGCAGGCCCTAGGCTTTATCCAAGCATCCCAGAAGTTGATCTGAAGACACAGCCAACATTGTTCCCTCATTACAGAGCTCGCTGGAGCCTGTTTGCGTGTGTCAGTTAGTAGGAGAAATCTCCAGGGCCAGCCAGCAACATTCACACCTTTTAATATTTCCCAGGAAGTACAGAGACTTCCTCATCTCCGTGTTTTGTCAGCCACGATCATTTCTAGACTGCCCGTCTCTGTGTGGGATTCAGGGTGTATAAATGAAAGGAAAATTCAGGAGAAGGGCTTCAAAAAGGAAAAAAAAAATCTAGTGAGCTAGATGCCCAAACCACCAGGGAAATAATTAATTCCAAGATATTAAAAGAACATCACAGCTGCATCCGCTGTCTTCCCGTCTACTTCTGCCTCCTAAGCTCCAGCCTGAAGTTGAGCCCCCATCAGCCCTTCTGGGGGTGGGGGGTGCGTGGCTCTATAGGCTTCCGCCCTTTGCAGTTTCTTTGGCATCCTTGAAGCTCCTGTGAGAGAATTTAGGAGACAAGATTATCTGTCTCCCTGCAGTGGCTACTGGCTCTTGGTTTTCTGAGTGAAGTTAAAGGTGTTTGTTGTTTAGCTCCCCAGGTTAACAGATATGGCCAAGCCTACAATACATCTGTCTCACATTACAAAGGCAGGACAAGGTGCAGAGGCAGGCATAGGACCAGCTGACAGGACTGTAGTACCAAGGAGCACAGTTAGCCTTAGTCCTCATCTCCTGCCATAGGATTCTTAAACCTCTTGTCACTTCCTGAACACCCCTGTGCCTTTTGTCACTCATAAGTGTCCCCTTCCTACCACACCTGGTTTGGTGACTGATTGAGGCAGCCAGACAGTAGCAGCCTAAGACTGCTCACCTGGAAGACCATCATCTCTGTGATTCCATCAGCCCATGTCCTGATAGCAAAGGGCGTAGGGTAAGCAAGCACCAGACAGACTCCTGAAGGGGAAATTCAGAGAGCTGGGGGGGGGGGGGGTCATACACAGAGGTGCAGGGAGCATGTCACGCCCAATGCCTGTGGAGTTGCAGTGCGTGCCTCTTGCTCTGTGTATCACTTGTGTGTTCCTGATAATCATGGAAGCTGAAGAGTGATTCATCAGAGCCCCCAGGTCATAGCTAGCCAGAAGAGTGGGTAGCCTGAGACTCAGGACCGATCCCAAGTGGGGTAGTCTCATGGGAATGAGTACCAGAGTCTGAGCCCATGTAGGTGATTGTGTCAGGAGTGAGCTGAGTCAGTCTGAGCCCATGTAGGTGATTGTGTCAGGAGTAAGCTGAGTTAGTCTGAGCCCATGTAGGTGATTGTGTCAGGAGTGAGCTGAGTTATGAGAACACTAGCATTGGGTGTGGGCTCATGGGAGGTGTCAGGGAGAAAGCAGTGGAAAAGTAAACCCTGTGTTTCTGTAGATAGCCAGAGCTATCCCCAATTCTCAGATGTTCACTAAACCCTGTGTTTCTGTAGATAGCCAGAGCTAGCCCCAATCTTAGATGTTCACTATAAGATAGCCAGAGCTAGCCTCAATTCTCAGATATTCACTAAAACCTGTGTTTCTGTAGATAGCCAGAGCTAGCCCCAATCTTAGATGTTCACTATAAGATAGCCAGAGCTAGCCTCAATTCTCAGATATTCACATATCCTCAGACTTGCTAAAGACAGGAAACAGGAGCCTAGCTGAGGTCCCAACTTCTTTCACCCTGAGCTCCTCATACACTGAGTCCAAGATTAGTAGAACAACAGTGAGCTCTGCCCACCCAGAGCCTCAGGGAGTGGGGACTGCGTCCTACAGGAGACCCCGGTGGAAGCCACTTCTGCCACCATGACAGAAGTTGGTACTTGGGACTCAGTTCCCATGTTTTACATATTTCTTATAAGTGAGCAACATTCCATGATAAAAACATTTATAGTCAGTTAAGTCTCATAGTATTCAAATACAGCTTGTGTATGGACTTTTAAGCCTCTTGGTTTCGTATTTTATAATTGAAAATGAATTAATGACTGGCGGGTAACTAGAAATGTGTACTAAGGTGAGTCAGGTCTGCTTTCCCTCTGGCCTCTCTGAAGCATCTTGAGGAAAAGCTGTGGACCTGGGCCCATGAGCTCTTGACAGCAGTGGGATTGTTGAGTGTAGTGCTCCAGAGTGAGCAGAATTAACAATGTCAGGTCAGAGTGCACAGAATTAGGAGCCACTGAATCTCACCCTCTGGATGCTGGGGTCATGAGGACAAGTGCAGCTAGGCACAGTCAGGCATAGACATTCCGATTATCAAAGGCCCCGTGGAGGGGTCCTGTAGAGTAGCCTTGGGTATGTGGAGAGGATTGGGCTTTTGAAAAAACCAGCATCTGAGCCTGGGTGGTGCCAAAAGCAGCCAGCCTCTCTCAGAGAGCCACTCAGAGCCTTAGCCATTGCAGGATTAAGGGACATACTTCCTAGATGGCTCCAGCCAAGGAACCTATGTCCTTTGCCCTCTTTGTGGGATTCCTGAAACCCAATGCAGGATGCAGATTTTAAGATTAAGAAACTAGAGCCATGGGTCTTGGAAGGAGGGACCACACAATGGCTAGATGGACCAGATATATAAATGGTGGGTGATGATTCAGTGAGTAGGCGGTGGATCAATAAATGAATTGATAGATGGTGATGATAGATAGATTATAGATAGATAGATAGATAGATAGATAGATAGATAGATAGATAGACAGACTTACAGATAGATGATAGATAGATAGATAGACAGACAGACAGACTTACAGATAGATAGATAGATAGATAGATAGATAGATAGATAGATAGATAGATAGATATCCAGAGATAAATCTCCTTGCTACATACACAGTGAGAACAGAAGTGAGGGCCACTATTTGCCAATAGACTTCGTATCTCATTAACAAAGATGTTTAAGATACTTTAATTACAGTCCACTTAATTGAAAACAACATCTTTCATTTTCTTTTGTGTTCTCTGGAGAGGATCAGTTGGTTAGTGGTTCCAGTGAGGTACATGTGAAGCTCTCCTCCCTGGTGTACCACACTGGCTTACACATGAGTCCCTCACGCACTGCTACAGCCCTCACTGGAGGGCTAGGGTCAGGGCTAGGGCTAGGGCTAGGGCTAGGGCTAGGGCTAGGGCTAGGATAGGGTTAGGGTTGGGTGGTGAGGGTTAGAGTTACAGTTACAGTTACCATTAGGGTTGTTAGGAGTTAGGTTTAGGTTTGTTGGGGGTAGGGTTAGGTTATTATAATTGTTAAGGTTAGGGCTAGAGTTGGGACTAGGGTTAGGGTCAGTGCTAGGTTTAGGGTAGTTAGTATTAGAGTTACAGTTATGTTGTTAGGGCTAGGGTTAGCTTGTTAGGGTTGTTAGGGTTAGAGTCAGGCCAGGCAGTGCCTTTTCCTGAATCTCTGACTCATCCTAATCAGTGTTCCTCTCTCTGCTCTGTGGCCCATGAGGGTATCTCAATTACTGCCCAATTACTGTTTCTCACCTGAGCACTCAGGAAGCCTAGGGTCCATGCCTCTGCTCCCCGTTATTCTGCTGATTCTAGGGTGATCTCTGTGGCACTGCCTCAGTGGTGTCCCTTCAGTCAAAGATCATTGCCATGAGCTGGGGTTTCCAAGAACCTTCCGCTGGCAGCCTCCGCTTCTACTTCCCATGAGGCTTTACCCGCAGCTTCCCAGAATGCTGCTTGGCTGATGTCTGACATCCTGTACCTCTCTGCAGAGCAGCCTGCCTTCTCTGCTGACAGAGAACATGCCTCAGAAGAAAGTTCATTAGTCTACTGGAACATCTCAACTAATTGCAAAGCTGGTACCCACACTGTCAAGTTCATATTCCATCTGGGCATGAACACAGCCATAAAGATTTTTTTTGGACAGGTTAATTTGCCTAAAATACCATGCAGTCAATCAGAGCAGCAAAGCTGTTGATGCTCACATCTGTCAGGCGGACTTCCATCAACACTGCCCTTCCCTAGAAGCATCGCCGGCTTGCAGAAGCTGGGAGCCAGACAGAAGCACGGGCCCGGCCACACAGGAAGCACTGCTCCAATGTGCTGTGCCAGGCAGCTGGACATGGTGCTCTGAAGGCAGTTGATCGTTCAGAGTCCTTTCTAGAGAGGTAAAACGTAGTCGTGGAGACAGAAGACTGCTGTAACCATTTGTTCAGACTTATTTACATTTGTTAATTTTATATTTTTCTTAATTTGTGACAGATGCAAACTCTCTTTGGGATGGAGTGCGTGTGCTTCCATCTGAAGATCCTAATACACATAGGTGTTTAATTTAAAAGTAAAAATAGTTTAAGTGTATAAACGATAATTACTGAGATTGGGCTCCCCAGCAGAGCTGCACCGTCCCAGCCGCACAGCAAGCCCCTCTGTAGGCCTTCTATCTCTGGCTGCTAATTGGTGATAGCTGATTGGAGCTGCCTCAGGACTTGGCCCTGCACCCTGGGACAGGCCTCCTTTAGACCTGCTATAGCTTGTTTGAAGCAGGAATGTTTTAGGAAACACACACACACACACACACACACAGAGAGAGAGAGAGAGAGAGAGAGAGAGAGAGAGAGAGAGAGAGAGAGAGAGAAACTATGAGAAACCTCCAGTCCCACAACTACACACAGGGTGTTGGAAGCTCCTGTGGTGTTCAGCTTACTGCCTGGCCCCTCTCCTGTGCTTAGAGAGGGGGTGCCTAGTCATGAAACCCAAGAGGTCACAAGAATTTACATACTGTGTATGGCCACCCTGCTACCTCAAAAATCTGAGAACAAGTGAAATGTGCTCTAATACCAACGTAGGAAAGACTGAGAATTCAAGGCCAGCTGGGCTACAGAAGGAGACCGTGATTCAATGTAAAACTCTGTCGGCTGACAGAGCCAAAGGCGACATAGATAGGATAGAGGTGGCTGCGTACACCCAAAGGTCAGGCTTTGGTAGCCTGTGCCCACAAAACCAACATGAGATGGAGATTCCATAGCTGACCTCATGCTAAGGATGCCTTGAGCCTTGCTGTAGGAGACTGTCCTAGAGCGCTATACCAAAGAAGCTTGACAAGAAAGCCAGCCAGCCTGGCCTCCCATGTGAGACTGTGCATTGTGGGTATTGGGTCTCAGCTCCGACGCTACCTAAAGAGACCAGCAAATACATGCACTCCCAGCTGTCACAACTAAATTGTGTCAAGACGTGGCTGCACATTCCCCGAGGGCAGCATCAGACCCACAGAGGACCTTGCATTCCATTTAGAAGGACTCTAAGTCATACCAGCTACCAGGGTGACATACTGAGGAGCCTTGGGCAGATCGTGGAAGGGCTGCGTGCCTGTTCAGTGGTCACTACAGTGCCTGGGATAATGGGAAGGGGTGAGTTGCCCTGTGGATCACAGCCAGGGCTCTGATATCCATAGCTGAACAGACAGCCAGTCTGCCCTGAGGACTATTTCCATGTCAGTAAATGACAGAAAGCATTTGACTTAAAAATTGATGCTTGGAAGGAGCTTTGAGGTGGCGACTTAGCTGAGCATGGGACCAGCCTGGCTTCCTGTTCTTGCCCAGCCACAGGCAATGGAGAGGCTATAGGAGGGTGACTGGCCATCCCTCTCCTGTCTGGAGCTGGCAGGGCTGCCTCTGAAGCTCTGATGGGGAGCGTGCAGGTAGGGGAATTTCAGCATCAATACCCACGGAGCACCAGATTGTCAGCAATATGGGGTTGAGATTAGTGGTTTAGTTAATCACCTGCTACATGGCTGCACAGCGGCCAGAGAAAAACAGATCCCTTTGCCTGTTGCCCAGGCTGATTGCAAATGCGCACTGCAAATGTCACTGGACACTGCGTGGTGTGGCCCCCCACTCAGCATTACCCATCCGGTCCTTAGATATCTGGGATAGCATGTCATCAGAAGACAGCAGCCGCTGCCCATGGTTGCATTTCTAGGTGTGAACGCTTAGCTCCCTCGCCAACAGACCCTAAAGGTGTGAACTGTACACGGTCTCACTTCTCCCTCTCGCTGCTGGGATCCCATCTGGCTTGAACCTAAGCTGGTCTTGTGTGCACCACCACAGTCTCTGTGAGTTCATATGTGCACCAGCCCTGCTGTGTGTGGAAGACAGTTTCCTTGGAGTCTACCATCTCTGGCTCTCATAATCTTCATGGCTTCTCTTTTACATAGATTCCTGGGCTTGAAGGAGAGGGAGTTAAGGAAGACTTCCTCACTTAGGGTGCTCAAAAGGCTTTCACTTCCTGCTCATTGTCTGGTTGTGGGTCTGTGTTGTGTATTGGTTCCCTTCTTCAGCAAAAATATTCTCTGATGTGCACTGAGCAAGGCATTGCTGGATGGTGGAGCATCGGGTCATTTTGAGATACTTTATTGCCATGATCCTTTAGCAAAGTAATAGCATTATGTTTTCCCACTATAAGGCCAGTGAGCAAACAACTCAGGCTCCTAAGTGTTGATTACAGGTTCCATCCCATGATGTGAGCCTTAAATCCAATCAGAAAGTGGTTGGTTACTCCCATAACTCCTGTGCCACAGCTGCACCGACACATTTTGCAGGTGGGTTGCAGGTGTAGGCCACCAGATTTGTAATGGTTACCTTTCTTCTCCAGTAGCATTCAGATACCTTCCAGTGCCGTGAATGCTCCTCAGTGGGGCCAAAGCTTTTAGTTAGGCACCAGCTCGACTTTTCCATGTTCAGTGACATATGCTTGTGTTGTCTTTATCAACAGGGTCTTACCATGAGGTTGTAGGCAGCAGCCAATACCCTTGGCAATAGCCTGAGATGCTTGAGAGAGTTTTTGGGACCTCTTTGGACAATATCTCAATAAAATTTAACCTATTCCTGATGCTGGAGGTTTTCCTGCGTGGCATAAGATGTCCAGTTGTGACATTATCTCGCCTGCAATTTGGTGACTCTACATAGATGACTTTCTCTTTTTTTTTTCTTTTTTTTTCTTTTTTTTTTTTTTAGATATTTTCTTCATTTACATTTCAAATGCTATCCCCAAAGCCCCATATACCCTCCCTCCGCCCTGGTCCCCAACCCACCCACTCCTGCTTCCTGGCCTTGGCATTCCCCTGTACTGGGGCATATGATCTTCGCAATACCAAGGGCCTCTCCTCCCAGTGATGGCCGACTAGGCCATCCTCTGCTACATATGCAACTAGGAACACAGCTCGGGGGGGGGGGGGTACTAGTTAGTTATATGTATATATTTTAGGAAGATTCTACGGTAGGACATTTTCATATGGTTTTTCTTTTTCTCACTTTTTTGCGTTATTTTACTTATTTACATTTCAAATATTATCCCTCTTTCTGATTACCTGAAACCCCCCATTCCATCCCCGTTACCCCCTACTACTATGAGGGTACTCTACCATCCACCCACTCCCACCTTACCACCCTAGCATTTCCCTGTGCTGGGGCACCGACCCTCCTCATAACCAGGGGCCTCCCCTCCCATTGATGCCAGACAAGGCCATCCTCTGCTACAAATATAGCTAGAGCTATGGATCCCTCCATGTGTACTCATTGGTTGGTGGTTTAGTTCTTGGGAGTTCTGGGAGTCTGATTTGTTGATACTATTGTTCTTCCTATGGGGTTGCAAATCTCTTCAGCTCCTTCAGTCCTTCTCCTAACTCCTCCGTTGGGGTCCCCAGGATCAGTCCGATGGTTGGCTGTAAGCATCTGTATCTGTATTGGTCAGACTCTAGCAGAGCCTCTCAGGGGACAGCAGGATACCAGGTTCCTGTCAGCAAGCAATGGCTTTCAAGTGGCCTTTAGTGCTAGTTTTCCTGTTGTAGTAGTTTCTCCCCGTCCCCCTCTGCCTTGTCTCTCCATAACACTGTATTTATGTTCTTTCCTCTTCCTTGAGAGATTCTCTCCCGACCCCCCTCCTCCTGCCTCCTGTAACCTCACACTAGTTCCTTACTAGGTTCCTACCCTCTGTGGTTTTTTTTGGATTGCAGTCTATATATTGAATGAGTAGAAGCTAATATGCACATATAAGTGAAAACACACAATATTTGTCTTTGGGGGTTCAGGGTGCCTCACTCAGGATGATTTTTTGCTACCTTCATCCATTTATCTGAATTTTCCATAATTTCATTTTCCTTAATGTTAGCCATTAAATAATATTCTATTGTGCAATTGCATCACGTTTCCATTATCCATTCATCGCAACAGCCAGAACCTGGAAACACAGCCTATAAGCAACATTTTTGATGATGGTGGGACAAAGGGAAGAAAAGTGTATCAATTATAAAGGAATAGGGTCCTCTGAGAAACTGCCCATGGACAGCAAGAGTTCCTGTGGGGAGGAGGTGAGATGTTCAAAGGCAGCCACGGCAGAGGCAGCCACGACAGAGGCAGCCATGGCAGAGGCAGCCCTGGCAGAGGCAGCCACTGCAGAGGGAGCCACGGCAGAGGCAGCCACTGCAGACAGCCCTGGTAGAGGCAGCCCTGACAGAGGCAGCCACGGCAGAGGCAGCCACGGCAGAGGGAGCCACGGCAGAGGCAGCCACGGCAGAGGCAGCCACGGCAGAGGCAGCCATGGGGAGCTGAGAGCACAGTTGTGAGGAGAGGTGAGTCTGTGAGGATGAAGGGTCAGCTGGGAGGAGAGTGACTCAGTGAGGTTGATCCCAGCAGGAACTCTCAGGAGCTCCATAGTCAGCAGCTCCCTCACAGGCAAGTCAGGTTACTCCAACCATGCCTCCTACAGAAAGAACCTGCAGCTCATGTCGCCTCAGCTTGCTGGCCACAGACACGGTAATCAGAAGTGCCTTTACGCTCACCACAGGTAGACAGTAAGACTGACCCGAGTAGTTGCTTCTGCTTCTGTGTCGTGGGACTGGAGACTTCCAGTTTTAGTTGGTTAGTTGCTTATTTGTTTTAAGGCAAGGTTTTCTGTAGACCCGACTGACCTAGAACTCACTTCATAGCTGAGGTTAGCTCTGAACTCCTGATATTCCTTCTTCTGTGCCCCAAATGCTAGGATGACAGGTGTATACCACCAGATAAAGCTGTTCTGGGGTCTTTCCAGTCACTCTTTGACACAGACCATATAGAAAACACTAGAACACTGGGGAAGGTCTGAAGGAAGGGTGTGTCCTGGGTGCTACCAATAGGACCAAGCCCCAAGAACCCTCCAATCCTGATTCTGCTGGCTGATAGTGGAGAGGGGTAGCATGGGCAGGTTTGTGTTGCCCTGTGTGTCTAATTAGCACACTCGTCCACCATTCAAATATTTAATGAGATTGGTTTTTCCTCTTGACATCAGGAGTTCTGACGTTTGCTGAACCAACTCGGCATCTTAATTAAGGATTCGTCTCAAAGATTCTTTGTTCCCAAAAGATTGTGTGGGAGTCGGAAGCCCGAGAAGCAGGCTGTGTTGGGGTCAGAAATAATGATCATCAACTTATCCTGAGAACCAGGCACCAGCAGATCCACACAAACAAACGGGGAAGCTAGAGCAACAGCCTCACTGCTGAGGGAAGACTGGGCATTGTTAGGCGCTGGCGTTCAGGGTTCTGTGTGCTGGCTTCCGCACTTTCTGACAGACTTGAGAGAACATCCCTATGCATAGGCCTCCAAGCCAGAACCAGCTACAGGGACACTGATCCTCTTATCAGTGAGGGGGGCCAAGGAGATTGTAACCTGATAAGGTCCTATAGCTAAGCTGTAGAATGTACCCTCAGGTCTTCTTAACACCCTCATAACCTCAGCTTCTCTTCCCACCTGTGAGTTACCATGGGGATGAGACAGGACAGTGTATGAAGCTCTTGGTCACTTAGTGCCATAGGAAGATCCACATTCTGCAGCAAGGCCGGCAGGTGAGGTTCAGCCACTGGGGTGAGGCCTCCTGTGTGTCACAAGAACTCTTGGGATTAGGGAAAACCTGGAAAGCCAAGAACTGTGTTGCTGGTCAAGAGACCACTGCTTCAGGAACAGGAGGTGGGCTGGAGAGGCGTTTTCAGGGCAGAGGAGACTTGAGTGCATGGCTTCTGCTCCCTTTCAGAGCATCTGCAGCGAAAAGCACAGTTCCCTGGGTCTGTAAAGTGTCCTGAGCCTTTGTGCTTGACCTTAGAATGACCTAAGGTCCTCATGACCAAAAGTGTGTGCATGTGTGCACCTACAGACACTCACCTATGACGTTCCTCCAGGGTGTGAGCCCAAATGGGAGGGAGCCTGGAAAAGTTAAAAAAGAGCTGGGCTTTGCTAATCATACAGCTCAGAAGTGCCTATAGGGACAGCAAGGCTGAACTTCTGTGACCTCTGGCCTCACTGGCCCAGGTTGTCCCCCTTGCTAGGTCTCCCCTCGGTCAGTTCTGCCTCCATGCCCACCATGAAGTATCTAGGACCTGGAGGATGTGTGTTGGCTGCTGAGCAAGAAGGAACACAGACCCCATCCCTCTCGCCTGTGATCAGATTTCTAGGCAAAGGACTATAACTCAAATCTTAACAATCAGAGCTGAAGCGTCAGAGAATCCAAGCTCAGGCCAGAAAATGAGCAATGTAGAGAAATATCGCTGGTTTTCAAAGCTGCTTTCCTAGCAGGTTGGTAACCTCTGCTAGTCAAGGCTCCTTTGTGGCTTTATGGGGATATCTGTCTCCTCTGTGCTGCACACAGAGAGCATGCATTACCCAATGTTACTTCCGGGGACCTCCAGCCATTCTCTGGTGTAGGGATTTAGCCAAGGAGTGGCCAGTTTGCTTCTGACATTGCAGGCAGATCCCCCTGCCAACCACACCCTCATGTGCCGAAACCTTTGTGTGTTTGTGTCCCCGGCTCACAACCATAGATCACTGTGCCAGACTGAAGAGACCCCCATGTTCTGTGCATAGAGAAGTGCCTTTCACTGCTGTGTCATGACTTGGCTTTTCATCCTCAACCTTCCTGAATCCCCGGCTCCCGCCTGGACATGCACATCCTCCCCGAGCCCCCATGACAGCAGTCCCTCCAGAATGGCTGCTCTGCCTCAGGTGTCCTCACTGCTCACAGCCCATTTGGCAGTTGCTGTACCAGGGTGTGTAATGAGCTATGAATTCATATTCCGTCGCTGCTTGTTGAAGGAGCACAAGCTTTCTGCCCTGCCAGGAACTCACTTCCCCTCTGAGTACAGGAGATCACCATCGCCAGAGCATCGGGTCCTCCAGGTGCTGTGGGGCACGCATCCTGGGCAGGAAGCTGCATCCCCGAGTCCTGTCTGGGACGGCTGTGCAACCCAGGGGATAAGCTGGTTGGAGTGTGGCTGCTAGGGTCAGGGTGTCAGCTGGAATAAAGCACAAAATCACAGTGATGTCTGAGACTCACACACAGTTAAGAAGTTAGTGCCATAGATGGTCTCATCCTTGTACCTCAGATCTCATCTTAACATCAGCTCCAAGCAGTGCAGACACAGTGGAGGGCCTCCTATCTATCCCCTGTGCCTCCATGGCAGGATGAGGTCTCTCGGGCTTTTTCCCTCCATCACGGTCTCCGGCAGCTGCACTGCATACAGTTGGGGCTTGATAAGTGCTTAGCAAGTCTTTGCCGGCAAGCCCCTCTTAAGTGTCTTAAGTTTTCTTGGATCTCTCCACAAGGCACATCTGATGCACGGTATACAGGCAGGAATCTGACTCAGCTGGCTCAGACACTAACCCTGGCAGCCACCTGTCTTGTGTACAGGACCCGGGGCACCCTGCTATGAAGGTGGATCTCATCTTTTGATGCTAGAGAGAGAATAAAGACCACCATACAGCCGGGCGGTGGTGGCGCACGCCTTTAATCCCAGCACTTGGGAGGCAGAGGCAGGTGGATCTCTTAGTTCGAGGCCAGCCTGGTCTACAAAGTGAGTTCCAGGACAGCCAGAGCTACACAGAGAAACCCTGTCTCGAAAAACCAGAAAAAAAAAAAAAAAAAAAAAAAAAAAAAAAAAAAAAAAAAAAAAAAAAAAAAAAAAAAAAAAAAAAGACCACCATACAGGTAGACACAAGAATGGAGGGCCTCTTGTGGCTTTCTGTGTCTGTCTCTCCACCCCCCAACCAGGAGCTAGCTGTGTCCCCAGGAGGTGCTGCCAGAGGGCTGTGCACAGGATGCTCTGGGCAGCCACTGATGCTAAAAATGAAATAAAAAAAAAATAATTAAGAGCTTGGACTCCAAAGGTGGAGGGATTAAAGATCCCCAAGGCAAAAATGAGCCTCAGTCAAAGAGAGCGGGCGTTATCTGCCCTCTGCACACGCTGTCGTGCCCCATGCAGCTGCCTTTAATTATTGGTATTTCTTTTTAAGTTAAAGATGAATTTGAGACAGCAATGAACTTGGAAGGTTTATCTTCCAATTACAGGGAACCTGTTCATAATGATCACTTAGGGCGGCTGTGGCTTTCCCATCAGTCACGGAGGTGGCTGGGAACCGCATAGGAGAACAGAGAAGTCACACACAAGAGCCACCACATCCTAGATGAACCATGTCCCTGCCACATCTATCCCTGTGAGCAGGGCCTTGGCTGCAGGATGATCAGTCATCCACACAAAGTGGTCAAGTCAGCCATGTCTCACAGCATCAAGATTCTCTGGGCACAAATCGGCTGCAATCACTGGGGAACCCTCGAACCCTCCCCAGCCCAGCTCACCCAGCTGGGCACCCGCTGGATGCTAGCCACCCTCACCACTGGTACCAGCTGCCCTCTTTTCTGCCTTTCTATACTTTGACACCACGACCATAGTTCATGTGTCTAGGTGGGGCTTTAATGTAGAAGGCGTTGCCAAGCATACACTCAGCCTGCCACCTGGTCCCCAGGGTCCCCGGTGAGCACAGCCCACAGGGGGGGGGGGGAACTCCTCAATAACAGTGCCCATGGCCATAGCTTGGAATGGGAAACCTGAGCTTAGAGAGGTGACTCTGATTGACAGTTGCCAGGTGACTTTGATTGACAGTTACCAGGTGACTGACTGAAATCGCCTGATGACTCTGGTTGACAGTTGCCAAGATTGGTGACTCTGGTTGACAGTTGCCAGGTGATCCTGATTGACAGTTGCCAGGTGACTTTGACTGACAGTTGCCAGGTGACTCTGACTGACAGTTGCCAAGATTGGTGACTCTGGTTGACAGTTGCCAGGTGACTCTGACTGACAGTTGCCAGGATTGGTGACTCTGGTTGACAGGTTGCCAGGTGACTTTGACTGACAGTTGCCAGGTGACTCTGACTGACAGTTGCCAACAAGAGTGGCGCCACTGGTGCCTGCAGGATTCTCACTGATTGTGGGCCACTGTCTCTGCCCTGGTGCCTCTGTCATCCTCGTTTGAAAGGAGCTACTCTTGCTGGAAAGTGACTTATATTATAACTTAAAATTCCCCAAGAGCCCACCACACTTTCATTGGGTTAGAGTGCAAGAGCCAGCTACTGATCGGATTGTCGTTCTGTGTCTGCTCAGTGTTCCTGGAAATCAGATCAAAGCAGCCATGAACATGTAGGGACAGTGGGCAGGAAGTGAAGTGCAGGCCAGCAAACATCGTCAGGAATCTCGTATATGTGATGCGAGGCTGCAGCAGAGCGGGCCTCCCTTCCTCTCAGACTCTGTGTGTCTCTCTTCTCCCTCCCCTTTCTCTCATTTTTGTAATGATTTAAACTCTTCTTGGTTAAATCTTTCTATTTCAAGGGCTGTCTCTCCCATGCACTCTGTCCGTTGGGGCTTTCTCAGAACATCCACAATCTGGAGTTTAAGGGGGAATGCACGCTGCCCAAATCACATAGTCACCAGACGGACTATCCGAAAGAGGCAGGACAAGTGTTTGACAGACAGTAGGTGGAGAGGAAAATGTCACTAGGAGACAGTCCCACAGGAGAGAAGCAAACAGAAACAGCTAAAGGTGGGAGTGGGACTGAGCATTGGTTAACCGCCCCTGAACCTAGGAAGGTCTATAGACCATCTGCTATCTAGTCACATGTTCTCTGGGGCCCAGAAGGCCCTGCCTCTCTCCCTGGCAGAGCCCCTGATAGCCACCACCTACACAGCACCTTCCAAAGCCCCCTTTTTGGTAGCTACAGGGCCTCTTGTTCATGGTCTACTTGGATTTGGATTCCAGTGGGGGGATCTGAAGTCAGGAAGCAGGAAGGGGTGGACTTCCATCAGGTGCTGAGCAGTGGGGACTTGGAGCCATGTGGAACTGGAGCAGCCTGCTATCTGTGGGCTCCAGCCCAGGCTTCTTGAACGGGTACCTCTGTGGTACCTGCAGTATCTCCCTTCCAGGCAGCTGATCCCTCCTCACTCAGGCCCAGGCCAGGCTGAGATGAAACCCCTGTGCCAGCCTTCCTCTGTACCCTGTACCCTTCACTTTGTCCCAGGAGAGGAACTCAACACAGATAATGTGGCCTCCGCAGCCTCCACCTCTGGAGTTTAATCAGCTCAGAGGGACAGAACCCATGCTGAGCCCACGGTCCCTGCTATCTTAGGGCTCTACTGCTATGAAGACTCACCATGACCATAGCAACTCTTATAAAGGAAAACATTTAATTGGGGCTGACTTACAGTTCAGAAGTTTAGTTCATTATCATCATGGTGGGAAGCATGGCAGCGTGCAGACAGACTTGGTGCTGGAGAAGGAGCTGAGAGTTCTACATTTGGATCAGCGAGCAGCAGGATACCACCCTGGGTGTGGCTTGAGCATCGGAGACCTCAAAGCCCACCTCCAGTGACACAGTTACTCTACCGGAGCAACATCTCCTGATAGTGTCACTCCCTGGGGGCCTATGAGGTCATTTTTATTCAGACCACCACAGCTGTCATGATCTGAGCAGCCTAGAGCAGTTGGTCTCTGGCCCACCTATTCCTGACCCTTGCTGTGTAGGGAGATCCCTGGGGGCTCTTTCCTGGCCAGCATGGATATCTGGGCCCTTGGTGGCAGTTGAGGACATATGTTGTTATTTTTCTTTTCTTTGAATAATTTTAGCCTTTTATGTTAAATTTTGTAAATTAGACTCATAGGAAGCTGCATGGACAGTGCTGCTTCTGCCCTGCCCCCAAATCTTCTCATTGGCCACGCTGCATGTCACTCATCTGTCTGCTCTGCCCCAGTCTTCTCACTGGCTAGATTGCATGTCACTCATGTGGACCAATGTCACAGTATTGGCTCCCACAGACATGTCCTTCAAGTACCCTATGATGTCTGGTGTCTTAGTAGATGTTGTATTGCTGTGAAAAGAGATCATGACTATGGCAGCTTTTAGAAGATAAATCATTTAATTAAGATCCAGTTTCAGAGGATTAGTCCTTTTTGTTGTGGTGGGGAGCACATTGGCAGATGTGGTAGGCATGATGCTGGAGATGTAGTTAAGGCCTGCATTCTGATCTGCAGGAGGAGTAAAATGTGTCTGGCACAGACGTTTGAAATGTCAAAGCCCACCCCTGAGTGGCACACTTCCTCTAACAAGGCCACACCTCCTAATCCTTCTAATCTTACCTAACAGTTCCACTCCCCAGTGACTGATCATTCAAATATTTGAGTTTCTGGGAGCCATTCTTATTCAAACCGACACATCTGGCTAACAGCACTCTGCAGTCCCACTCAGGAAAAATGGTGCCACCTGGTAGCTGTGTCCCACTCGAGACCCCTGCGTGGTATATGAACTGTGCACCCAGCCTCTTGCTTTGAATCAAGGAGGCTGTGTTTCAGACTCAACCTTCCTCCTCGTTCATGCACCTTCATGGGCAGCAATAGTACCCAGTCTCAGTAATAATTTTATACCCCCCTTTGTCTTCCCCTCTGCCCTCCATCCGTCCTCCCCACTTCCTCCATCTTTCCTCCACCCTCCTTCCCTCCTCCCCACTGCCCCGCCTGGGCTCCTTTCTGATCCACCTCATGTGTCCCCCTCTTCTCTTGTGATTTCTGCCTCTTCTATCCTTCCTCCCACCATGACTCTTTTCTCCCCATCAAGACCCTATAAAATATTACCGGCTTTGATTCTGTCTAAAGCACCAATGACCTTGTAAGAAGGATGGTATATAAGTGGCTGTCATGTTTACTGAGCTCGTGCTGGTGTAAAAGCCGGGCCCTCCTGTGCTGGGAGAGCCTGAAGAAGCAACCAGCTAGGAAGGTAGACTAGAATTACAGTCCCAGGAGCAGCAGTGACTAGCTGCACTGGGAGCTTAGCTTGCTCTCTTTTCTTCTATCTTCTGGGCCTCCATCTCCCTCACTGCCTCAGAACCACCTAAATGCGTACCCAGGGGGATACAGAGCAGTGCTTCCGGCCTGAGCAGTAGTAATAGTCAACCTAAGGGGTTTTATTTTTGTTTCTTCATGTACGAATTTCTTCATCTAAAGTGAGTCCTGGAAGGCTGTCCATGTCTAGGGTCAGAGAGTCTGATCTCAGGGTCATGCTGCAGGATCCTTTGTCATTCCTTTCCCACAATTCTGTGAGCTGGTTTTGCATCCCCTTATCATGACACCAAGGATGCTGTATGGATCACGTGCTATGGACCAAAAAATAAATAAATAAATAAATGTGTGATTGTTGCTGCCAAGGGCCTAGTCCAGTTCTTGAGGATTCCTGAAGTCATGAGACAAGACCAGGAAGCTTCTCAGAAGACAGAAAGAGCCACAAAGAGGCAAAAATCCGGGAGCACACAGGGCCTGGCCCCACAGGGAGAAGTAAGAGAGGCAATTGGCCTGTGGAGTGTAAAGGAATAAAAAGGAAAAAAAAATACATCCACCCAAGGACTGACAGAAAAGAGTCCTCACTGTGCCAGGGAAGGGACATAAAGTCAAGGTAAAGAGTTTGAAAAAAAGTGAGCAGGAACCTGTGAAAGGGGGATGAGGGGAGAAAGAAGAAAGTATCTGGATAGAGAGGTGAGGACCCAGACAGGCTTGGTCTGGTGGAGCCTCAAGTCTAGTGAAGAGAGACTAGGAACATGGGAAGAAGGAAGGGAAGGTGATTGATGCGTGGGTGGGCATAAACAGATGATTGGACGTACCAACAGTCGATGGATGGATGGATGAATGGATGGATGGATGGATGGATGGATGGATGCTGTTGAGTGGTTGGATGGATGGATGCTGTTGGGTGGTTAGATGGATGGATGGATGGATGGATGGATGGATGGATGGATGGATGCTGTTGGGTGGATGGATGGATGGATGCTGTTGGGTGGATGGATGGATGGATGGATGGATGGGTGGATGGATGGATGGATGGATGGATGGATGGATGGATGGATGCTGTTGAGTGGTTGGATGGATGGATGGATGGATGGATGCTGTTGGGTGGATGCTGTTGGGTGGATGCTGTTGGGTGGATGGATGGATTGGGTGGGTGAGTAGATGGATGTTGTCGGGTATGTGGGATGATAGATGATAGGATGGATGAGATAATCCATGGAATTGAATGGATAGAAGGATGGACAGACAGATGGGTTGGATGGAAAAGACGAGAAAGTAATGTCAGAGATGTGAAATTTAGTTACAAAACATTTAAATATATAGGAAAATAACAGTGCCATAGCTAACACCAGAGTAGATGCACCTACGTGGCAGCATTGATTTAGGTTGTTTATGTAGTTCTTGGTGCCACCGTGCCCCGCGTCACACTGTAACAAGAGATCTTTCTAAGGAATACTGAAGACAGACACAGGGAGGATAGAGCAGAGCTGTGGGGTGCCAGGGTGACTCCTGAGCCTAGAGATGCTGGAAAGAAGGGCTTACGTATGACACAGTAAAGGTCCTGTGAAGTGCAGAGACCCACACTTGAGTTCAGTTGTGTTGTGTATATAAGCATTCCCCCTCCCCATAATCCACCTTGAGGGACTGCTTCAGACATGACCGCTTGCTGGTTTTGCTAACAGGTTCAGGCAGAGTCATTCTCTATAGAACATGGAAGCAGAAGAGACCCAAACACTGAGGCTCTACCTAACTTGTCCAAGATTTTCCTGATTGCACACAATGTAGAATGGGGATGTTTGCTACCTCTGGTCGAGGTCCCCCAAGGTGCCACTGGGCACACTGGTACTGTGGTGGGCCAAAATAGAAGACACTGACACACATCTGACATCAGCCCCCGTGATCTTTGCTGTCAGCAGGAATGAGAGTAAGTACGAATGAGTCAGGAGCCAGGAGCCAGGAGCCAGGAGCCAGGAGCCAGGAGCCAGGAGCCAGGAGCCAGGCTGGATACAGCACAGCCATGCTCCAGGATGCTCGGCAGCCACTCTGATGTTCAGTGAGGAGCTGAGTGGAAGACAACAAAGAACCAGGAGCTCATAACTTCTACCAATGGTCGGTGGGATCACAGCCTGTGATGGAAGGATCCTGCCACTCTAATGGGGCTTGTTAGAGCTTTCTCTGCAGTGGTCCCCAACAGGATCAGGCCTTGAGCTGACATGTTGGTCAACACTGACTTCTGTTAACTCTGCAGTTGGTTCCATTCTGGCCAATAGCTAGTCGCTGCCCTGTTATTTACTGGGTGTGATCGTGACTCAAGAGCTTGTAAACCATTCCTAGCCTAAAATAACACCACTGGGGATATATATTGTCCACATAAACCCCCTCAAAGAACAGCATAGTCTTTGCACCGCAGGTCCTCTTGGCTCGCACTGGAGTTCGAGTAGAGAGCTGGAAGGAAAGGTAGGCCAAGGCTATGCTGTAAATGTCTGAGCCATCTCTGCAGTGAGCCGAGGGGAGAGAATCATTTGTCTAGCCTGGGCTTCTCTGTACCGTTTAAGATTTGAACACAGAGCTGAAGGTCCAGGCTTCTCAAGAACTCCTGGGGCTGAGAAAACCATCCGCATTTCTTGAATGTTTTTACACCATCTGGCCTTTCATATCATCTCCTCTCTTACCTCAGCAATACCCTTGGGGACAAAAGCTTCCCTGGTTATCCAGTAGAGCCAACGCAGTCTTGGCCACCATGGAGTGGGTCTATCAGATGCTGAGCCTACACGATGGCTTCACTGTGTCGTACGTAAGCCCTTCTTTCCAGGCAGCAGTATCTCTTCATTGGTCTGGTCGTCTTGTCTCTGTAGATGGTACACACGGGAGAGACCGTGGGGAAAGACCTGCCTTCCATGTGAGGCTCTGCAGCTTCTGGTGTTTAGTGGGAGATTTTGCTATAAAATTCTAATAAAAGTGGCTCACATTCTCTCTGACCAGAGGACTGTATGTCCTCAAAGCCTTCCTGTCTCATCTCTGGCATCTTGACTGTCATCTAGCTCTGTTTTCCAGCCTGGGGAGATAAAAGCCAGCCCCCAGAGGGTCACAATAGTGACCACACATGGAGCTTGGTGGTCAAACTCATTGCTGACACAGTGACTCCCAGACTAGGCCAGTCTGCGTAGGGACTCACGTCCAGGTGAGAACTTGACTATGAACGGAACAGAAGCCAATGCAGCTCAGAAAACAGGAGCTCAGTCACAGTCACATTACCCAAGTGGAGACCCGCTATACAGTCCGTGCAGGTGGCTGGGCTTCCACGCCATGTTGCCACTCCTGAAGGCAGGAGGACTGGACACATGTAAGAGTCAGCATCACACGATAAGAGCACCCCCACCCTTCAACAGGTGAGGATAAGCATGGAGAATCCAGTCTAAGTCGCCCAGGCTCAGAGGAGATGGCTGCTTCCAGGAGACGGAGTAGAAATGGACCTTTAGAGTTGACAGAGGTTTGCAATGGAGAGTGTATTAAACCTTCTTGAGCATGTACATGGATGGATCTCCTACTAACAGAAAATTTCTTTCATCTCCCAGCAAACTCAAGGGAGATTAAACAGACATGAGATGTTGATAACTGTTAGGAGGGTGCTGGGAGGGTGCTGGCGTTTGGGCAGTGCCTCAGGTCTGTCTTTGGGTGATTTTCAGTTCCGTTTCTACTGATAACTCCTTAATACCGCTCCAGGTTAGCGAGAGCAGGTGGCTGTCCACAGAGGAACAGAAAGGCACAACTTTCCAGAGAATGCTTAGTCTGAGTTTCCTAGTGGCTGTGTGAGTGGTACCATGAGGTTCTATGAAGTATTCTACTCCTTGACCAGTATTCTGGCACCTGATCTAGTTTCTATGAGTTATGAGGTAACAGGACACCAGTGAACTCAGCAGGATTCGAGGGGACCCCCTGGGAAGCAAGAGGCAGCTCACTGGGCACGGCATGGACAGTCTTGGACACAGTTTCACCCCAACTCCACGTGCGGGTTCCCCATCCCCAATGACGCCCCTGCCCTTAGTGGTCTTCAGGCCTCACTGCCCTCCATTGGCTCTGCTCAATGGGGCTAAACCTAAGCACTGTTTCTTCAGCACAGGTTTGGAGCCATCTACTGGGCACCTGGTATCAAGGTGAAAGAAAAAGAGACAAGGATTCCCAAACCCACCACACCAAAAGTTTCAGAACCCAACAGATGCTGTGGTTTCAGGGCCCCAAGGTATACAGAGGCCCTGAAAGTATTATATTCTTTATAAATCAGGAAGAAAAAGTCTCACAACTTACATTATGGTTTGGTTTTGTTTTGTTTTGCCAATATAGTAGATTGTAAGTCCCTTGGTTTTGAGGAAGGTGGAATACACCAGGTCACAGAAGCCCAGGGTGAGCCTGAGGTCTGGCAAAGGGATCGGCATGTGGGGAGCTACCTAGGGTGCAGTCCAACAGGATGTGTGGGAGGCCGCCAAAGAAGATTGTCATAAGTGACCATAAGGATGTGCCGTGGAGATTTCTGTTTGTTTGTTTCTCTCATTATACAAACAGAGCCCTTCCTGTACATTCTGTCAGGATGCAGTAACAGAACGCCACAGGCTGGGAGACTTCAGAGGAATCCCCCAATCTTCTGCCTGCAGGAAGAATCTGGGCTTCTATTTGGAATGAGCCAGGAGACATTGTGGAGTGGAAGAAATGCAGAAGCTGAAAGACTGTTAATCTGCCATAAGTACGGAAACAAAGTCCTTTGCACAGGTTCTGTCACTGCTGCCGTGGGTGACCTCGAGCTTGGTGGCTGAGCATGTGTGACTCCTGGCTTTGCAGGTGGAAAGTCTCACAGGGCAGAAGCCATTCCCACTGTAATCCACCTCCATTGTAATCCACTCCAGAGCTGCCACACACACCTTCAGCTATGACCTTTCCTCCATCCTGTGAGCCACCAGTCACATCCTGCTGACCTCTGCTTCTGCCCTGAGTCATGTCTCCACCTGAAACCCTTAACCAGTCCCAAAGACCCCTCTTCCCATCTCATGTGAGGAAGTCTGTCTGAGGCCATTAATCTACACTACAGACCTGTGAGGCCAGAGTGTGTCAGAAAGACACCTCATCAGTAACCGTCTGAGTTACACATATGTCAAGGGATGCAATGCTGTGTGCAAAGGCCTACATCACCGGCCCAGAGCTTGCCCCGTACCATGGGCAGTGGGCTCGGCAAGAGTAGCACTTCTGTTTCCCTTTAGATCTTGGCATGCCTGTTCTGGCCCACCTGAGCGCCTCTTTTCCCTTCATCTTGGGCTGTCTGTGGGCAATGGAGCACAGTCACCCTACTGAGATGCTGCTGTGTGACAGGTACTCCAGAAAAGTAACTCTGACGCTGAAAGAGACACCAAAACTTCAATACATATAGGAAAGATTAAGAGGCTGTGTGCCAGGAGGGGTCAGGATGGAAAATTCCTGAGAGGAGCGTGATTGGATGGGGAGGTCTCACACCGAGGAGCTGTGATTCTCACTAAAGGCAAAGGTGGGGACGAGGGGCCTCACTGCATGGCAGGGTGCCACAGCAAACTAACTTAGTGGGATCGTTGCTAAAACTAGGTAGGGCTGTCAAGGCAGAAGTGGCCAACAGGAGGGCTTAAGGAAGCTCAACTGAAGTCTAGCCATAGGTACATAGAAGACACTACAGCAGCCCCTGGGAGTTGTCTCGGGTAGCCCCAGCAGGCATACAGACAGCACCAGCTCATGAAGGGCATGAGCTGGACTCAAAAGCAAGCCCAAGCATACGAGCTCTGGGTCCTTGCTCACTGTCTGGGCTGTCCTAGCTCTCAACAGCTCTGCTCTCAACTATGTGATAAAGGGAAGCTTTGGATGATGGCAATAAAGTCAGGCAGCAAAGGCAGAGACCAGCCTCCCATACCCACTGTTTACTGGGAGCCAGGGAGGTGCTCATTCAGGAAGGGGCCCCTGCAGTGAGCATCGTTAAGAGAAGGGGATTCCAGACTTCAGATGTACAGAAATAGGACAACCACTTACGTAGTCTATGGACTCAGGATTCACCAGGAGTCAGCCAAGCACCCCAAAGTGACAGGGAAGTGTGGATGCCCACCGCTTCTGTGGGCAGACAGACAGACAGCCACCAGGTCCCGACTCTCCTTCAAGGCCAATGGGGAGATAGGTTCAGGGGCAGTGATGTCACATGTCATCAGCATGTGTGACTCCTGGAGTGGATTACAATGGAGGTGGATTACAGTGGGAATGGCTTCTGCCCTGTGAGACTTTCAGAGTTGGACCAGTGTGGCTGAGACTTCATCAGTTGCCTGTCAGGAAGAAATCAAGATTTTCAACCAGGGGTATCCTAGTGACTTTGCACAGAAGTTTTAGGAACAGAAGCATTGTCTTTGAGAGTCCGCCATTACATGAATTACCCTGTACAGAAGGGTCCCAGGCTACCTTGCCCTGCTCACCTGTAGCTCAAACCACTGATGTGTCAGAAACATAGACAGTTCCAGGAGCTCCTGGGTGCTGCCTTCCTGAGGGACTCTGAATCACATCACAACCATGTACCAGTAGGCGTGTAACTGAGCATATATTATCTTTAAATGTGAATGAACATATATAAACTAACAGATTGAGGTGTGCACACGTGTGTGTGTGTGTGTGTGTATGTGTTGTATGCGTACACATTTGCATGTGTGTACGCATGTATGTGTGTGTGCATGTACATGTGTCTGTGTGCATGAGCACATGTGCACATGTGCCCAGAGTGTCAGACACCCTTATCAAATGCTCTCCCATTGAACTGCACCCCAGTCTCCATGTTTGGTTAAAAAAAAACAACTCAATCCATATATAAATACATTTGCAAGATGGATGTGCCGTGGAGATTTCTATTTGTTTGTTTCTCTCATTATACAAACAGAGCCCTTCCTGTACATTCTGTCAGGATGCAGTAACAGAACGCCACAGGCTGGGAGACTTCAGAGGAATCCCCCAATAACCTCTCTCACTCCTGGAGGCTAAGGTCTGAGATCAAGGCACTGGCCTCTGCTGCTGCTGTTCAGGGACTGCCATCTTTGTGTGCTCATGTGGCCAGAGAGAAAGAGCAGACCCTGTACAGGCTGGTATCTGGGGACACCAGTCCTCTGGGAGGAGGGGCTACTGCACCCAGGAACCTCCGTGCTTCCTGAGATGCCCATCTAGCTCCACGCACCGGCCATCCTGTGTTACTGTCTCTGGGGCTTCTCCTCGCCATGGTGGCAGCTCTCTTTCTGGATGAGATAGGGAGGGCTACAGACACAGTCCCGCCTCCCCAGGTACCACCACTCATCCATTTCCCAGAATCCCAAGCATTCCAAACAGAGTCACAGAGCCCAACGGCGCTGGAAGATTCTGCCAAGCACTTCAGTAAGGAGATGAATTGGATAACGGAAGAAAAGCTTCTTCAAGGAGTTGGAGCAGATCCAGCCTCAAACATTTTGTTAGAACAACATTTTCTGATTCCAATGAACTGGGGTGGTTAACTTCTGTGTCAGCTCCAAGCTGCAGGTGTGGGCTAAAAAAAAAAAAAAGAAAAGAAAAGAAAAGAAAAANGGGGGTGGGTGGAAGGGTCACCACCAGCCTGTCCTCTGTGCCCACCAGATGTAGGAACAGAGGGGCAGCTTGACTAGGCCAGCATACATCTCCCCTGCGTGTGGGGTCCCTGCTGCTGACAAGGTCTGACCTCAGGCTCTTCAGGAGGCACCTATTTGTCTCTCCAGAGGCAACATCTTACCCTCTGCGCTCACGCTGCCTCCCTTTCTCAAACATCCATGATCTCCTAAATCTCAGGCAACAATGAGGATTCCAGAAGCATGGAACGCAAACAGCTGCAAAAAAGTCAGGCTAGGAGGGTAGCCGGCAAACATGTAAAGTATGTTTTATATCTCTCTACCTCAAAATGAGATAACATGAAATCATCTAACAGGGAAAGAGCTATATGCATGGCCTGAACATGCATGCATGATATACATGCACACATAGGCACACAGACTCATACATGCAAACACAGACGTGAGCATATATGCAGAAGTGAAAATAACTACTGTTTGAATTTGGGAGATCTAGAAGTCCCGAGTACATAGCACCCTGTCCTGGCTGATTGTGATTTGGGAGGCAGAAACTGTTTTCAAAAGGTAGGGAGGGTCCAATGATAGAGTCCCATGTCTGGGTGATACCCACACGCTGTGGTCATCACAGGAAGTGCACCACAGGACAAGATACCACCCCTGCTTCAGGAGAGGAGCTCACTCAGGACATTGCAGCCACGTGGCCCAACTGCTATAGGATTGTGGCCTCCCAAGGAGAGTTAACGAGCAGACATTACTAAAAGCACATCACCAAAACAAGGCCCAGGCTGCCAGGAGGCCACATGATTTAACCTTATCACCATGAAGTGGGCTCCTGTCCCTCAGCTGCATTTTGGGGTGACATGGTGTCAGACCGAAACAGAAAACACCCCAGTCAAGAATGCCCCTCACTGCAGATGTCTGAGCCACAGTCACCTTCTGCCATCCTCAGGGGACCGCAGACAGTACAGCCACCATCCCCACCCTCAGTTAACCAAGCAAGCATATTATGTAACAAAATAAGAAGGTAAACCCTGATCCTGTCGCCACTTGTCAAGAAGGAGGTTCCTGCCACAGGGTGGAAGGAAGCTCGGTGACGCTATGTGGAAGTTACAGATAGGACCCAGGCCGCTAGCAAGGCATCATGGGTAGGCGGAGATTACAAATGGAACCCAGGTCGCTGGCAAGGCATCATGGGTAGACAGAGATTACAGATGGGACCCAGGCCGCTGGCAAGGCATCATGGGTAGGAGGAGAAGCAAGGCATTATGGGGAGGAGGGAGGAGTCGGCTGGGTTTGAGAGCCATCTGCAACTCTTGATTTGTAGTGCTTGCCATACTCTAGTATTTTCTTAGCTGTAAGGACCAGCTCCATATGCTGGTGGTAGACTCTTCTTTTGGCATCCAAAGGCTGGCCACAGGGCAGTAAGCAGGGTTCAACCACGTCTTGCCCCTCTTGGCTTCCCAGTTTAAAGCCTTCATCTATAAGATGGGGCCTGGCATAAGTAGAGTCTAGTCTAACTCCTTTGTGCTTTCTTTCCAACTTCTGTTTCCCAAGTCTCCCTCTCATAGGCTCTGTGAAGTTCATTGTTGTGACTCTTAAGTGGTATATTCAGGTCACGATTTATAAGTCGCCATGGACTTGCTTTAAGGACTGTGACTGATATGGTCACCTGCACTAGGAACAGGAGTTGATCACATGAGAGATGTCCTGTGGGGAGAGAGAGCAGCTTTGGGCCATGCTTGTGTTGGGGACCAGAGCTTAGACTTAGTTTTGGAAGGCTAGATATCTGAAAACTGCAGGAGAATTTACAGGTTGTGCCAGTCTCTGTGACAAATTTGCAAGCAAAGAAACACCAGCTTCTAATGGCTTCTGTGACCGTTCTAGGGCTCCAGGCCTCAGACCCAGTAGGTATATCCAGGTCTGGGCCACCCAGGCAGAACTCCTGGAAGTACTTGTTGGACTCTGTCTTGTTGAGGTACAGAGGCATGGCCTGGCTGAGGAGCAGGCTCAGGGAAGCCATGGATCTGTCAAGGCCATTGTCTATGCACAGTAGCATGGGACTCATGACAGGGAAGCTGAGTCGGGGCGTCATCAGTGGCGGCTCCTGTACCCTGACTGAACAGTCTGAGCTAGCCCAGTTTCCACGCTACTTCTCCACGCCTCTCTCTGTCTGTTCCCCTGCATGTAGCTGCTTGCCAATCAATACTTTTTACAAAAATGAGATCATGTCAGCTCTTTACTTCCAACCCATCGATGGCTCTGGGTCACATTTAGAACAGAACTCTTCCATGTGGCCCTGAGTGATCTACTCACTGCTGGCCCCATTGCTACACTGGGGGACTTACCTACAAGTGGTCACTGTGTGGACCTCAGCATCTCTTCTCTGGCTTCTTCAGTAGTTTCAAGTACTTCCTGATCCAGAGGTTTGTAGTAATGGGGGCACTGCTCTCCTGCACGTCGCCTGAACAGCAGGCTCTTCCACAGTCCTTGACCTTGTCCATCTGAGCTCTGAGCAGACATGCTCTCCAACCTCTGGCCTCTCACAGTTCCGTCGCTCACATTCGCTTCTCTGGATTTTTGCACTCTCCATGAAGCTGGAGTTTTGTTCACTGGTAAATTCCTAATGTTTATCTCAAAGTCAGGCACAGAGCTAACGACGCCTGCCCAGAGTGTATCACTGCTGTCTGCGCTTTCTGATCGAGGACATCTGCGTGCACTTAGATCAGCGTACTGTAGATGGAGTGCACTCTGGAGTGTGTAGCTGAAGTGTGTCCTGGGAGCCTGGGCCCGCGATGACTGACACCGTTAACAAAACTATCATAATACTATCCAGGAAGCATTGCTAGTCCGTACTTTATCCTTTTTGAGAATGCTGTGTTGAACACCTACTAGAGGACGGGTGGGAGGGTACTAACCACTGAGTTTCTCATAAGACAGAAAAGTAGCCAACACCTTCACCTCTAAGAAAACTAGACTTTAGCATTGAGAAGAAAGGTCGCCCACAGGTAGTGTTTACCTCCCATCAAAAGATTTATTTCCATCCTTAAAGGTAATAATAATAATTATGGGCCTTTGGTGGTGGTAATTCACAAATAAGTGGTATTTAGTTAGTTTTTCTAAGTGCTAACAGTTCGCCTCACCTTCCTCACTGGTGAGATTTAGTTCACTTAAACATTCCCCAGGGCTTCAGTCAGCATATCCCTGTGTGGACCATCTGCATAATTATGTTTGCTTTCACCAGGGCTGACGTCACCCCTGACTGAAGGCTGTGCACAGCGGCCAGCAGACAGCTGAATTTGTGTGCACAAGGGTCGGGAATGATGGTTTAATGTGTCTGTGCATCCTGATTATAGATGCTGGAACTCACAAAGGGTGTCTGCCTGTATTGTAACATTTTACAGACCTCATAGGTATGTAGTCTTACCTATCACCAAAATCACCTCCTCTAGGTACACAGAGCTCCCCACACGCGCGCGCGCGCGCGCGCGCGCGCGCGCGCGCGCACACACACACACACACACACACACACACACCTCCAGGAACACATTGACGCAGCCAAGGTATCTCCTGAGCCATCCAGAGGCCTAGTCATGGGCAGCATAGTGGCCAGCATGCGGGCACCTATTAGCCATGTGTTGTTCTTCATAGGCAGCCCCACCATCCAGGTGGAGTGAGAGCCATTTGGTTAACACTTCTATAAGGCTACCACACCCATCTCATCTTCTCCAACTTAAAGAAGACCCAGCTTTCCAAATCTACACTCATTCCTTTTCCAGTGGGTTAATGGAATTGGGGCCTCTCTGGGGGTTCTGTATCCTAAAGAATCTCCCTCAGTTCAGGCAGATTTCAGACTGGTAATGGCAGAGATAAGTGTGCTAAGCCAGGGGCCCCAGCTTGGGGAAGGGAGGCAGCCTCTCAGGTTGTGCTGTTGCTGAAGGGGAGGAGCCTGTGCTCCATGTGATGGGCAGAGTCAGCAGCCTGCAATGACAGAAAAGAGAAAGGACCTAGAAAGTTCTGGAAACACCATGTGACATCATTTCTTTAGTCTTGTGAAATATCACAAGAAAATAGACAGGACCCTGTGACCACAGCTCCATGTAACGTGGCTGTGCATGGTGGCCTGGCACAGTCCTTCCCTGATCTCTTTGTGACCGCACACATATGCACATAGGTGTTGCGATCCGCTGTGACAGCAAGACTGACTTGTGCAGATTTAGTACCTCTCTGATAAGTCACCATCATGGCTGTAAGTGCCTGAGGGCCGTGATGTGGGCACAGTCTCTTCAACTGGCCATGTATGACTTACATTCAGGTCATTCTTAATATTTTCTAATATTCTATGTAACGTGATAATGAATGCCCTTAATCTCTTTTCATTCATCAATTATTTCCTTTGGTAAAATCTTAAAAAAAAAAACCTGTCAGGTCCCAATGCACAGACATTTACCATCCTTTTAATAAACAGTGCATACAGTCCTTCAGGACAATTGATTATAAATATTCGCCATTAGCATTTGAAAAAATCCATTCAAACCTTTCAGCTTTGAAATTTAATTTTACCCAATTACAGTCTCAGAGATAACAGTAGTGACATCCATTCTCCACCCCCCCCACTAGAAAAAAAAGATGCATTTTCATTCTTCATAATGACAAATAACTTTTGAAAAGGATGAAAATTTTCATGATTAGTTGTGTATTTATGTCATATGAGAAGCTCGCTGACTTTTAAAATGCAGGATTATTTCATCTCATAATTTACCACACGCTTTTGTAATTTGTTAAACGTGTCACTCTCTGGGGTTCCTTGACATCCTTGTGGTTAAGACTTGGCCTGATCCTAGCTGACAGGCCTTGTGGGAAGTGACTGGATCAAGGGGTTCTGATCTGTCCAAACGCCACTGTTGGACTCGTAATCTGGTGGACTGTTTGTAGTGGACAGAGGGGGTGAAATTGGGGGAAGTAACCTGTTTTGAGGTGTGGCCTTTGATGGCCTCTTCCTCTGTCTCTCCCTCTGCTTCATGCACTTTATTAAGTGACCCTCCACCATGATGCCTGCCTCACTGCAAACCCCCAAACCAAAGAGCCATGTGACGATAGCCTGAAACCCTGGAAACCATGTCACACTGTAACACTAGCACTTACTTCAGATGTTCTTTGAAGAATGCGGTGACACCAGGTGGCCTGGAGGTGACGTTGAAGTGAGAAAGGAGACTGTGAGATTCATCAGAGGACAGCAGCTCCTGAATGGAACCACCGCAGAGGTTGACTCATGAAGCAGTGGGCGCCTCTCCGTGTGCTTCCACAGAGAGAGAGGATGCCGAGAGCCTGGGCAGGCTTCCATGCTGGGACAAACATAGGGAGCGTTGGTGGTCAGGACAGGGAGGGCATGCTTGGCTCCCCAGCAGAAGGCCAGGACAGAATCTCCACTACCAAGTGGGCACATTTCATGGGTACAGTTTGGAGTTGTGTATTGGCTACTCTTCTGTTGCAGTGATGAGACCCTGTGACCAAGGCAACTTATAGAAAATGAGTTGATTTGGGGCTTACAGTTCCAGAGGGTTCAAGAGCATGACGGCAGAGCAGAGACAGCAGGCAGGGTAGGTAGCTGAGGCAACTCAAGGCTCAAACTGCAAACTGGAAGCAGAGAGAGAATTAACTCAATACTTCCCCCAGTGAGATGGCACTGCCTCCTAATCCTCCCCAAAGAGCCACTAACTGGGGACCAAGTATGTAAATACCCATCTCATAGAACTACAAGTTGTTTCTTTCCCACCCATCCCATTATTTTATACATATGACTTTTGTGCATAATATGAATGCTGTATGTGCACAGGCCAGAAGAGGGTATCAGATCCCCCCCAAAACAGAGTTACTGATAGATGGTGTGGGTGCTGAGCATTGAGCCTGGGTCCTCTGGAAGAGCAGCCAGTGTTCTTAACTGCTGAGCCATCCCTCCAGCCACCTTTCCTCTCTTGTGGCAGGGTTCATTATGCAGTTCAGACTGCCCTTGACCTGACTGTCCACCCACCTCAGAACTTGAGTGCTGGGCCACCACACCTGGCTCTTGGACAGAACTTTAACGCCTTTCAGAAACTTCAGCTTCCTGCTCCTTTTTGCTCTCTTGTTAGAGCTGTTCCAAAGGACCCAGGATAAAGCAAAGATGCCGTTTTGCAGATTCCCATGGCAAGACTGAAGACTCCGTGGCTCTTTCAAGGTTGGTGTAAAGGGAAAGAAATCTTTGTCATACCACGGTGGAAGGATTGCACTGGGGCGTGAGCACCCGTGTTAAGTGTTTCAAGAGAGGAAGTCGATGAAGATGAAGATATCTGCAGGATCCTAAGCAGTGTCAACACAGGGCTCTCTCTGAAGTGAAACGGGCTACACAGGATTTGCAATAGGCCAAAATCAATAGTGGCAGATCCACATCGGTAAAGGGACCTAATCCTTCCAGAGACTTCACCGATTATCCTCTCCACATGCTTATCCAGGGGACATCTCTGGGAGGTGTGAAAAGGTGCCTGGCAGGGGAGGGTGATCCTTCTGCTGGAGTCGATTAGGTGAGCTGTACTGTCTGGTATTTCACAGGCTGCCGAGCCTCCTGCTAACTAGGATCAGGCACAGCAATCCTGAGGTGACTCAGGCAAGGCATAGCAATTCTGGGGTTCACTCAGTTGCTGAACTCTAGTTGTATTTTTCTTTGGACTGGATCTAAAGTCCACCTCGCACCTCTCTACTGGGGTGTCAGTGTGTGCAGCGCCCCCTGGCGGTCTCCTCTGGAGTGCACAGTGTCCGAGTACATGAAAGATACTTCCCTACTCTTGAAGGGGGCTCCAACTTAAGGAGGAGGGAGGTCTCGCTGAGATTCTATAGAATGACATCTGTATCACTGTAAGGAAAGAGCAGAGATGGGAAATACATAAAGAAAGGTTATTCGCCTCAAAACATCGGAAACTGAAAGTCAGAAGCACCTCACTTGGCAGCGACTCTGCCATATTGACAAGAGAGAAATCACATGGAGAGACAGCAGTCAGATGAGAGAGAGTAGATAACCTTTGGACTTCCCACTGGGCCCCATTTCTTAAGGAGATCAGTACACTGGTGACCAGACTCCCAACACACAAGCACTAGGCCATTTCTAATCCATAGCAGCCAATAAGTGTTCCTACTTAAGGCCAGAAGAGGTGCTAAGAGGGAAAAGAGGATACACTGTGCCCTCTAGCCAATGGCCACAGCAGCATCTAGCTGTTGATTTTGGACCAAGTGAGGGGCTGGGGGACAGTGTACAGGTAAGGGAGTTATTTCCACCGGGTGGCCCTATGAGACCTGCTCCACCAACGCTGCTCAGGACAGAGAGCCAGGGGGCGTATGAGGGAGCAGAGGGCTGGAAAGGAGCCCCCCAATAAGAGGAATCTTTAGAGGTCCCCAAGTGTCCGTGACATTCAGAGCATCAGTGCATTCTGAGGCAGGGCACAGCCAGGAGGCCTGGGATCTGAGTCCTAGAGCTAAGCTAGGACTCATTCCTGAGGTAAGCTAGAAGCATCCTGGGATGCCGGCTACTGTGGACACTGTGCAAGCCCCTCGCCAAAGGATGAGGGAGGAAGCTCCTGGAGCAGGCTGGCTGGAGGCCTGCATGGTTACCTGTGTCTTCATGGGAGCAGCCCTCGGCCTGGGGGAACCATTAACTCACATGTGTGCCAGTATCTTAGGGGCAGGGTTTCTTGGATCCATCTTGTCCTTCTAAGATTTTTTTGCCTTGAGTTACCAGTAGGTCATGGTGGGGACAGAAGTCATTGTGGAGCTTTATCCCAACCTGTCAAGCAGAAAGGGCTGCATCTCACAGCTGTCCTGTGGCCCCCTGGCACAGAGAGTGAACCCGTCTGTAGCCCCTGCCAGTGTAAGTAAACTATAGGATCAGCAGAGGGTCAAAAGAACAGGGAAACTTCCAGAACTAACGTGAGCTACCTCCTGCCTCCAGCCCTGATGTATGGTCACCCTCCTCCTCTTGGGGATCCTGAAGGAAGCCATCAGCAAAGGGCTCCCATACTCAGTTGTCTGGTGAGGCACACAAATGCCTGGACAAATCTACTCCAGGCAGCCTGGTCTTCCGGTGACCAGGACACTGAGACACAATGTAAACAAAAGGAGAAGGAAGAAAACCCCAGGGAGCCATTACAAGATGAACATAGGTTGAACATAGGTTCATGTTGTTGTATGACAGTGTTGTATGACACTGTTCCTCGGGAGACCCAAACAACTACTCATTAGGGACCAAAGTACAGCCACACCAAACTCCAGCTGGTCATTAGTAAGTTTCACTGGGGTTACTTAAGGGGATATTGGTGAGGAGTTGCAGGAGCAGAAATGACCCAACAGCAGTTACATTACCAAACACCCACCCCAGCACAGGTGACAGCTCGCAAACAGTAGAAACCTGTAACAGGCTACATAGCCTGCAGGCAGCACAACAGGGCGGAGTGTCCTTTCCAGGTTTCTAGGTTGGTCTCTGCTGCTTCCTGGCAGCTGAGCTAGTCTAAGAACATCTCTTTGTAGATGTTCTTATATACGCTGGTAGAGGGAGATTAGTGAATCTGGTCCATTTCAGGGACTTCCTGAAGCTGTTGAGTGTTTACTTCCTGGGATTAAGGTGCATCCCTGTGAGATGGAACATTTCACTTCCCCATAGAACATCCTGTTTTGAGGAGCTTCCCTCAAAGATGATTGGTCTCAGAGAGAATTGTTACACTGTAATGTCTGAACACTGGGTCCTAAGCTGGTGGCACTGTGTTGGTGTTTTGTGAAACCTTTAGAAACTGAAGCCTTCCTGGAGGAAGACCATGAAGGCTTACAGAGCCCAGTCCTGCTTCCTGTCCACTCTCTGCTTCCTGTTCTATGGAAATAGGAGGCATTGAGGCACAGGCATACTTCTATAGCCCTGCTTGCCACCGTGCCTTTTCCCCCTCCCTATAGACTGTTTCTTCTCCAACCAAGAGACCAAATCAATCCTTCCTTTAAGCATCATGGGGCAGAGTGCAGGTTGGCACCTCCTTATCCACAAAGACAATCTGTGAGTGGCTTTTTTGCATGCATGGCTAGAGCAAGTCAATCATGTGTAATATCAGACAGTATGATGAACAATGTAAACTCAGAATCCTCTTGGAGACCTCTTTAGTCCAAGCAAGGCTCTGCGGGGATCTGGTTCAGGTGACCGAGCTGGACTTGGATCTCTGGGCAGATGTCCACATATGGCAGGTCTTAGAGGGCAGACTGGAGACAGACCGTGCAGATGCCGCCTCCAACTCCTTGCACACTGAGCCAGCCCTGCCCCGCCCCCAAGGCCTGTCCCTGTTCCACACAGCTCAGCACCGAACGAACAAACAGCGACATCAAAAAGCAATAGCATCCTGAGTGAACCATTACAGCCTGAAAGGCCACAAAACTCAAAACTAAGCAATAAAAACCTCTAGCTGCGTCTTTCACCGTAAGGATCCAGCTTATGGCAGCTCTGTTCCTTCTGTGCCTCGGGGAGAGCCTCAGTCATGCTAAGCACGTGGGATTCTCAATGGGGCAAGCAGGCATGCTTAGCACATTCAAGGATGGGGACTACCAGAGTGGGAGCCCTGTGCCACAGGCAACCAGAGATTGTACTCTGTAAACCCCAAGGCCTGGGGACGCCTGGGGATGAGGGGCCACTCAGTTCCCATCTTCTTATCTGCATACATTAAGGTCTCAGCCCCTCATTTTCCCACTACACTCCCCCTCCTTTAACAGCATTGATCACTGGCAATCAGACCAGTGGCCTGAGAGGGAAATGGAGGCAGGCAGCAGGTAACACAGCGAGGAAGTCGAACCTGGCTACCAGGCTACATGATCTCCTCTGGTGGGGCAAAGGAGGGAGCACACATCTATATGTGCCCAGAGCCCAGTTTGGACACACCTCAACCCCACTCTTGCTCCAGGCCTGCTCCCCCGACACACACACCTCCACAGCTCCCCCAGCCCTACAAGCCACAGTATAATCTAGAAGACAGGTGATAGGTTAAGAGCCTCACTAGGAGTCAGAGCTTCTAGAAGCTGAATTGGGCCCGGAATATTCACATCCTCTGCCCCAGTGTTCTCTGGTAGCATTCATCCTGTGGACTAGTCCTCCCTCCCCAGTAGACCAGTCCTCCCTCCCCAGTGGACCACTCCCCCCTTCCCAGTGGGACACTCCTCCCTCCCCAGTGGGCCACTCCTCCCTTCCCAGTGGACTACTCCTCCCTCCCCAGTGGGACACTCCTCCCTCCCCAGTGGGACACTCCTCCCTTCCCAGTGAACCATTCCTCCCTTCCCAGGAGACCACTCCTCCCTTCCCAGTGGATCAGTCCTCCCTCCCCAGTGGAACACTCCTCCCTTCTCAGTGGAATGCTCTCCCTTCCAAGCTGTCCACATCCATCCCATCTATCCCTTATCTTTGTCTCTCCACGTTCATGTGAACACCTGAGCTGATGCCTGTTTCCAATGAAAAATAATCAAAGCTGTGACAGCCCTGTGAGGCCCAGTACTGTGCCAGCTTACATAACTAACTTCTCAAATTCCAGGAAACAATCCTATAAAAATTCCTAATTTTCTAAGAAGGGAATCCAGCCTCCAAAGTGTCCGTGTTTATTCGGGGGAAGAGCTGCTAAACCTGAACTTAGAGTCCAGCTCCTAAAGGCAGTGGGGTTCCAGGGTTCAGCCTTCATTCTGCCCCGAGTGCAGAGTTCAGAGAAGCAACCTGGCCATCTTCCTCTATTCTGGTCCTCCAACCACTCTGCCTGCCCGAGGGACAGAGGCCACACCCCTCCTGTGTCTCTATCCTGTCTCTGTCACTGTGAGCTGAGCTGAACGCCCCTGGCCTCCAGCTAGAACAGGAAGGCCTGCGGGTATGTGTTCTGTCCTCATTAAACAAGCAGCATTTAATAACCATAATTAATTCACTGTGCTGTTCCCATAAATCAGGCACATTAGACAGAAGTCAGCAGACGCTGTGATAAAGTCACCAGGCATCTTGATCATTAGAGACTTGCAGTGCGAGGATTCGCTGCACCTGGTCCTGGCTTCGTGTGCCCCTCTCTGCAATCCTACAGAGCTTCAGGCTGCCAGGGCCCGTGCACTTGGCTGTCTGAACATGGACTTGTTTGTGGGATCCCCAAGGACCTCATGGAGTTCCCCAGTGTCATAATCTCCTAACTGGGTGTCGGCCTTTGAGCCTTAGGAGCTCCCGTGGCCAGCCAGATGCCGGCACAGTGTTTGGCAGTGCAAGCTAATGGCCCCTTTGTTTCCCTCTCTACATTCCTGCAGCCCAGCAGGGTGCCTGCACCTCAGCTAGCAGGGCCCCATAGATGACCTCTTCTTCCCCTCCAAGTCCCTCTAAGCAGTGGGTTTTACAGGAGAGTCTCAGGCAAGAAAACGGGAGAGAACAGCAGAGCGAATGGAAGTGGAAGGGAGGATCCTGGAGCTATGGTGCTACCTCTGCTTCCGGCATGACTGCTTCCGGCATGACTGCTTCCGGGCTGAGCCTCCTCAGTGCTAGGGAGCAGGGTGGGAAATATGTGGATGGAGTAGCTCCAATAAACCTGTGTGCTCAGGCCCTGCTCCACAATGGTGCCCCATGATGGTGCTCCATCTTAGTGCTCCACCATGGTGTGCCACCATGGTGTGCCACCCTGACAACAACAGCAACAATAGCAGCAGATTGCTCTGTCCTGCTCTTCCTCTGTGCCAGAGCCAGTGGAGACACACCGTCAGTCTGCACAACTCAGTACTTTGAGATACTTTCCCTACCTCCGTTTCACAAATGACAAAAGTGAGACACAGAGAGGTAAAGAAACTCATCCAGGACCACACAGCAGTAAAGCATGGGAACTGGGCCTGTGCTTGAGAAATACTTAGGTGTATGTGTGTTCCCAATGGTGTGAGGAGTGCTCAGGTGTGTGTTTGTGTGTGCACACGCATGAGTGCTCCCAGTGGCACAAGAAGTGCTCAGGTGTGTGTTCTCCCAGTGGTGTGAGGAGCTCAGGTGTATGTGGGGTCAGGAGACCCTTCTGAGCTTTCTCTGGCTGTTCTGTTCTTGGTGCTTTGGGCAGAAGGGCCATGAGGAGTGCATAGGCCTGTGTTTCCCTGGTCAGTGGAACAGACCTGATTCAAACTGCACGCTCAGAGTAAGTGGAAGTTGCAGGTGGCTTAGGCAGCATCAGAACCTCCCGGAGCTCTATCGTATTCCTGTATTCCATAGAAAATCACTCCTGGCAACAGGTGCTGCTGGGGAAGCAGAGCCCTGTTTCTCAGAACAGGAGGAACCCTGGGGTTTGCTGGCTGGCTGGTCTGAGTTGGTGTGCTCCAGGTTCAGAGACAGACCCTGCAGGCCTCAACAGATCAGGTAGAGAGTGGTTAAGGATGACACCTGATGTTGGCCTATGACTCTGCCAGTGAAACACACATGTGTTCCTGTGCATATACGTATGCACATAGCCATGTGAGTACATGCATATACCACACACACAAATGTAACACACACAGAGAACAAAAAAAAAAAAGATCTGCTGGTGCCCATTGGAGGCATAAAGTGACATGGATGGAAGGAGCTCCTAGAAACGGATAGCCACAAGCCTGAGCCTTCACAAGCCTGAGCAAAAGGCTCCTGGCAAATAAGCTGGAGAGTGGGAATTACTCCCTCCAGCTCATGGGGGTGGGGGCAGGAAATAACCCCTCAGTCTCTTGAGGGAGAGGCCGCCACAAACGCTGCGGCCAGCAGGGAGGTCAGACCCACAAAGCTGCCCGTGCAGCCTTGCCTGCCATCAGGGGAGCCATGTCAGCTGCTGGCTGGCCAGGGTGCTCGCCATTCGCCCCAGAGACCGTCCTTGCACTGTGTGACTTTGACAAGCCAAGTGTGACACTAATTTTTTTTAATAAGTCTGAACTTTTGAATTGTCTGAGAAGAAGTCGTATCCCCTGAGGGCCAGTGTGGCTCTGGTCGGTACAGGATATGCCTGGGGATATTAACAGATCCCTGAAGCCTCTTCAGTCTGCCATAGTCTGAGGCCGGAGGATCTGCCAGTCTCACTGGTTGTCTGACCTCTGCAGGGAGCGGCTCCCGGCATGCTCGTGTTTATTCATTTTTGATGAGTTGTGTGCACAGCCAAGGGCCGCCAATTGACCTTACAGTGCACCAGTGTGACAAAATGTTAGATTTATCTCTGACCTTTGGGTCTGTGCAAGCAGCTGGTGGCCTCGTGGGCTAAGTCTGAACAAGTCTCAGCCTGAGCTGCATTCTCCATTCCCCCGTGTCTGGGACTCTTGTCACGGCTACCTGAAAAATCATCAGGCAAGGCAGCAGCCAGAATCAGCGGTCCTGTAAAGTGGGCGTATCCCGTCAGGGCAGGAGCTAAGGGACCATGTCAGCGCCCTCCCCAGCCTCATACAGCAGATGCTGTGCTGGCCAGTGAACCAATGTGTTTTCCAGAACAGTACAGACAGGGGCTGCCTCCACCCACTGGCCAGCTTGCAGCCACGGTCCTCAGCACTGCCATCCCTCCTGAGTAGACTCTTCTCGATGGTGCTCCAATTCAGGAGGACCCATGTGGGGAGGTCCAAGGAGCCCAGAGCCTGCACCAGGTGTCCCTAGGGGCATGTCTACGCCACTGACCTCTGCCCTGTACCCCTGGCACCATCCCATGAACACAAGCTATGTTCACAGGCAGCAAGGTGCCAAGTGGTTATGGACACATTTTACGGATAGAGTTCTTGGAAGGGCACTCAAGCATCATGGGATGGAGAGCATCACAGGTCACTAGAGAGCTCGAAGTGAAGGTCAAGGTCAGCTGGAGTGATGGGGCCAAGGACTGCCATACTGCACCCTGCACACTGCACTGTCAACACCAAGGCCCAGAGCAGGACAAGGCTCTGTGTGCCTAGGCAGACAAGTCTGGTAACTAATGTGAGGGGAGGGTTGGGCTGAGCAGAGAGGAAGTAGGCTGGCTCTGGAGTGTGTTGGAAACTCTTTATTCTGAGGCCACTGGGCAGCCATTATAGGCTTTAGTGGGAGGGCACAGTGTGGGTTTGACTGAAATTTAGTGTTCTACACTAAAGATCCTATTTCCTAGTATAGAGGAATTAGAGTCAGGAAGACTGAGGAAGAGACCTTGGATTCCATCAGAGGCTACTCCACACACAATGCAATTTCAGAAAAGCAATTTCTCAAAGCTATCTACCACTGAGGGAAAGCAACCACTCTCTCCAAATCATCCTCCTCTGCCACCAGAGAGAAGGGTCCTGCCTCCCCATCCTCCTTCCCCTCAGCTTCAAAGGGCTTAATGAAAATAATTCCTAGCATCTGTATTTTTGAGGACCCAGTGCAGGTGGGACGTGGCTTCTGGTTATCAGTAGCATCTGTACATGGGACATTGTCTGAGAATGAAGCCTGAGGAGAAGTTATACTTCTAGGGTGCAGTGGCAGACTGAGCAGGGAGGGCCAGAAAGGACCAGGTCATGAACACCTCAGGCCACCTGAAGCACACACTCTCTTTCCAGCTACAGCTCACGGGACAAGGCAATGGAATACAGCCCAGAGTAGCCCCACAAGCAGAAATGTGGACTTTAGGAATGTGTAGACCCAGGGTCCTTGGTGACCCCATCAGAAACAAATTGTTTCCTTTGTTGACTGGGTTTCTGCCTTTCATGTGGACCCTCAGCTGCTCCTAGAAACGGAGGCTCGCTGCCATCAAGAGTGGCTGTCCCTCCATCAACTCCAGAAAACTGAAGAATGAGAGTCATCTGTCCAGTCATCATGGCAGGATGACCTCTAACCTGTTTACCAGAGTTTAGGTCCTTCACTGGCTAGGCTGGGAACACATGTCCTCCAGGGGGCCAAGGATGAAGTCAACCCACCCAACCAAATGGATTGAGAGGACTTTGGAGGCCCCTACAGAGCCTGGAGTCACCGTCAACTTGAGGATAAAGATGTCAAAACTGAGTCGTCGCCTCTCCCAAGAGATGTGGCATGCAGGCTCAGACACAGGAGGCTGGAGAAAGCCATTCAGACAAGGAAAGCTGAAGAAGCCTTTCAGGATCCTTGTGACCATCCTAATGTTGTGAAAAATTACACATGACTCCCTCTCGTGGTTTAGGATAGAACGTAGGTAAGGGTCAGGTCTATGGGGTAAAGCGCCGCAGACAGATTTGCTGCAGCTCGCTCTGTGTCTCCCTTCAGGAGAGAAGCTTCTAGATGAGACATGAAAGTAACCTAATTTACCTGTGAGTGTGTGTGTGGTGCTAACCATGGTCCCTTCCCCTAGTAATCTGTGGTTAAACTTCAAATCCAGGTGCAGAGCCAGTATTATGGTGCTTATGGGAGAAAGTTGAAGGGGTAGAAGTGTGAAGGATGGATGGATGGATGGATGGATGGATGGATGGATGGATGGATGGATGGGTGGATGGATGGATGGATGGATGGATGGATGGATGGATGGATGGATGGATGGATGGATGGATGGATGGATGGATGGATGGATGGATGGGTGGATGGATAGATGGATGGATGGATGGATGGTTGGATAGATGGATAGACGGATTGAAGGATAATAGAAGGATGGGTGGATGGAGATGGACAGAGAAAGAACCAGTGGGTAGGGGAGCATGTCAGTGATGGTTTCACAGATGATAGATGATGGCTGAATGCCTGAATGAATGGAAGGAAGAAGGAAGCAAGCAAGCAAGGGAAGTCAGACAGGTAGACGGGTGGACAGATGGATGAGTGATATGTTCCCCAAGACATACCAGTGTTCCTTCCATACATGATAAAAATACACATAAGGTGTTGTCCCTGTCCTGGAAATCCCAAGATGACTTCAGAGTCTTTCCCAGTCTGACAAGCAGACCTAGTCACTAGCAGACAGCAGTCTGTTCCTTGTTGATAATGGGCTAAGAAGGGAATGGAGACAGCACTAGATAGGGGGAGGGAAAAAACTCAGGGGTTGAGTGTATTCTTGGCATATGGTCCTGGCAGTAAGAAGGAACCTCAAGAGACATATGTGGGCTGTGATGGTATGCAGGACAAAACCAAAAATGTGTGATGTTGTGGAGAAAAATGTGAGGACTTGCGTGTAGCTGAGTGCATGAGCTGGAAGTGTAGGTTGCCCATTTGATCCAGGATAAAACACTTCCTGGCTTGGACCTCTAGGAACTAGAAGCCACCAGAATGGGTCTCAGGCTGCACCCCAGTGCTCCTAGTTTAAGCAGAAGGTGCAGTGTGAAGATGGAGTTCCCCTGAATGTCCAGGTCCCAACTCACAGAACCAGGGATATGCAGCCTCATGTGGCACCGGACTCGTATGATAAAGAACTCGGAGATGAGGATGTGACATGGAGCCGTCCAGTTGGATCTGAGCACAATCCAAGGTTTCCTTGTGAGAGAAGGGAGGATAGGGAGCACAGCCAGAGTCATGAGGGTCGCAGGAGAAGCCAGTGGGACATAGGGAGCACCGCCAGAGTCATGAGGGTCGCAGGAGAAGCCAGTGGGACATAGGGAGCACCGCCAGAGTCATGAGGGTCGCAGGAGAAGCCAGTGGGACATAGGGAGTACAGCCAGAGTCATGAGGGTCACAGGAGAAGCCAATGGGACATAGGGAGCACAGCCAGAGTCATGAGGGTCGCAGGAGAAGCCAGTGGGAGAGGGAGCATAGCCAGAGAGAGAAAGGTAGCAGGAGAGGCTGGTTGGAGATAATAACACAGAGGTATGAAGGTAGTGGGACGTAGGAGATGTTTCCTTAAAGCACTGAGCAAGGATAGGACCCACCTTGAATGCTGCCCAGGAGACCTTCTCTGACATCTCATCCCCAAGCAGAATGCTCTGATGCTCCCAGCCCTGGATCTGTGATTGTGTGTTCATGTATCCACAGGTACTTTAAGACCCTCTGAGCCTCTCTGATTATGGCTGCATCTCCTTCTCTGAGGTAGTTACCTGAAAGAATGTAGACAAAGCCCGGGGCAGCATCCTCCTCTGACATCTTTTCCTGTCTCCTCTGAAAGCTCCACCATAAAGAGGCTCTATGAGAAGACGCGGTCCATGCAGGGCTGCATTGTGAAAAAAAAAAAAAAAAAAAAAAAAAAAAGGTCATGAGAAGCCTGGCAAGTCTCACCCACCTTACATGGATGCTAGGGTTGGTGTTCCCATGAACAGCTTCCCCCTTACCAGGGTTTTATTATGTGGTGTGTATGCAGTCCAAGGCCACTGCTTCTCAACATTCCCTGTCTCCCGCAGGCAGGGAGGGCCAGCCTGGCGGGTTCTCTTGCCTCTTCTCACATCTTCTGTTCATAGCGCTCTCAGGGCACATCCTGAAATAAATTCAGGACTATGGGGCTACCCACAGAGCAAATAACACACTTGGGTTGCCACCACTGCTACAGGGAAACTAAAAGCTCTCTTCTAGACCATGGGACACAATAGGACAGAGGCCAGAGAGAATGTCCTTCGGGGAATTTAAGTTACATAACCATCTTGCCTAGTGGACTGCTCAAAGCTCACACTTTTCAAGTTTAAGTTACATCTTAACAGGAATGAGTCTCATCCAAGGAAGGCATGGAGCCAAGACAGCTGCTCATGAGGGGAGAGGTATAGACAGCTTCCGAGGTGCAGGCAGAAGATGCCCACATTTCATCCAGATAAGCTCTCCTTGAGACTACGGGGCCAAGACAGGCAAAGACAGACAAACCAGAGAACCAGAGCAGAGTAAGGGTCAGCCAGAAGCGAGTGAAGAGGAGCCCAGGAGAGGGGGTGCCTTCTAGAAGGAAAACTGGGGAGAGGGATCCAGGCAGGCCCCTGATAAACGGTGCATTTGGGTTAAGAGGGTGTTAGCTAAAAGACTGGAAGTATAGAAGATCATGGGTGGAAGAGCTTGTGCCAGTCACAGGAAACAGGAGACTCAATTCAAAGGGACCCAGGAGTAGAGTCAGGACAGCCAAGCTCTGAGAGCCATTTTCCTGCCATTGGCTCACGGAGGTAGAAATTTCCACACGTATGCTGCCCTTGGCACCCTGAGTTCTCCAGAAGTCACAGTGAAAAGATTGCAGTAATCAGAGAGAGTCCATTCTAATTTCGCATTTTACTTAATTCAGTGGGTTTGAAATGCTGTCTCAGTGTACAGCCAACATACCTGCTTGTGAGCGGTTGACACTTGGGAAGTCTGCAGAGCCCTGGTGTATGCGCCACACTGTGGGACCTCCCAGCTCAGCTAAGCTGTCCTGTGAGACTTTTCCTAGGGAGACAAGAAGAAACATCACCCCAGACAGAGCACCCGAAACAAAAGAGGCAATCCCACCAAATCCGACTTGGTGCAGAGAAGGACTTACCGAATGACTGACAGTAGTGTGGAGGACCCAAAGGTAGACATGCCATCGGAGAGCCCACTGGATCTGGCGCCACCTCACAAAGTTGCAAGCCTGGCGCTCTCTGCACCTCGTGAAGGCAGCTTAAAGGATCAGAGTCTCCTCCCCAGCATTGCTGCCCTTACAGTCTTGAGAGGGTCCTGCGAATCCTGTACATTTTGGCTTTTCCAATCTAGTTAGCCTGCTATCCCTCTGAATCTTGTGGGCCTGTATTCCCTCCAGGAGAGAGGGGGCTTCCATTTGGAGGTAGTTATTATACAACAGTGTGCTCTCCAGTTTCAGTGGCTCTGAAGCACCACCTAGCAAGAGGTACAGTGAAGCCTCAGACCCCGTTCAGGATTAAGGTACCTAGAGGCTATCAGACCTGCCTCCTGGCCCTGCTGCCTCTTATGTAGTCAAGTTTGGCTGGCCCACACCCACACTCCTTCAGTTAGCTATGACTATGGCTTTTGCCCTTGGGTTAAACTGACTGAGCTGTCTTAAAAAGCCCCAGAGCCTGACACCCTGAGATAATCCTGCCAGGTCCCTCAGGAGAGGCCCTGGTCTCCACCAAGACAAAAGGGGGAAGGGGGAGCCATGGTACCATCTGGTGGTAGGCTGCCACCTCAGGCTCCTCAGGTAATGAGGTAGTGGGACAGCGGAACACACCCCACCCCTGCTTAGGAGAAGGAAACAGCTATCCTGTAGGGGTCCTGGCTTGGTTCAGCTCACCTCTAACCCCTCAAGTTTGGAGTCAGAACCTTCTTCACAGAGCTTTCCAGATATCTCTTACCTGCCAAGGCCCTGCCTGGCTGGAGTACCTGTACTCAGACTCTATCCATCCTCCTCCTCCTTCCCTCCTCCTTTTCCTCTCTTCCCTCTCCCCATCCTTCTATCCTCCTCCTCCACATCCTCAACATGCTCCTCCTCTTCTTCCTCCTTTTCCTCCTCTTCCACATCCTCCCTCTCCCCATCCCCTCTTCCTCCTCTCCCTCCTCTTCCTCTCCTCCTCCTCCTCTTCCTCTTCCTCTTCCTCTTCCTCTTCCTCTTCCTCTTCCTTCTCCTTCAAAGCAGCACGAGCTACTCATGCTGCCTGGACTGGCTTTACAGATGCCTCTAGATGTAACCAGAATGTACTTGTGTGGCCAGGAGGTACCAATAGCTGAAGGCCTGGTTGACATATTCAAGAGCCTGGATAGGGCAAAAGAGCAAACCAGGCTGCAGAGCATTCAGTGTGGGCAAGAGCCCTGAGGCATCAGGCTGCAGAGCAGGGGGAAAAGTGGGTGGCTCCCACATCAGGCATGATCACAAGGGAAAGGAGTGGCCCGTTGGCCATGTGTGGCTGGATGCTCAGCAGGTTGAGAGCTTCTCTCAGACCACCAAGTCCTTACTTCTGACTAGAGCAGAGCAGAAGCAACGCCCCACCCCCTGTACCAGCTTGGCAGAGGGGCAAACGTCTCAGTGTTGCAGGAAGGGGGCATGTAACCTACTTAAGACGACAACCCCATGTGATACATTAGCAGCACCATTTGCTGGCTGAGAATGTGCTAAATGAGCAACGCCAAGGGTGTGCAGGGAGAGAGCCAGATCTGTCTCTTCATTAGGACCTTGCAGCCACACGTCAACAGCACCCAGCAGACGCTGAGGTTTCGTTAATGCATGATAGTTGGTGCTAATGCACAGGCTTGAAAATATACAGCTTTCTTTAAAAAAAAAAATCAACAGCACTTGGCACATCATTTCCCCCAGCAATTCAGACTGGCTTTTTCTGTGCAGATCCTTCCCAGATAAGTCCAAGTGTAGAGAGATTGGTATAACCCATGAGGTGGCAGCGGGCTACAGAGAAATACACAGGTGGTAGGGAAGGCAGTCCATGCAGACAGTACACAGGTTACAGGCATGTGGGCATTAGATATATGCCTATATCTGTGTTAGACACACACCACCCACAGGGGAGAGTTGAGAGCACAAATGCAGATGTACAGACACAGATAAAGACCTATCACATTTGCAAGCTATGCTCTGCTTAGTTCAAAGTCCTTGCAGGAGAATGTGGGGAGGAGAGCTATAGTTATGGTCACAGTTATATGTGGTGTAGACTGTGGTGGACACCCTGATGGCCCATCACCAGGAATGAACATTTACTGCCAAGCTATGCTTAGTATCTGTTAGTCACATGTGCCACAAGAGCAAATGGCCACCAAGTAGGAGGCTTCAAACAGCAGGAATGTGTTCTCTCACACTTCTGAAATCAAACATTTAAAATTAAGGTATTGTTAGAGTTAGTTCCTCTGGGGCACCGCGGGAGTCTGTTCCAAGTCTTTGTGCAGCTTTTGATGGCTCTGAAAACTCTTGAGTTTTCTTGTCTGCAAAAGCGCTGCCCTTCCCATCTCTGTTTCCCTGTGCCCTCTTCTCCACCGTCCTGAGTTCTTGTCTTCCCTACCAAGGATGTTCTCCCTGATTGACAGCCCGCCCTGATCAGCACAACCTCACTGCCGTTGCTCAGCCACATCTGCACATAGTAGCTGGGGAGATTTTTTTATGCTTGTCACACAAGCACAAGGACCTGAGTTTGGTCCACTGTAGCTTTGAAAAAGTCAGGTGCAACAACATGAACCTGTGACCCCAGCACTGGTAAGGCAGGGACAGGAGGGTCCCTGGAACTCACTGTCCAGTGAGCCTGCCTGAATCTGTGAATCTCAGGATCACAGATAGATGGAGAGGGAAGAGGAGAGAACGAGAGAGAAGAGAAGCGGAGGGGAGGGGAGGGGAGGGGAGGGGAGGGGAGGGGAGGGGAGGGGAGAGGAGAGGAGAGGAGAGGAGAGGAGAGGAGAGAAGAGAAGAGAAGAGAAGAGAAGAGAAGAGAAGAGAAGAGAAGAGAAGAGAAGAGAAGAGAAGAGAAGAGAAGAGAGATTAAGGAAGACACCAGTGTTGGTCTCTGGCTTCCATAGATGAGCTACACACACACACACACACACACACACACACACACACACCACATACCACACAATATACACTACACATGTGTACATGCATACACACAGGCACATTTTAGCAGTTAGAAAGCTAGCAAGTCTCTGAACCCTCCTAGCTGCTTTGAACTCCCTGCCTTACCAGCAATGGAAAGAGGGATCTGCTGTCTGCAGCAGGATTTGTGTCTCCTGGAGCTCTGTATGCATCTCCATGAAACTGGGTTCTCTTGGGATGGGGGCTGGGGCGGCCCATTTTCTTTCCTTCTCTTCCCACCCATTCTCCATTGAGGAAGGCTTGCTGAGTGGCTTCTGGGCAAAAGCTCAGCCCATGCCTTATGTCTGTCCACCAACCCAGCAATGGTGTCACTGAGGGGAGTGTTCGTGGGCCCTCTAATATCCCAGGACTCTTCTCAGCGGGGGGGGGGGGGGGGGGGGGGGAACACCCACCTCCTATGCTAACAGCTTTTCCCCTCTTTCAGCCACATAACCCTGAGGCATAATTTAATGTGAATTACCTACAAATTGTATACAGTGCTTTTCGGCTAGGAAGCTTTTTGCAGGGCTCGGTATAAATTTTCTCCTTTGTCCAAATCCTACAAAATCCTCTTTCTGAATTGTTAAGATTTTTCTGTCATGCATAAAAATGAGGCTTAAATCACCCAAAAGGTGACAGAAAGGCATTAGACAACTCTTGGAGCCTCACACATACAAAATGGTGCATACATTTTGAGGCAAGTCAGCATCAGGCCTTAACCAAGCAGATGGAAAAGCTCAACCTTGGCCAGCAGGCAGGAAGAGAACCATGGCTGTAGTGGAAACAAAAGTCCTCAGTGACTGGCCCAGAGAGAAGGCTTCCCCCTACAGGTGTTTTCTGGAAACAATTCAGAGGCTAAGATGGGTGCCCCTGAGCCGAACATCAGGAAGCCCTGTGACAATGCCAGCAAATAGTTCCTGTCGCTTGACACTCTGTCAGCCTCCTGTGCAGAAGAAAACAGTGGAGAGTGTTCTCGTGTTCTCATGTTCACATTGAGGGTGGCAGAATGCAGGACTAAAGCAAGTCATTCTGGAAGTGGCCCCAGTGTTTCAGCTGCTAAGTGATTTTAGTAGCTCTCATGAACATCAAACTTCTGAGCATCTGCCTCCCTCCTAAGTCCTGGGATCTGGGAGGTCCCAACCTTTAAGGTGGATGGATGGATGGATGCATGGACAAATGCACTTGATCTTAGCCAAACTGATAAGAAGCAATGGATGGGTAAATGGATGGATAGATGGATACATGTGGTTGTGAAGGGAAGGATGGATGGATGATGGATGGATGGATGGATGGATGGATTGTGGATGGATGAATGGATAGGTGAATGATGGATGGATAAATTGATGATGGATGGATGGATGGATGGATGGATGGATGGATGGATGATGCATGGTTGAGTGCTTGTGTGAGGAGGTGTATGGATGAATGTGTCAGTGAATAAACAGAATGGAGGAAAAGGATTCATTAAAGATTCGTTCCTGGTGACAACTGGATGAAGTGTGGAATTTGCCTGCACCACCTCTCCCCAGCTCCCTCCCTGGAGAAAGCCTGATAGTTCTGGCTTAGTCAGGAGAACACATGGGAAACCCCAGAAGGGGACACCAGGTTCCTCTCAGGTTTTCAGTTTACAGCATTTGCTATGGAACGGGGTTGAGACACCATGAGTGAATCTCTAGAAAGCATACCTTGGCTGCCACCACTCTTTCTTCAGGAAAATTCCCCACAAGAAAACAAGTGTAAAAGCACACTGAATGGTCTCCCTCGGCCACTTTTCAAAAAACCTAACACCTCTTTTTTATATAAAGATAAAAATGACAGACTAGAGTCTATTAAAGAAAACATAAAGTCACCATGTCATTTGGTGCTGGCAACGGGAGCTTGCTTCGTATGACTTTGACACAATATTTTCTTGCGGAAATGTGTTGGTGTGAATTTATACTCTGGGAACAAACGTGCAGGGAGTGACTAAGTACACACAGCTGTATTTCCTCATCGACACAACACAGGGCATATGATAAATCTCGAGATCCATATGTTTGTCTTATAAAATTCTGGTCTTTGCAAATAGAAAGAGCAGATGTGTGACTGGAGAGGAGAAGCAACCACCAGAGGCGAGACTGGGTTTGGGAGGCTGTCAGCTGACAGAGTCCTGTCCAGAGTGTCCAGGCTTGCATGCAGAAGTCGCTTTCTCAGAGTCGTCGCTGTGCACCTTAGGTGCTCCCCTGGAAGGTGATAGGCAGGTGCCCCAGGGGCGTGGCTAAGTGGGTGAAGACTGAAAGATCTTACTAACCCTCTAGTCCCTGCCGTCTCAGGGAGCCTAAGATGAAGACCCGTGTTTATAGAAAGTTGCCAAAATAGTGAAATACATCCACTACATGCTAAAAATTATGTCAAAAATAAATTTTACATTGCAATTGACTTTACCCTGGTATAAAAGCCAATGGTGTTGGAGCAATGGCTCAGTGGTTCTCAGTGGAGAACTGGCTGTTCTTTCAGAAGATCTGGGTTCGATTCCCAGCACATACCGTCTATAACTCCAGCTCCAGAGATACATGCTAGACATGCATGCAGAGAAAACACCCACCTACAAAAGCCAGTGACGAAATTCAGGTACGATTTACTGTCCTCTCAGCTTGAGTCAGCCGTGGACAATGATCATGATCGAACCCTGTTTGCACGCATAGTGTCTCCGACCTGGGTCTGGTGTGGGCGATGTCCTCCTAGCTCGGCCTTAGCACAGGAGAGCAGCAGGACCTAATTTCAGGGCATTCTTGATGCTCAACTAAGGACACTCCCACTGTCTTCCCAGCTGGCCTGGCCACCACTCACCCATTTCTTGTCTGCCTGCTTTTCTTTCTGTCTGAGAGCTTTGCCTCTTCTGAATATTTCCTACAGTGGGTCACACAGCATGTGGATTGTATGCCTATATTCTCTCAGTACTGTGTTTGGGGTACATTTGTGTGGTTTTCTGAAGAGTCCTCCAGGGCTTCTGGTCTTCAATCTTCCTCTGTTTACCAGTCTCTCAGAGTGCCTTAGCCTTAGGACTAGTGTGCAAAGTGGGGTGACAGCCCCCTTCCACAGGCTGACTATCATAAAGAGTGTGCCTCTTGCCAGTCCAAGCTGGCCTCTCAGGTTGCTCTGGCCCTTGTCATCATGGGCCTTGTTTAGTTACAATGACAATCTTATTTCTAGATGAACACTTGTCCCTGAGAGGAGTTACCCCCACTTATCTGCTTTCCTGACTTGGGGCACCAAGAAATCTATACTTTCAGAGTCTCAAGACTCCAGTCTTCCCAGAGTGAGCAGCTAGCAGGTAGATATGTCCACACCCCCCTTTTTGTATACTACACCATGTTAATTGCAGGCAGGACACACCAGCCTGTGAAGTCTCAACACACTGCACCCTCACCAACTTGACAACCAACCCAAATGGTCTGATCTTCCCAAGCCCTCTCCCTTCCCTCATCAGAGGACATGTACACAACTCTTGAAGAGTCTGGTAAACACTGCAGTGCTCTTAGATGCACAGGCATGGTGACCACTGCAATGACCTCATGTGTGCAGAAATGGCTTTCTTCTGGTTATAATATACCAGTGGAGCCTGCATGAATCCACATACATATATCTCTGCCAAGAGCAGGAGAGTCTTGCCGACTTTTCCTAAAAGGGTCAGGATTTCTGAGAAACTCCTAGAGTTCTACAAACTTTCTTGAATCAGATGACAGCCAGTGTCTTGGCAGAGACATTTACCTACCTGGCTGAGCAGCTGCATGTGTCTATGTGTGTGTGTGCGCACTTGTATGTGTATATGTGTTTATGCATGTGTATGTGTGTATATGATTGTGTGCATGTGTGACAGGAGATCCAGAGGCAAGCAGCAGTCCCAGAATGAGTGTGTCTGGATATGTATATTTACACATGTGTGAGCATGAGTGTGTATGTGATTGGAGGTCTAGGGTAAATAGGAACTCCTAAGTGTGTGTACATGTATGTGTGGTGTGTGCAAGGATATATGTGCATGTATGACTTTATTCTGCGTAATGGGAACTCCAGGGGCAAGTAAGTGCTCGTGTGTGTGTGTGTGTGTGTGTGTGTGTGTGTGTGTGTGTGCATGTCCCTGTGCACATGTGTATTAGTGAGTGTGCATGAACATGCACCTGTACATATGAGTATGGATGTGTGTGCATGAACACTAACAGAGGGTGACAGCCTTCCTACAGAATCCCCTCAATTAAGGTTCACCCCTCCCAGCAGCCAGCAATTGTACCCCCCTCCAATGACAAGTTGTCATGTTAACATCTGTCACATCAACCTTAGAGCCCAGGTGGCACTTTCACTGGAAATCACAAGTACCCCTCCCAACCCTGACCAGCCCCAGCATATTTAACAGGCCACTCAGGGTGTGCCTAGCAGCTCTGAAGCAGCCCCACACCCTCCCCACTCCCAGCCCCTCAGATTTCTGTCTCTGTAACCCAAGCGACCAAAATGGATAGTCTTCTCTTCCTTTTCTTCTTTTGATGTGATTTGTGAGAAAGTTTGTTGGGGAGGAGTGTACCCTCAACAGTGGCAGTCCTCAGAGGTTGCTGAGTGTGTGAAGGAATGAAGGCATGTGACAGGGACACTCTGAGGTACCAGGACACCCATCTGGTGTGGCCCCTCCGTTTCTGATCACTGGGATTTGCTGACTCAAGCAGAGGTTCGATTGGTGACTTGTTTTAATTCCATGGAACAAGCCAGGGAGATATTTTAGGAACAGCTTAAAGCACAAAGAACTTTACTTAAAAATAGACCTGGCAATGTAAAATAGGCCAGGCTCCTGCCCCAGTGCACAGCCACACAGAGGAGCTCCTGCTCCCAGGTGAATCCTTCGCAAAGGCTCCTCCCTAAAGCCTCGTGGAAGGAGAGTCTCAACAGGTAGCATTTGTTGCAGAAAACACCTGCTAGTCCACACATGGTCCATGAGGCAAAATCTTTTTAAAACACAAAAATTCGATCATGGTCCAGAGCCCAACCTTGAACCGCAAAGGGAGTTTGGGGCTTGGACTTTCTAATGTGTGAATCTTTTCATAGCAGGAATTAGTTTAGTTTACTTAAGGTCTGTGAATTTACCTAGTTCTTTACCATGGATCTTATTAGTACAGTTGTCTTCAGCTGGTGACAACCTCGGTGGAGCATAAGGCTGCCCTCAGGCAGGACGAGTAAAGCGTGACACAAACCTGTCTCGTATCATCGGCCAGAGTCACCTCTAGCACACTCAGCCCTGGCACCGAACACTGGGAAAGAAGCTGCATCTACACATAAGCAACCATGCTGTGCCGTTTGGGGCATAATGTCCAGAAAAGTCTGTGCATGCTCACTCGGCAAACATGCCGTTCTTAAAAGTCTTTCGGTCCTGGCTGCTGGCCACAGAGAGCCAGCAAGCCTCATTCAGAGCATGGTTTAAGAATGAGTTAGTCAAGAAAGTTCAGTCAGGTTAATGCGCTAAGTTAACAAGCTAAGTTCCGTTGAGTGGTTAAATTAAACTGGGAAACTGAGTGAGCTCAGATAAGCTTGTACATTCAGCTAATTCAAAATGATGTAGCAGCCACGTTCAGGATGTGTCACTTGGGAGGTGGACAAAACTGACCAAGTCAGGGTAGGACATCCACCCCCACTTACAGCCACAGGGCCCCAGGCCCCAGCCCCAGGCCCGGGATATCTCTGAGTGTGCATAGCTTTTGCTAAGCTACACTAACTATCACTATTAGAGTGTTGAGAGTCAGCGGCAGGATACTCTATGTTCTCATTCAGCTAGTCTGTTCTCAGCCTCATTGGTCCACAGAGCTACCCAAACAGCCCACCCTGCCTTTGCCTTCCCCAAGGGCTCACCAGCCAGGCCTGGGGAGACGGTGTCTGTGTTCAGGGAAGCCTCTGCAATAGCCGTTGCTCTATCGATGGTGGGAGCCACAGCAAGCTCCGCCAGTTCTTGGCTCGTCTGCTCGGCAGGACCGCTCCGTCTTGACTGTGAGGGAGATGGTTGTTTCTGGTGAGGTCTTGCAGATGTGTGTGGAAACTGAGGCACAGAGCAAACCAGCACTCAGTGATGTGGGCTCCAAGCCTGTTATATGCCCCCCACAGTACCACTTCCATCGGGGCCTCTGCCACATGCCTAGGTCTTCATATCCCTGCCAGGATCAGGTGTTTCCAAGGAATCAACTCTCCTTTTTAATTTCAGTTCCTTTGTCTGCTAACAAAGCTCACACGTACAACACAGGAATATTCCAAACCCACAGCTGTATGACACGGTGGGGGAGATGTTCTGGTAATTGCACCACTGCTGCGGACACCCCCGTGAGTGTTCTTCACACAGAGTCAAAGTGTGTGCATATAGTATGTAATGATCTTTCAAAATTAAAATTATGCTACCTTTGCAACCAGCTCTCTCTTCCCAGTGTGCCATGAGACAGTACCGCCACCCTACACTGGGAGAGTTTCTCCTGCTTGTGAGTGCTGTGACACACACCACAGCTTTATCAGAACAATGGCTGGGAACCTCGTGGTCATGTGGTCACAGAAGCATCTGACCAGATGTAGCATGTGACCAGGAGGAAGCAGGGTATGCACGATGATTGGGGCTGAGTGAGTTCTGGGAGACCCAGGGCCAGCAGCGTCCTCTCGGCTGCTCATGCCGGCCTGCCAGAGCCTCCTTCCTCCCTGAGCAATGCCCTGTATTCCTTTGCAGGATCTGCACAAGCTGCAGTGAGCCTTGGTGGCTTTCCCTTGGGGTCTTCTGGCTTTGTTTTTGTTATCATAGTACCTGGCACAGATGACTTAGGAGAATAAAGGGTAGTTTTGATTTAGTTTCAGAGGTAGGAAGAGTACAGTAAATCACCCAATTCATATGACAACTGGCCAGGAAGCCGATGCCCTCTTCTGACGATGTATGCATTCGATGCACAGGCATGATACATGCAGGCAAAACTGCTCATGTGCACAAAATAAAAATAAATTAATCTCTTTTGAAATGAAAAATAAAAAGACACTCTTTTAAAACATGGGACTTTTTCCTCCTGAGGCGCTCCACCTCTCTACCAGCTCAGAGTGGATGGCAGCCCGAGCCTGTCTCCCATGATTTACTGTTAGGCCAAATCTCCCAAAGCCCCTTCACATGGGTTCCTGCCCAGAAACCCCCAAATGCAGAGGTCAGCAGCCCAGGGCTCTGGAAGAGAAGGCAGGGGGAATCCAACACAGGCTTGAGTGTGAGTGAGTAATGCCTGTGTGCTGCAGAGGTACAGGTGTGTGTGTGTGTGTGTGTGTGTGTGTGTGTGTGTGTGTGTGTGTGTGCATGTCTGTGTAAAGGCACAAATCTGAGATGTGCTCAGGCTGAGACACAGATAACAGGTATACAATGTATGTTATCTATATACAGGTAGCAGGTGTATATGTATATTTTACAGCTATGGATATTAAGTATAAGTATATGTACACATGTGTGCATAGATTTAAATATTTTGGCATATTATAGGTATATGTTCCTGTGTATATACATAATTTCAGATGTGGATTTGTGCACATATATATGGATTCAGACATTAGGTGTATTTCTGTGTGTATGTCTATAGATATAGATACCATAGTAGGTATATGAAATTATCTATTATTTATTTGTGTTTGTATGTGTTTGTGCACATATGTGGGGATGTACACACCTCAGCACACATGCAAAAACCAAGAAAGGCCTCCTCTATCAGACTCTCCCATTCCTTTGAGACAGGGTCTCTCCATGAACCTGGGGCTGTGTTTTCTTGGCTAGGTTAGATAACAACACACCTATTGATTCTCATGTCTCTGGGCTTCAGGCATGTACAGATCACCAGCTTGCTACAACGGTTCTGGAATTCAAACTCCAGTACTCATGTTGCACACAAACACTCTAAATCAATGAGCTATTTCTCCACCCCTAGGCATATACAAAAAAAATGTTTTAGACTTTATACAGGGAAATTTCGAAACATAAAAGTCTGATGAGAGGTAAAGGGGCGTGGAACAGAGTGTGTGTTATATGTGAGAGGTGTGGGGGAGTGTGGGGGTGTGAGTAGGTGTGTGGGTGTGAGTGTGGGGGATGTGAGTAGGTGTGAGTGTGAGTGGGGAGGAGTGTGAGTGGTTGGGAGTGGTGAGTGGGTATGTGGGTGTGAGTGGGTGTGAGTAGGTATGAGTGGGTGTGCATGAGTGTGGGGATGTGAGTGGATGTGGAGGTGTGAGTGGTTGTGAGTGGGTGTGGGGTGTGAGTGGGTATAAGTGTGGAGGGGTAGTGAATGGGTGAGAATGAATGTGGGGTGTGAGTGGGGAGAGTGGGTGTGGAGGTATGAGTGGGTATGGGGTGTGAATGGGTGTGAGTAGGTGTGAGTGGTGTGAGGGTGTGGGTGAGTATGCATGCATGTGTGTGTGTGTGTGTGTGTGTGTGTGTGTGAGAGAGAGAGAGAGAGAGAGAGAGAGAGAGAGAGAGAGAGAGAGAGAGAAAGAGAGAGAGAGACTTAGTTTCATGTTTGTTTTTAGCACCTATATCCTTAGATTCAATTAAGGGATTTATCAAAGGAACCTTTACTTACTTCCAGAGACACTGAGACATCTTCTTTCCATTCTGGCCAGAGTTGTCCTGAAAGGATCTGTCTTAGAGAGACAGACATGAGCCTAATCTTGCTTCAGGTTAAAGGAGAAAACCCAGAGGAGGAGAAAGCTGAGCATCTGCGCTCTTGTGCGTGTGCTGCCAGGGATGTGTGAACCACACTTCTTAATAAGCATTTATCGATCGAGGAGGAAATTTTCTCAGATCTGCATCCGTGTCTGAAAGTCCCCCAGTGCTGTAGGGATGGGGCGGGCGTGTTTATAACGACTCTCCACCATCACAGAGCCCATCTGTGTGCTGCGTGACTCAATTTGCAGTCACTTATACACATCTCTGCAGCAATTGATCAGAAAAATTGATTTAGATTCTGTTTTAATACCCTATTTTCTACTGGCAGGCAGTGTCTTTTGCAAATGCCTGCTAGGACCTCATAAATGCCCATGTGGATTTTGTCAAAAGTTAGCACATTTTTTTTTCTGAAAGCCTTTGAGCTAATAGTGTTGGGAGGCTTACTAAAGGAGATTTTTTTTTCTCCTCAATGATCCAATTAAAATGATCCATGAGTTTGAGGCCCCAGGAGGGAGTCTGGCGAAAACACCATTCGGGGTTTGAATGGCTTGTTTGGGGGATGTAGAAGTTCTATTAGCCCATCACCTGAGGAACTGCTTATTGCTAAGCCTGGTGACTACTATAGTGGCAGTCACTGCTGTACCTACCAGAATGTGATGAGATGTTTTAGTCAAAAATTAGCACATGTCCCTAATGGCATGGGAAAGAGAAAGGTTATCGAAGACACTGGCCTATCCCTGGTCTAACCTTTTACAACATCACGGTGACTGTGGAGAGGTGGAAAGGGGAAATGGAGAGGTGGGAATACTGAAAGTGTCCCGCCTGCCAGCCAACATGGAAGAGAGATGTGCTTCTGGTTACCAAACTACGAGACACTGAGAGCCAGGCAGAGGCAAAGACCCAGGATCTGCGTCAACCCAGGTGCCAGCCCTATGGCCTCATGACAGCATCAGTAATGACATCCCAGGGGGATGAGCCACCACCGTCTCCAGACAGTCAAGGGACCCTACCAGCTTCATCCCCTACACAGCCATCCTTGTCAGTGGGTGACACTCGGGAGACAGCCCTGACAGAAGGAAATGAAATGTCACAAAATCAGCCCGACTCTCCAAAGGAAAGCCCGAGTAAGGCCTGCCGTGCCTTCAGAGACCGACAGCCAAATCCTTCATCCCTTCAGCACCCGACATATGGCACGAAGTAGGGTGTGAAAGATAAATCTCTTTGGATAGGTGCTGAAAATCTGTGTGGCGCTCTTACTGCTCAGCTGCATGGGAAGATGAAAACAGCCGTCTCTGAGCGCAGAATTTTAATGCCGCAAAGCCCGCCCTCCAGATTGGCTGTTCTAATGTAGGACTAATGTCTGCTTAGTGGTGAGTGTAGGAGGTGTCGGGAGGCCAGAAAGAGAGCCTTGGGCAGCTGTGTCTAACCTTTGACACTGCAATATGCCACAGGCACTTACAGGGTATTTGCTCAAGAACAACTTGGCCAAGTTAGAAAAATAAAATAAAATCTTAAAATGCTTTAAGTAAGCTTTCCTGTTGTGTCCCATTCTTAGCCACTATGATACACATCTGGTCAGAGGAAGCCAACACCCAGGAGCATTGACTGGACAGTGGCCAGCCTGAATTAGCAGGGCCCTGGAAGACCATCTCCTTACAGATGTAGCTGGCCACATTCAACCTGCCTGAAGTTCCTGCAGTTCCTCTCCAGGGCTAGGACTGCCCACGTGAGTCCAAATGCAGGCCTAGGGGAAAAGAGGTTGACAGTCACCAGGCAGATCCCTGCTCGGCCTCTCCACCACCTTACTGACTTTCTGGGGCTATGCACAGATCCGACGGGCTCTCGGTCCGACTGACAGACTCTTGGCTCTGATGGCTCTCAGCTCTCCAACCCTCATCCAAGATCAGGTTGTTTCTCCTCCTTCCTGAGCCTTGAGTCAGTGCTGGCCCTGAGCTTAGCCTGGAGATGAAGAACAAGGCTAAGGACATGGATATGGCTATGCACCCACACCCCCTGAGTCCACTGAGTGCCTTGAGGAAACATAAAGGACACACACATGTGCATGCACACACACACAGACGTACACATACATACGCATGCACACACATACACATATACACATGCATAGACATGCACAGACACACACACACACACAAAGAATAAAACCCCTTTGCACATGAGCATGCTCAGAGACTTACATGAGAAGAGCCTGGAATCCACACCACTCCATAGCTTTTGAGCACCACTGTCCCCAGAACCCTTCAGGTCTCAGTAGATGGTGCGATATGATAGCACATGCCTTTAATGCCAGCATTTGGGAGACATAGGCAAGTAGATCTCTGTGAGTTCGAGGCCAGCCTGGTCAACATAGTGAGTTCCAGGAATAAGTAGAGAAACATTGTATCAAGATAAAACAAAAACAAAAACAAGAAAAGCCAACCCACTATTGCCCTCTGACCTCCACATACATGTACACACACATGCACACACATGGACATACATACACCATAAAAAAAGAAAAGCAGTGTCTTCTGGTCACCCACTTGGTGTTTCTCATAGAATAGGCCCCAAGGACAGGAAGCAGACAAGAGTGGGTGTCCAGCTCACATAGTAGAAATGATACAACAGGACCCTGGAACTCCTGATCTCTGAGATAAAGCCATGCAGACTCTTGCTTCGGAAAGGAAAGCGAGGGCCACCCTCCCTCCCCTTCCCTAGCCAGCTCCCCTGAGTGCAGTGTGGACATGTTCTGATGGCATTGCCAGCCTGGCAGCGTGATAGCAATGGAATTGTTTTGCTTCACGGGGAAGTTGAGCGTGCAACCTTGGTTCAGAGCCACTGACGTGCAAGTGAGGCAAAACCGCTGCTTGTCATCACACACGATTCTATTTATCCACACAAATACTACTTGAGCTGCGGCTTCAGGAGTGCTCCACAAATCGAATTATTAGTAGTGCCATCTTCAGAAAAACACAGGTTTTTTGTGTCTAGGTCATGGTGTTATTTTTTTCCAAAATAATTTGAACGGTTTTTGCAATTAATCTGCCATTCTATTTGATTGAAACTTCAGAGTTTTTGACCCAGTCCCCTTCCTGCAAAGCAGACAGAGCCTGGTGTGCCTGGCAGTCTGCCTTGGTGAGGTGGAACCTTGCATAGCTTGAGGGATCATCAAATACTGGGAACACAGCATGGGTGCTGCCCATGGTTAGAGAGGGATGCTGGGATAGCGGAGTCCATTCTCCTCTGTCTCCCTGAATGTGAGCTCCAGTTTTGAGCTGAAGGCCTCTTTCTGTGTGGGGATGCTAGCACATTAGAACTCCTGGGCTAGTGTGAAAATGGACAGCAAACTGCACAGACAGAGTGGCCAGTGACAGCATCCTGAGAAACTGGGCACAGAGCAGAGTCCCATAGAGGAGGGCACTGGGCGGCTGGGATTACGGCTGAATTAGGCTTTGCAACATTGAACAGACAGGGGAGGAGGACTGATTCCCAAGTGTAGGGAGAAATCTACAGAGTGGTGCTCAATTATATGTGGCCATCTGGTAGACCCCAGGAAAGATGTGTCTTTGACCCTTGACTATTCAGTGCCAGAGCTGAGTCTGTGCACTCCACCGCCCCTCCACTCACCCCACCCTTCTCCCATCTACTCACACGCCCCACCCCTGCTTGCCCTCAGCTCACACCGCCCCTCCCCCTCCCCCCTCAGTCTCAATCTCCAACTTGTTCTTTTCATTTTAATTTTAAGCACTTTGGATTTTAACACTATTTACTCAGGGATACTTCACCTTGTATTTTCATTTGAAGATATTAATAATGACCTTTCAGAACTTCCAGATAAACTTTCTGATAAATGGAAAGGCAAATGAGAGGAGATGGGGTAAGCTGAGGGAGCTGGAGTCTCTGCTGCTCCTGAGACTGTGCTTGGACCTGAGAGGACCAAAAGCCTGGTTCACGTCCTCAAGTGGGCAAAATATACTCTTGTTTGGGAAGGTGGGGTGTGCATACTTCCCTTTGGCCAGACTGAAGGATGTGGTAGGGTACCTCTCCTGCTTCTAGACAAAGGTCAGCATTTCTGCATGCCAGCCAGTGCACCCAAGAGCAGAGAGAATGCTGCTCATGAGTGTCCCAAACCAGAATGCCCACTCAACTCAGAGTGGAGGCCACAGAGAAAAAGAGAGGGTGCTTGTTGTCTGGGTGGGCACAGTCACCTCCCACCTCCATCTGTTTTCTGGGTAAAGCAGGCCCAGAGAAACATCTCATCTGAAGGCTTAAAGCTTCAGATGAGAGGACATATGGTTTGTTTGTTTTGTTTTGCCCTACCTTGCCCTGCCCTGCCCTGCCCTGCCCTTCCCTGCCCTGCCCTGCTCTGCCCTGCCCTGCCTTGCCCTGCCTGTTACTTCAGGACCCCTAGCCTCTGTTATTGACCCCGACACACACATATTGGGGTGGGGTGGGGCAAAGAAGGAGAGTGAGCAATCGAGAGAGCGAGATTTTTAGATAGACTTTAGAGGACATATGTCCTCACTTACTTGGAAGTTGAGATCCACACACAAGGGACCAGGTCAAGGGGTCAGTTCAGTGAAATTAGATGCTAAGGCAACACCCCAGCAGCCAATGGGGCAAGTGGTCTGTGAGGCTACCCTGAGACCACCTTCTTCGTAGAGTAACTCACATATCTAAAGTCCGGCTTATATACATGGAACCAAGTAACTCCGGGGCTCACCCCAGCAAACTCCAGAATCTCCATGAAGCAATGCTCCCCATCTCACAGCAGTGCTCCTATTGCACGCAGTGCTCCCATTGCACATAGTGCTCCCATCTCACAGCAGTGCTCCCTACCTCACATCAGTGCTCCCTACCTCACAGCCCTAGTTTAGAGAGCAGCATCTGTGCTCCCTTCCACTTCAAAGGACCCAAAGGGTGGGGCCCAGGTAGGGAAAGCAGAGCCTTGTGATTTTGCCTGGCAGCTCCCAGCTCTGGCTGCTCATGTGAATAAGCTCCAGCAGGCTGCTTGTTCTGATGACAAAGTCTCTGAGCCGGAACCTAGGGAAGGTCTAAATTGGGAGTTGAGGAAGCAGACACTAGCCGGGAGGCTCTGGCTGTAAGGCACTGGCTGTGTTTTTCTGCATGCGGTGTGTCAACAGTGAAAAATTCCATCACTAACAGCCAAGTCAAATACCCCAGTTGTGTCAAGATTCCCTAGATGTGATGTGAGGAATAGCAGCCTCTTGAAAATGCCACATTGCTTCCATGTGTGCTTGTAACTCCTTTAGACAGGCACTGGGTACTCTGCCCACTCCCAGTGTACCCAGCTCCTTAGACAGACATGGCTTTTGTTCTCACTGGGTATCCAGGAGCTTGCACGGGCCACTTCACAAACATTTGAGACAAGTGACAGTTCAGCTTTGTCTAGATGGCCCTTAGGACCTATACGCCACCATCACCAAACAGTAAGGCACGCCTGACCATCTAAAGAAAATGTCTCTCTGGCACAGGCCAGAACCCTGCAAAGCATTCACACCCCCTTTGCATCTGCAACTACGGGGGGGAAATAAAATAGAACCATTGCAGATGGAGGTTGCTTGAAAGCCTACTGTGGGCCTTAGCCCTCTTCTGAGCTCTTGCCAACCAAGGGAGGCGGAGAGGAGAGCATCTGGGCTCTAGGGGACTGCCCCTCCCCTGCTCCTAAGCTGGGACTCATAGAAGCTACTTCCTGCTCCAGACTCCCAATTCCTCAGCTTCAAGGAGCAGTCAACATACAGTCTCACAGAGCTGCTGGGAACACCTCCTGGTGGACAACACTAGATCCAGCACCCACCCCACACAGGATTTGCAGAGCCTTCACCCAGAATAGGACTGACTGCCACAGAGAAGCCATAAGATAGCCAGCACCAGCCTCATGGAGCTAGGCAGTGGGCCAAGCATCAACCTGGAAACTCTCCTCCTCAGGAACAAAGAATCTAAACCTTGAGGATAATTCTAGAAACATCTTTCATTCTTCCCTCACCAGAGCCCATGACAACTTCTCCAAACTCGCAGCACTTGATCTTCCCCCTGCCACTCTGAGACTTTGTCCTGGCTGCTCAGGATGGCACAGAGACATGAGTGACAGAGATCTAGCAGAGCCGCGCACTCAGCATTTAGGGGGCATGCCACACGCTTGTGCCGAAAGCCTCTCCTGCCCTTTAGCATGTCCCCAACCTATAGCATGTAGTTGGAGGTGCTGTGGTTGGAAGGGATCCTAAGAAACCACTACCTCCTGCCTTCAAGGATGGGACCTCTACTTTTATACACGCCTGAGAGTGGAGGCCAGTCTGGTCAGCACCCGAGTCCTGAGGATCTTTCAAGCTCCTGGATACTGTGGTCCCTATCCAGCACCTTCTAGGCCCTACATCCACCCTTGCTGATGATGAAGTCTCTCACTCACTCGATACCCCACCTGCTAGAGGTAGCCCCCACCCCCGGGGGCCAGTATCTGGGCCTCTGCCTTCCTGGAAGATGTTACTTGCTCCTATTATGAAGACAGAGAGAGTCCATTCTAGGAGACACGTCAGTCTGTGCTCCCAGAAGCATGGCAGGCTTCCCTTGAACCCCCAGTCCTGACAGGTTTGAAGAGATCACAGGCATGAGGATGGGGCTGGAAGCACACTTCCAGCCCTGTAACGACCACACCTTAGCAGCTCCTCTGGGTCATACACGTGGTACAGGTGCCGTCATTAGCAAGGCCAACTGCTAGGTCTGGACCTTAAGGCACAGCCTCTGCCCCTTGTAACCTCTACTGCTTAGAATCTGCCTCCACGTCTCTCTCAGGATGCTCCTTACTGCCCTGGGCCAGTGGTCAACCCCAGGAGATCACTGGGATCAGAGTAGAGCACCTAGCATATCCTACCCCGACCCTGCCCCATCTTCTTCTGTGGGTGAGCCAGATGTTACTCATGGAGTTCCAAGCATGCTGAAGCCAGGAAGAGACAAGTGTAATGAAAATGAAGTGGGTGTAACAAGGGTTCGGCCTGTCCAGAAATGCCCTGAGATGTTGGTACACGGGAGGCCTGCCTAGCAGGGCTGCTCTATAAACCTGGGAACTACTTCTCACTAAATTGGTAGTGGTTGGTGGATTTGATACATTATTGCAGTACCTGCTTTGAATAGAAATAACATTGTGCTGTCAAAGCATCGGCTCAGTGGGGAATCTAGGCTCCCAGGTGATTCCGAAGGGCAGCAGCTGGCACTGGGTTTGAATGTAACACGTTCTAGTAAGATGGGGGTCTCTGCAACATAGACACCTATGGCCTGGCTGCGGGTCACAGGTGGGGACTTAGACAGCATCGGACTATAGGGGTTGTGGTCCTGTAGGGATTGGGGCAGCAAGGCTTTAATGAGGGAAGAGCCCCCCTGGGCTGGCTGGTGGAAGCTGGCCTGTGTGGAAACGCCTTAAGCAGAGACAGCTCAGGTTAGTTCCCCTTCCCTCCTCAAGTCATCACAGCTTCTGGAAGCCTTGCTAGGGATCTGCGCAGAGGCCCCTCCCAACCTGCTGCAGAGGGTCTCCCAGAGCCCAGCCTCACCTCACCCGACCCCCCCAGCTCTGGCAATTGCACACAATTTCCTGCAGTGGGCATCATGCTGGGATGGGTGACAGTGACCAGATGCAGCAGCATTGTCCCTGGACCTCAGTGAGGCCAAGCGACCTGTCAGGAAAGACACAAGAGCTGAGTGCTCCCCTGATAATACCCTAGGGCCCCAGGAGAGAGAGGAAGGAGGCCCCTTCGCACTGCGCCTCTGCCCTTGTCCAGCCTTCATGCTTATCCATCTTCCATTCCTCCCTGGCCCACAGCACAGCCCACAGGGGTGGCCAGCTCTAGGACCCACAGGGGCCTCCCAGAAGTGGGATCATGCAGGAGCTTGACAGAGCAGGAAAAGAGAAACCCTTCCAGGGCAGAATGCCAGGCTCTTGCTCCGAGCTGGAGACGTGGCTTTCTCAGCTCCGAATTCCTGGCCCTCTGCAGGTCAGGGATTTACCTGGTCCAGATCAAGCTGACCCTGAGGCTTTCCTGACAGCCAGCAGCAGATCAGCTTTCCATGATAGCCCACAGCCTTGGCAGGAGGCCTCTCAGCTATTCCCACGGGGACTCCCGAGCCATGGGCTGCCTACTCTCCAGTGGGGCACCCTTTACTGCCATCCCTCCTCTGAGAATCTGGCCCTCCTCCCTGGGTCAGGCTGCTCCTGGGTCCCGACCTGACCTAGATGTGCGGGGTATGTTTGTTCCCGAAATGATGAAGCCTGATGGTAGCATGTATGGTTTCACCGGAAGGTGGCAGTGCTGGCACCCTGGGGCATTCTGCCTCACAGTTTGCCCTTGGCTTTTCTTCCTGCAGCACATTTCCAGCCTTCTCCCAGTGCTGGCCCAGACTTCATCCCAACACACTTTGTAGTCTCTCCTACCTCCTACAAGGCTCCTCCCCGACCTGGACTCCCTTAACTAATTCTGAAACTACTCCCATCCTGGAGACAGGAGAGCCTGGGGGTGGAGAGCAGGCCCAATTATTCTAATCCGGAAAGCGTCAATGGAAGCAGTGTATCCCTTCTGGCCCAGGTCCCTCCAGCCAAGCTCAGCCTCCAGCCCCTCCTCCTACAACACCATAGCTGGAGGTGTTACAGTATTTTTACATCAGTACCAATGAGTAATGAAAGTTATACAAAGGCTGCTCCCCAGCAGATGGGCTGGACGGCCAAGCTGAGCCTGGTTCTGCATGTTTCCCTGCAGGCTGCAGGCTCCACTGGCAGGCAGGCAGCCTCCACCTGGCACATGGCAGGCTCAGAGTCAGAGCTCAGAGAATGGGAGGAGACACCGGGCTAAGTTAACAGACCACAGCACCCAGAAGGCTTGCCAGCCACTCCAGAGCCCTGCTGTCCAAAAGCGCTGTCAGGAATGGGCCATCACCTCCCCATTTTACACCCACAAAGTACAGAGGAGTGTGGTGCTAGTTTCTTAAGAAATGAAGGGCAGTGCTACCACAGCAGCTCAGTGCTTGCCACCTTTGGGGAGCCTGGAGCAGCGGGTGGAGTCAGAGGCAGGGGGTCCTTATTTTTCCCCCCACAGATGGCACAAGCTAATTATCCTCATTTGCAGAGCACCTTACACCTCTATAGACTTTTTCAGAATGTTGGAAAACAGATGATTGTGTCTGGTTTTGTAGCCGTATGCGGACTTTTTTCATTAGCAGGATAAGGCTGGACCATCTGTGCTTCCGTGTGAAGTTTGCCGCCAGCCACACATTAGAAACTTTGAGACAAAAGCTGAGGAGGACGGTTCTAGCTGGCCATAGGCAGCCAGCTCCTAACTTTCCAGATGCTCGCCAGGGTCCTGGGATTCAGAACTGACAACGGGTGGATCCAACCCTCGGAGGGTGAGAAAGCCCAGCTGGTGGGTCTGAGGTCCCTCAGAGCTCTCCCTGGTTAGCCCTGACTGGATGGTTTCCCAGTCCAGGTTCATGCTAGCCACTTATGACTTCCCAGGAAAAAAAATCAATAACCAGAAATCCCTGTAGTAAAAACTCATAACTAGTCAAAATACTGGGCATAGGTATTTAACTGTGTGTCCAGCGGGGGACGCAACATCCGTATCATCCTGCCCCACCCAAGGCTCAGGGACATGGAGGATGAGGGGCCAGAGGTGGGGGGGGGCACTGTGACATACTGTCATCTGACACATGTGAATGCTGTACTTATGAACTCAGACATACTGTGGTACCTGCACAGCATCAAGCTGGCCAAAATTCCAACATGGATGGCAGAGGGGCCCCCAAGGCCCACCTTTGGCAAAGCAGATGTTGGCAGTTGACATCTGCTGAGGGACAGACAGTCACTCACCTTTGGGAATGTGCTCAGAACACACTGTATAAATGTATGACATTTTCAAATATTACGTTGCAAATATGTTTAAGTTCCTTTGTTGTGTGTCCTCCAACAAGTTAGCTGCTGTCTCTGAGCCCAGGCACACCAGGTTCCCAATACCATAATTGACATGATGGTGAATGATCATAGGAGAGCTCCATAAAGTACATGGAATGGGTGCCTCTACCTGCCTGGCTTCGAGGTCAGTCTCCTGAGCATGGCCCTCTTGGGGAGCTCCCAGTCTGTGCCCCATAGCCCACTCTAACATGACTTCTCAGGGTTAGGAAGTTAGACTCTGTCCAGCAAAGGAGACCTCCAGTGCACATTAAGATACCATGGCCCATCAGAGCCCGGAACATCACACGGTCAGTGGCCAGGGACTGCTTGTCATCTTATAGTCACCTGCCTGCAGAACAGACATAGATTAGGGAAATATGGATGCTATAAGTGCGGAAGGATGTAACTCAGATGTAACAAAGAGCTTCCCTTTGAGGTCTGGACACCCAGCTGTTTACTCTGAACCTTTGTGGAGCAATGCCCGAGCAGTATCACCTAACCCTGAGCTATGCTCCTCTCCCTGGACCATATCCAGAGTTCTGCAGCACCTCACGGGGCAGAGGCACAAGTGGGGTCATCACACTGGGCAAGAGAGAGAGAGACCGTTAAAGCATCTCAGCTGCATATAGCTGTCACATAGCCAGGACTGGTATAGAGCCTGCAGGGCCAGCACTCTGGCCCGGCGCCCTATGTACATCTACCCAGGGAATGGTGCTCCCTGGGAGCACCTGTGTACATCTGCCCACAGAATGGTGCTCCCCACACAGGACCATCTGCCCACAGAATGGTGCTCCCCACACAGGACCATCTGCCCACAGAATGGTGCTCTCCACACAGGACCACCTGACCACAGAATGGTGCTCCCCACACAGGACCACCTGACCACAGAATGGTGCTCCCCACAATGGGCCTTCCTACTTCAGCTAACAGCAACGATAATCCCCTGCTCCTAGGCCAGTCTGGCCTGAACAATCCCTCAGAAGAGACTCCCTTCTCATACAACACTAGACTGTAATCATGGTCTTTTCTCACCAGCCCCCAGTTCCCATAACTCGGAGGCTTTTTATTTATGAATAAATGCTTAGGCCATCAGCTTGGGCTTGTTCCCTGACAAGCTCATAACTGATAAAACCAGTTTATTCTACTGTGTGTTTGTTACCTCTCCTCTGTTTCATATATTGGTCTCCTCCAAGTCCTGGCTGAACTCTTCCCACTTCTGACTCTTTTCGAGAATCAATCTCTCTCTTTCTCTCTCTCTCTCTCTCTCTCTCTCTCTCTCTCTCTCTCTCTGTGTGTGTGTGTGTGTGTGTGTGTGTGTGTGTGTGTGTGTCACAGGCATTTTCTCTCTTTCTCTTCCCCCTCACTCCCCCCCCCATGGTGATTTGACTGGCCTCAGTCTTTGGAGCCAGTAAAATCACCCCAATAAACCTGCCTTTTATATATTCTTTTTTAAAATTTTGACATGCAAATACTCTGTGGTAGGAGAGTGAGCTCTCTGGTGTGTGCCCAGCAGTGCCATATCTGGGCTAAGAAGGAAGTATATACAGCCTAGATGAAGCCAGCCAGCCACAGATGAAGAGATGGTGAAAACATGGCTCATATGTAAAAGGAATTATTCTTCAAGCATAAAGAAAAAAGAAATTCTCAGGAGTAGATGAGCTTGTAAAATATATTAAGCAAAGTGACCCAAACTCAGACAGAAAAAAAAAACATATATGTTCTCCCTCACATATAGACCCCGGGCTCTAATGCTATACACATACACTGTGTGTGTGTGTGTGTGTGTGTGTGTGTGTGTGTGTGTGTGTGTGTGTGTGTACTCGGGGTGCACACTTGTAGTGGCAAGTGTAGACAGTATAACATGTATAAAGAAGACTGAGAGAGGGCAGCATCAGTTGGTGAGGAGGCAGGTAAAGACCCATGGGTCAAGAAAGTAGACAGGAAGCTAATTTTCCTTTTTCTATTTTCTCTCCACCATAATTTCTTTCTTTTTCTTTTTCCCATCGTAGATAAGTGAATCTAACTTTCTGAATATTGAAGTAGCAGAACCGAGAAACAAACCACGCATAAATTACGCAGTTTGACACCGACAGTGTGAAACCCTGGGCAAAGCCCTGCGGGTTCAGAGAGACAGTTTGGGAGCGCGAGGTGTTTGAGAGACTTTCTTGAACTGTGTATGTGCTGCTTTTATTTGTGAGCTAATTAGAATAAAGTGTTATTGTAGGGCTTATCTTTATTATTTTTAATTATGTGCGTGAGGATATATGCATTTGAGTGCGAGTACCCCTGAAGCCTGCAAGCATCAGATGCCCCTGGAGCTGGAGTTACAGGCAATTTACAGCTGCCTGGTGTGGGTACTGGGAACGGAGCTTGGGCCCTCTGGAAGAGCAGTACATGCTCTTAACTACAGAGCCCTCTCTCCAGCCCCATAAAATGTTGTTTTGATAATAATAATAAATGTTTTTTTTCTTTCCTCTCAAACCAAAGAGATGACTTCTCCCCCGTGTTTAAGTTGTTCCTCTAAATAATGGCCATCCCAAATCCCAAAACCCATTAGAGCTGTGAATTCTAAGTGCAGGCAGCTGTGTTTGGGCTCTCCTCCTCACACAGCCTCTCCCAGAAGACAGGGAAAGCCATTGAGACTGGGTGGATGTGTGCCCTGACAAGGGCCTGCCTCTATAGCTTGCTTCCTGAAGAAGGAATGATTTCTGGGAGTTTCTGTTCTGCAGGGACTGTTGAGCTGGAGAAGCAGGCAGGAAAGCACCCCACTTTCCTAAAATTCAGGATAAGCGCAGGTGCTGCTCTGGGCTCCCTGGCAGGGTTCAGACCAAGGCTCCTTGCAGCCTCTGAATGAGGAGTCCCCCAGGGTCTTCTGCATCTCTCATGTTTCTCAGCAGCTTAAGCAGAGGGATGAAAGGTGGGGCCCTGGAAGGGGAGGATGCCCCAGCAGCCCCACCTGCATCATACGGGGTCTATAGACAGGCACTGTGTGTTTGGAGGACATTTAGCTTCCAGGGGTTCTTTATGGTGAAACAGTTGTTCCCGGTGCTAGCGCCATGGGCTCTAACAGGTTCAGCTCCCAGGAACAGGCATAGGTTAGTCAGTGATGCGGCCAAGGAGAGCTGAGCTAAGCTAGGGTCCTGCAATCATGTCTTCTGTACATGGCGCTTGCTTCCCTCTCCCTAGTGATTGTACGATTGCAGGAAGCTCACCTTCCTCCTTGACCCATTCAAATCTCCAAGCTTCCAAATTATAGGTACTGTGCTGACTGTTCCCCTGAGTTCAACTGTCACAAACACTTTGGTGAGTGAGCAACGTTAGCGTGCAGCCTCTCTAGCCACAGCGAATCAGTAAATTGGACTCTGCCACGTACATGATCATGCCTGGTAGCTTTTGAGTGTTGTGCTAGGTCAGACATGATCAGAGACGTTTAGCAAGTTCTTCAAGACCACACAGTTTAGACCACACTAGCTCCAAGCACTGGACCCTTACAAAGGAGGACGCTGTGCTTTTCAGCCACATTCTCTAGTGAAAGCACACAGTAGGCTTTACTCCTTGGCCACATCCTCTAGTGGAAGCACACCGTGGGTGCACTCACAGGTAGAGCTTAACAAGAGAAATGCTGGCATAGACTGACTGTTCTTTCCCAACAAGTCTTTCTCAGTAGCCTGGGAGATCTAAGCCAAAGGTCACCTTCCTCTGAAAGAGCATGTTCCTTTTGAGAGAAGCCTGGAATCTCCTTTGCTCTCTAGTGTGCACTTTGCAGGGGCTTCAGAGTGACTAGGAGATAATAATTCATCTGGATGGGTGGGGATGCTGAACTGTAGGTGGGGCCAGATGGCAGAGAATCTGCGCAGCCCCCTCCAGAAGAAATCACTGGAGGAAAAAAAATCTCTCTTGGTCCACTGACCTTTCTGCAAATTTTAATTTGCACCCAGGAGCTAAGCATCAAGTAATCTTAGGCGTTTGGCTGTGCACGTCTCCAGTGCTGTCTGTTGAGATCTTGTGTTGAAATTATCCTGGATAATCACCTTGCAGAAGCTCTTCATTTGCATAACAGACACCATGCAATGGCTCCCTGCAGGCAGTGGTTGTCAGCTAGCTAACTGCTGTTTTTCTCTGGACTGGAAGGGGGTGGTCACTGAGAGCACTTGGGGATCCAGTCAGAGGCCACATGAGACGTTTGCATGTTCCTGTCTCTTCCGAGCTGACTTCATTAGCCTTCTGTTACCCAGCCCAAAATTCAGCCCCCATCATGGAGATTAAAGGAATCAGCTTTCCCAGAGACATATTCCTGTAAACCGGTCCTGACCTGTGGAGGTATGGATATTCCATGACCTTCTTTAGAGAAATGAGGTGTAGTAGCAAACATGGGTAGAAGTAGCCTTTGGACTGGACCCTCCTGGCTGGTGAAAACAGAAAAAGAATTGTAGGGAAGTGTGCGGCTGCCCCAGCCTGGAGTGTGCGGGGGGGGGGGGGGGGGGGGCAGCCTTCCTCTTATGGGAGGACTGGATATGGAGACCACAGCCTCCATCACAGGGCCCAACAACCTTACAGAGATGGATGGCACTGGAGTTTCCTGACTGAGAGGGAGCGTTGGACGAGGGAGATGCCTAGTCATAGTCTCTGTGGGCTTGACTTGGAGGCTACTCCATACATTTGTGAAAAAGACAACCTAGGCAGAAGCCATGGTGGCACTTCCCAGTGCCACCCTAGATAGCATGGGTAACCCTGGCCCTTCCGGCTGCACATGCCAGGTCCCCAGCACAGCCAGTCAGGCTGACGTCACCTTCCTGCATCCTGAAGTCAGGTGTGACCATCAAGCTTGCTTCTCCCATTGAGCTGAGAGAGAAGCGAAGTGCTCTGCTCCGTGCCCTCCGCCCCACGCAGTCGGGACGATGTTGTGACACATAGAACCCGTGGCTTGATCACAATACTCTTTGGAAGCAAGATGGGGTTGGAGATGGATGATCCCAAATCTTGACTCCTGATTCTTTGAGGTTGACCCATCTGGAGACCAAGGATGATGGAGGTCATTAATGGGTAGACTGTGGTCTTTTGTTTGTGGAGGTCAGCTTAATTTTCATAAGGGAAATTTCTTACCACATCTCTGGGACACTATATACCCATGTCTCAAATGCCCAGGCCTATGGGAATGTCATGGTCCCATGCTGGAAGGAGATTCAGAAGTGACCCTGTTCTTCTGAAGAACTCCCCTGTGGTGTACCTGGTGTCCTCTGGCTTCTGTGGAACTGGCCCCTCTGTCTGGGGTGGGCTTAACTGCTGAGGTCATAACCTGCCCTTCCTTGGATTCCTATCCAAGCACAGCTCCATCAAGAGCATTCCCTGGGCCCAGGACCAGTCAGACACTCCTGGGGCTCCCCCAGAGACTGGATGCTGTGGAGTCCCTAGCAAATGCACCATCCAGAAGCCCAGGCTTCCTAGGCATTGTTGCCTCCTGAGAGGGTCTGTTCTTGTCTCAGGGTAGGGTCCACCATGGCCCATTAGGGACAAAGCAACCTAAACGCCATCTATGCCAAAGGTCCATGCCTTGGTTTGCAGGCACCCAACAGTCTGCTTATTTCAAGGGGTCCCCATGTACTTTAAAATTCTGCACTGTGGGTGTGCCAGGGTAAAGAGGTCTCCCATGGAAAACCTGACAGAGGATGCCAGGGCAGACCAAGAGAGTTAGAGATTGGGAAAAACCATGTTTGCATTTCCTGGGACGCTTCTTATTGACTCTAGGAAAATGGCTGGCAGCCAGCATGGACGTCTTGACAGTAGCATCCAGATGGTAAAGTTCAGGCTTATTTTTGGCTTCATCCCTGAAGCTGACAAAGATCCAGACTAACAGCTGCTGGCTGCCTCAGCCCTGGGAGACTCGGACCACGCCCCCAACCCTGGGGGACTCGGACCACGCCCCCAACCCTGGGGGACTCGGACCACGCCCCCCAACCCTGGGGGACTCGGACCACGCCCCCAACCCGGGGAGGGGGGGGGACTCAGACCATGCCCCCAACCCCGGCATCTCACTACTGAGCTTCCAGATAGGCCTAGAATCTCTGCTTCTTCCTAGCGCACTTTTAGAAGCTGTGCTTCCCACCTCACATCTGTACATACCCCCCACTCAGGCTTACAGGTTTGTCTCCTCGCTTCTAGTGATGACCAGTATGGCTCCAGGCCTTCCCAGGGCTTCAACCATCCTTTCTTCCCAAACTTCCTTAGCATCTCTGTAAGAGTTTTAGCAGGACCAAGCCTCCTGAAGCCTTAAGGCTAGAGACAGAACAGGAAGAAAATGCAGAACAGGAGACAGCTCCACAGTGCCCTAAATGGAGAAAAGCAAGAGTGGGCAAAGCGGGGGGCCTGGACCCCATCACCCACCCTCCATGTACAGAAAGGGAGTGGGGGAGGGGCTCCAGACAAGAAAGAGTCATCTCCCTACCTGGGTCCTAATCACAAATGATTTCATTAGCCCCATCCTGATGTGCAAGACACTAATGAGAGAGAGGTTGGCAGCTCTAAAAATAGCTCACTCCTCTTGTTTCTTGTTTTAAAGACACAGCCCCGGTGGGACCGCTGGGCCCTGGTTGTCATCTCCAGCATGGTTCTCCTAAGCACGAGTATGTGATCAGAGCTTGCCAAGGAAATGGCAGCTGTGGTGGATGAAAGACTGTGGGCAACCTCAATGTGGTCCATGCCTTCTGCCCCTCAGCACCATACACTTTGAGGCTGTAGGCACTGACCGTGTACTGGGTGAGGCTGAGCAGTAACACTGGTGTAGGCTGGCCCAGGTGGGGTTTGTAAACCGAAGAGGTGTGCCAATGTACTGTGTCTGCTGTGTTCCTCATGAGAGGTGACTTATGGCTCCTGAGTGAGCCCCCTGCCAAGCTGATGCATCCCGGGGCAGAAGCCATATTTCACAGATGTGGTACATCTGTCTGTAGAACAGGGCATGTCTGGAAAGATGGCTGAGTTGGTGAAGTACTTCTGAGGACCTGCGTCCAATCCCAAAAATCACATTTAAAACAAAATAATCTGGGTGTGGTGACTGTATTTGTAATCCTGATGCCGGTAAGGTAAAGACAGCCTAAACTGGTTGGTGAGTTCTAAGCCAGTGAGAAACTTTCCCCCCAAAAGGGAACCTGAGGAACAACACACAAGGTATTGTTGGGTATTGGTATCTGCCCTCCATGTGCACACACACACAAGGGCACATATGCACAAACACACACCAGCATCTACATATGCATGAACACACATGTATACAGGAGCACATGTATACAGGGGCAGCGGCTCATGTGGAGGTCATGAACCAGAGAGGCATGCACATGCCATGCCTGGGGTGCTCCCTCCTTATAGACATCTCAGGGGATGGTGGTACCCCCCACATCTGCAGTTTGACTGAGGGAGGTGCCTGTGTACTGTGACCCACTCCAGTCTGGCACATAGTTCCAAATGATCGTACCAGAGCTACTGATGTCATTGTCATGATCACCCCTGTCAATCATCATGATTTCCCTATCAGTTACCAACATCTCTGACAATCAGCTGCAGCACCCCCATCTGTCAGTCATCACCAGCTGTCTGTCATCATTACCATCATCCCTGTCAGTCATCAGTACCACCACCATCATCATCACCACCCCTGTCAGCTGTCACTGTCTTCAGCTCTGACAGTCATCATCATCACCATCACCATCATCATCACCATCACCATCATCTGTTCCTGCACTGTCATCCATCACAAGGACTGAGAAAGGACATGTCAGTTCACATTTGCCCAGAACGATAGGCATTCCCACCCAGTGGCCCACATGAGGTCCAGAGTCACAGGGCCATGGAGTGGGGAACACTTATTTCTAGGGTGTGAGCATCACCTGCTCCAGGGGCTCCCTGGACCCCACATAGCACCCTTTCCCCAAGCACCAGAGGACATGCACTGGAAGATGCCAGTCTTTCCAGAGCTTGGCAGAGCTTACCACAGACCCAACTGTGACCATGCAAGACTCTACCAGCAGGCTACCATGCTCTATTTCAGTGGGCAGATGGCAAGAGCATAAACAGAGACCTCTATTTTCCTTACAGAATCTTCCTTCTGGAGGACTATAGAATGAACACCAAGGCAGGAAGCAGACTGACAGAGCCGCAGTAAGACAGTGTGTGTCATCTGTGACACAGGCAGATGGTGTGGATTTTAATCACCTGAGAAGCCAAGGCTCTAGAGNGGATGGATGGATGGATGGATGGATGGATGGATGGAAGAATTTCCAGGAAATGTTAGTTGTATTAGTTAGCCCATGCAAGGAGGAAAGAAACAAAACACTCTCTGAAGAACCCTAAAATCCCTCCCATTTCCCCAAAGAGTCCAGGAGACTCCACAGTCTTAAATGAGAGTAGTCATGACGGCTAGAGTCCTCAGGAATTCATCTTCCAAGTTGATATTCATGAGGATGTCACCTCCATCGCTGCCCAGAGCCCTCCTACCTGCTGAGGCTCAGGCAACCCCCTGGCCAGTACTAGAAGAGTGTCCATGTCTGGCCCAGCAGCATTCACCAGCATGGGAAACATGCATGCTGATTCCTTGGGTGCTGGGAGTGGCAGGGAGGAGGGTGTGATGCTCCCTGGGCCTGAAAGCCCTCAGTGTGTGTTCGTGTCTGTGGCTAGATTAGAGACTCATTGGGGGATTTCTTCAATTAAGACCTACTGTGTTCCACCCTAATGAGGTGTTGGTGGAAATTTTTAATGAGTTTCCCATGGCTCCGTTTCTCTCAGCACTTGGAATGAGCATCCTCTAACAATGGTGACCTCCTAAACCCACTTCTGCATTGCCCAGTAGAGCACCAAGGGACCAGTGTTAATGCAAGAAGCCCAAGTCACTCCCCTACTCGGGGAAGAAGTCTGTCTCCTGCCTGGAGGACTCAGGGTCGTTCTAGACGAAGCTCAAACCCCTCAAGGAGTTGCAGATAGCTCAAACCCTGACCTAGGCTAAGCTGATTTCCCAGTCCAGATTTCTGGTATTACCCATGTCAAGACTCAGACGAGAGCTAGTGATGTCACATTGGGAGACTGGCACTACCAGACTGTAAACTACACGTTCCACATTGCATGGCTTTTCGTGGACACTGAAATTTGCCATCAGTGAGAGATGTAAACTCATCGTGGTGTGAGGTTACTGTAACACTGGCTGAGTCCACTTCACAGAAGTTCACAGCAGGCAGCTCAGCCAGAGGTCAGGAAAGAGGCCTCCATTCTGTGCTCTCCCTAGAAGCAGGACTTCTCGCACTCCTAAAGCCCTGTAGGTCCGGTGAGCCGAAAATGTCTGTCTTTAGTACACTTGACCTCGTACAGTAGATAGTGTGTGCAATGACATCAGGACCTGTACCTCCCTACCCTGCCCAGCTGCTCACTTACTTCTACTGTGTTCACTGTGGTCGACAGCCCAGGCTGACACACTGGTATTAAGCAATTTGCTGGGACCACATTCTTAGAAACAGATGTTTGAGGTATAGCCACGTGACAAGGTTGCTCCGAATTCCCTCCTCCTGTCTGCTTGTCCATCCTTCTCCTCCCCATCCTTGACAAGGCTGATTTCCTACTGTTCCACACGGTAGGCAGGCACTTTCTCTGAAGTGCTAAAAGAGTTGGGCTTGCCTGGTGCAATATCTACTCAGCCTCCACCCGTGTTCTGTATCCAGACTCTATCCAGCATCCACAGTCAACGTGAGGGAGGCTGGAGTTTGTGCCTGTATTCCCTGTCCTTTCTCAAGCACCCGGCTAGGCAGCTGCTGCCAGCCCTGAGCCCATGGGTGCTGGGAAGTCAGGCCCCTCCCTGAATATGATCTTGGCCTGTATCGTCTCTCAGGTCTCTAACCAAACCTGCCCTATTAGAGGGCCTGAGAACCACACAGCCTCCTCTGCCCGCCAGGGCTTCCCAACCCCCACGTTCCCACCCTCTACCCCCACGTTCCCACCCCCTACCCCCACAGAGCCTCAGCTGGTGATTCTAGCCTCCTCAAGGGATGCTGAGCTTTCTGGGGAGCAGAGTCTTTTGTGTTCATCCTCATCCTAGGGCCTGTGTGTGCATTCAATAACATTCACTGTACAAAATTGATACCCAGGTCACAGGTTCAAGCCCAGGCTTGGATTCCCAATTAGTCTTTCCGCATTGCCCCCACAATGCTGGAAATGTGTTCTGAAAGTCTCCACCCTTGTTGCTTTTAGATTTGTGAGTCGATGGTGTGGGAGAAGACAGAGGAGACTTTGCCCCAGAAGAAACATGGCAGGGAACAGAGAGCCGGCTCAGCAGTTAAGAGCAATTAATGCTCTTCTGAAAGCCCCAAGTTCAGTTCCCAGCATCCATAGGTAGTTCATAACCTACTGCAATTCCAGCTCCAAGGAACCCAGCATCATCTCCTGGTCCCCACCAGTACCTTTGCTCATGTGCACATGTCCACGCAGAGACACATATACATAATTATCAGCAAATAAACTTTCATAGTGATCCACGAGGACCACTGTGAGCTTGAGCCCAGACAGAGCAAGCTAGTTCAGCCGCATCAGCGAAGGAATGGTCTGCAGAGTAGGGCACAGGGACCTTTGCAGAGCTGGGCTCGGCTGGGATTCTTGATGAGCTGAGACCAGTGTGCTGACAGTTCAGATGTGAACAATACAGGCATGGGGGGCAGCAACATTCCGACCCTGCTCAACCAGCCCCCATAACCCTCTGAGAGGCAGGGATGAGGAGTGCTCCTCCCCTATCCTCACAAAGTGAGCTTGTCCCAGCAGCATGGAAAATATAAGCAGCAGGAGACCTTGTGACTGCTGAGGGACTCACAAATCTAAAGTCAGGGCTGTCCATTCCCCTCCCTCACCAGCACAGGCCCGGCTTGGCTCAAGGCATCCCTTGGTGAGGTCAGCAGACCAAGCTACACTTTCTAGAAATAGTTTTACTGTTTCACCAACATATGGCCACCTCAGGAATCTGCTGATGGCAAATAAATCCAGTCTCCAGCCCTGGTCTAAGCTAGCAGGGGTCCGCCAAGCTCCAGATCCGCCTGACTGGCTGGAGAACTGCAGCCAAGCTGTCCGGCAGCGTCCAGATGGTGGGCGTGGCTTCCTGGTGGGCGTGGCTTCCTGTGATCCCTGGCAAACAGCCCCATCAGACTCTTCAGGCCCTTTGGGAAAGAACTAAAAAGAGCTTTCCCTTTGGCCCAGCGGTGGCATGGTGATGGCCTGGCATTGTCACACACTGTCACAGGCAGGAGGGGCAGATGGCTCCTGAGAGGTCTGTGGCGTGCCTGTGTGTAGTGAAAGTATACATAGAAGAAAATATCCTGGTGAACTTTGTAGAAATTAATCCTTCATGCAAATTAGCCACCATCTTTAACAGATCTGCGGTGCCCACTTGCAAGCGTATTGAGGAGAGTCAGTTCACTGTTGACTTTCCCACAGAAAGGGAGGGGTGGGGAGGTCATGGGATTCCTCCTGCACCTCCCGCTCATCTGGGTGCAGTCCTCTGCTCTGAGGGCCCCGCACCCACACCCCCACCGCCGCTTCTCTGCTCTGAGGAGGCTCTGTGGCCAGGGTATCATCACGCCAGTGCCCTTTGGCACACCAGCACAGAAGGAAGCAGCCTCCTCTGGGCATGGACTCTCAACTGGGCACCAGGGATACTGACTGGATCACGCTGTTGATTAGAGAGCCGGCTAGAGGGCTCAACAGTTCCCCAGTTGTACACAGTCCCTCATCTAATGGTGGATGTTCTGGCCACACATCACAGCAGGTACAAGAACAGAGCCCAGGGAAGTGTTGGGGGCCAGCCGTGCAAGACTTGCCAGCCTAACTGCTCATGTCCTCACATTCAGGAGGAGCTTTGATTGTTTCCAGGGTTTCCTTATCAGCAGTAGCACAAGTTCACACAACCATGCCCACAAGGCCAATCTCCCTTGTCCTGGCCACTGGGGTCTCGATTACATCATGACTGGTCCATGTGTTGTCCTCTGTACACCAAGGTCCACCTGGGAAAGCTCCGAGCCTGCCTGTCCACACCTAGAACCCTGACTGGATATTAGGGAGTCCCTGGGCAATTGTAGGAGGTAGGGGTGAAGGAGAGGGGAGACAATGAGATTTTTTGGTACTGTGAGCTGAACAGCAGGCTTGAAGTTATCCGTTCCTCAGCAAGGATCCAGCTATAAGCTCACCTCTGGCTCAGTTGATCTTTCTCAACTCACCTAACAAGGAAAATAATAAAATGACGTGTTCGCAGACACAGCACAATTCTGCTGTGTTCTGTTGTGGGGGAGATGCCCATCTGCTGCTCTCGAGAATGTCAGACCACCTCTGCTGAGGGGGAGGCTTCTACAAATGTGTGCCACCTCAGTTCTATCCACAGGGCCAGCAATTAAAAGTAACAAGGGTGAAGGGTTAAAGGCGGCTTCCTGGTGAAAGCTGAGCTTCTTACGGTATCACCAGGTGACTAGGATTCGGGGTGCGTGGGACGTGGGAGGCAGGGTGCATAGGATTTGGGGTGGGTGGGATGCGGGGTACATGGGATGTTACAAGAATGGCTGCACCTGTGCCACTGGGCCCATGGGAGTACTAGACTGCCTGATTTCAAAACTGGTGACTGAGGGAGGGACACTTCCACACAATGGGGCTTTGAGAGGAGTTCTGACAGGCAAGATTTGACCCTGGTGTAACTTAAGAGATGCATACAGTGTCAGGAGCAGTGCGAGGGCATGAGCTGCCTGCACGCTTTACCGCTTTACCGTCTGAGCCTTATCCAGATAGACACTCTAAGCGCCCTGAAGGCAAGCACAGAGCTAAGCAGTGTGCATGTGTAATGTGAACACTCAAGAGGCCGAAGCAAGAATATTTCTGAAATCAAACTTGGGCTAAAGAGTGAGGCCCTATATAAAAAATAAAATAATAAAATAATGTCCAAACATGGAAAGAGAAGGGGGTATTTGTGATGCCTTGGCCCTGAGGTAGGCTTTGAGGGTCGAAGCAGTCTGGGGCCTTGCTGATAAATGATTTCTGCTTAAGGTCCTTTGCTTCAGCGGAATTCACTCCTGCCTTCTAGCTCTGGTCACTAGGGTGTAACTGTCCTGTGACCACTGCACTGTGCTTCTCAGGGTCACACTCAGCACACAGGACTCCAGTGCCTGCTGGAATCCCCTACAGATGATACAGAGGCTGCACCCCAGAGGGACATTAGCCAGACATTAAGCTTTCATCAGTACCTTCCTGACTCCAGAGAGCACCCTGCCACCACCCCTGGAGTGTATAAGACATCAGTCCCCAAGGAGCCCCCTGCCACTGCCCACAGGAGTGTAAGACATCAGTCTCCAATGCTGTCAAGTTTCCCTGGGTTTACTAGGAACTGGCTCTCTCAGAGCTCAGGGCTCCTGTGGGTATTTTGTGCTGACTCAGCACAAACCTGCCACTCTCATTTTGATCTTCATTGGGGACAGTTGGGGATCAGCAATGGTGGGTCCCCTCAGTCTGATGCCAATTGATTTTAATTTGTTTATGAGGAGCAAACAGTTTGTTCGCTTCTTTTTTCTTTGAAAAGAAAAAAAAAAACCAGTTTGTTCTTCACTGGATGTAGGAGCCACAACCAGACCCTGTCCACCAGCGAAACTCACAGGGAACTTATGGTTCTTGTCTTCTGGAGAGAAAAAAAATAGTTCAGATATGCAGACAGGTTAAACAGATGGTCACTCAGTAAAATAAAGCAAATCCTGTCCGGAGGGACTGAGTGAGCTGCCCCAAGGAGGGGAATAGCCCAGTGGGGTCTGCATTATGATTGATTGATTGATTGATTGATTGGCAACATATACTACAGTGTACATGTAGCATGTCAGAAGACAACTTGTGGAATTTGGTTATGTTCTTCCAACATATGGATACCAGGGCTCAATCTCAAATCATCTGGTTTCATGGCAGGTGCCTTTTACCTATGAGCCACCTCTCCAACCAGCCCCACATTGTGGGTTTTAAGAAGTTTCATCTATTCTTATGAGTTCATTGGTGTGTTCATAGTGTAAGGTAGACTACATTTCCCCATCTAGAGTATTGCTGGAACTCACTTTGCAGACCAGGCTGGCCTCAAACTCAGAGATCTGCCTGCCTCAGTGCCAGGATTAAAGACATGAGCCACTATGCCTAGCTTGAAAGTGTTTTTAAATATAATGAGACCAGACATTTCTACTCTGTCGGGGGGTCAGAGTCAAACCTACAATAAAAGTAATGGCATCAAGTTATTTGAGGACCCAGACCCTTTGATGGTGCAAACAGTTAGAGAACACCATGTTGCCTTAGCCTCTGATATCTGCAAACCACCTAGTTCCAGCTTCAAGGATGCTCAACCACAGAGCGTTGCCCTGACCCTCAGAAGGCACATCCAGAGTCTCTCTACTGACCACTCTGCCCCTGACAGAGCAGAAATGCCTGTTCTTGTTATATTTAAGAGCATTTTTCAAGCTAGGCATAGTGGCACACACCTTTAATCCTAGGCAGAGGCTGGCATATGTCTGAGTTCAAAGCCAACCTAGTCTACAAAGAGAGTTCCAGCATTAGCAGGGGCTACACAGAAAAACGTTGTCTCAAAGAACCAAATACATACATACATGGATAGATAAGATAAGATAAGATAAGATGAGATGAGATGAGATGAGATGAGATGAGATGAGATGAGATAAGATAGAAAAGCATTTTCATATTAAAACACAGGCAGGAGGAACCAGCAACTAGGGAGACATCTCTAGTGAATGGTTCTTGAGACAAGGGAAGCCACATGTTATTTATTATTTCAAGGCAGGCAACAATAAAAGGTGAGCATGCAGGAAAACACTTTATCAAATGTAACCAAAAGTCGCTTTTTTAGTTTCCAGAATAAATAGTAATTAAATCATGTAAGCTGTGACAGAGAAATTGCTTATAAAACCAATCCTCCCACCATAATTGCTTAGATACCCACATTTTTATAAATACGGGGTAACTTTATCCGTTGCTTTTATCAGCAGAATGTGACACCAGCTGTTGGTGCTTCGTAATTTACTGCAGCGTTGGGTGACAGTCACAAAAGCCTGTGTCTAAAAAAAATACACTAACATGGCCCAGATGAATGTGCAGACTTAAAGATGTCTCGTTCTGCAGTGGAGTTAGAAATGGCTGTAGCACTGGCCGCCAGGAGGAGTTGACAATTTGCTTACCTAACTAATATTATGGAAGCAAAATGATACAGATACTGTACCAGCAGCATCAACAGGCTAAGTTAACTCTGTGACTAACAAGGAAGTTTGTGGCTAGGCTAGACCTGCCATCCTGCCTCTGCCCCAGCAGAACACTGGCAAGCTGACCGGCAAGTGTCGGGGAAGAGCCAACCATGCCAATCCCATTTCCAGAATGTTCCTCTTGTCAGGAAAGAGTCCCGACATACTGGCTTCCTCTGGTTGCCCACTGCTCTTGGCCTTCTTGGGCACAAAAACAGAGCTAAGGGACTGGGCCATCTGTACGGAGGCTGGTGTGAGGCAGGCAGTGGGAAAGTGAGGTTCAGTGGGTAGAGATTCCTGCTCCCCTCTGAGCCACACAGGCTCTGCCCAGATACACAAACTTCAGTAGGAGGGAAGGGGAATGACTGACTACCTGGGTTTGGACGGTGAGTGCTCTCCCGGCCTTTCTTCTGTCTTTTTCCTTAGCCTCCAGCTACTTCTCCTGAAGACAGAGGGGACCCCAGGAGGTTGTTACTATCTCAGGGCACTTGGGGAGCCAGATGCTGTGCTTTTTGTTGCAGCCTTCTGTCTGCTGGTCACCCTGACCGTCTTCTCTCCTCTTGCAGTCGAGTTCAGCAGCTGCGTGGGCACCAAAGGGATGCAGTATGAGACCAACAGCTTGGACTTCAAAGTCGGGGCAGATGGGACGGTCTTCGCCACTCGGGAGTTGAAGATCCCCTCAGAGCAGGTGGCCTTTACTGTGACGGCACGGGAACGCCAGAGTGCTGAGCAGTGGGCCGCCATGGTGCGGCTGCTGGTAGCTCAGACATCATCAGCACACTCTGAACACAAGGTAAGAGGACACAACACAAGCAGGAAGTTCTGGGTCCAAGTCAAGGTGTCCCTGCTCTGAGTCCCAGGCAGAGCCTTTCCCCGACTCATCCAAAACCTTTGGCTTTGTCCATCATCAAGACTTGGGATACCTGAGCAGGTTAGTCCACCAAGCCATCACTATCGTGACCTTCGTCTCATTTTGGATGAGACTCACTTCTACCTTGAGCTGTAAACCACAAATTCTGTATGTAGCCTAGGCTCCCAGGGATCTATGCACAGAAATAGCCACCTGCTTTAAAGGACAGGAGGGCTGGCAAGCAAAGCAGGTCAACCCTGAGGTTGGGGAAACCACGACCCTGGAGAGAGACAGAGGGAGAGAGAATAACAGACAGAAAGAAAGGGAGATAGGAGGGGCGGGGAGGAGGGAGGGGTGGGGAGAAAGAGACAAGAGAGGGGACAGCAGTGGGGGGACAAATGAGTGAAGGGAAGATAGAGACACAGGGAGTCCTTCTGTGATGTCTGCAGTCTGAGTCTTCCCCTTCCCCAGCTGTGTGCCTGAGAGGTGAACAGGGGTAAGGGCACCTCCCCTGTCCTGGTCCTGCAGTGTCCAGTCATCTGACACAGCCCACCTCGTCTCTGTTCTGTGCAGGGAACCCTAAGCAGCAGCATTAGCCTCAGGCTTCAGAACTGGGCTAGCAGAGAGCTTGAAGCCTGCGTGCTTGCAGGAAGGAGACGCTGAGAAAATCAGAATGATTGGATAGGGAAGCATGACATGCCCCTCAACTTGTCAGGTTCCATAACGATGCTGCAAGTGTAAGGCAAGCTCAGGCAGCTGCATGGGGGATCCCTGGGAAACGCCCGGAGGACCTGAAGTTATGGACAAAGTTAAACATATTCTTTTATGTGGGTTTGTCCAGAACCTTTCATAACTAAGTGTGACTTTAAAAGCCTCTTAGTGGGAGAAAATGTCCAAATTTCCAAAAACCTATCTGACATAGGACCTTTCATGGAACAGCTTGTAGGACAGGTGTGCCAAGGAATCCACTTTGGAGAAACAGGAAATGGCTTTGGTCTTGTTTCTTGAATCCAAGTAGGAGCAGAACCTTGGGAGGAGGTGAGGTGAGGAACAGGTGAGGTGAGGGACAGGTGAGGGATGGGTGAGGTGAGGGATGGGTGAGGTGAGGGATGGGTGAGGTGAGGTGAGCGACAGGTGAGGTGAGGGACAGGTGAGGTGAAGTGTGGTGAGGGACAGGTGAGGTGAGGGACGGGTGAGGTGAGGTGAGGGACGGGTGAAGGTTCATGGCAGGACCGGCAGAAGGCAGTTTCCTCCATGTGAACAGCTCGTGTGGGAAACGCAATGTGTGAACTCTGGACAGGAAGTAACCTCTGCAATGGGACATCTGATGCCAAAAGGAGCTGAGACGGAACAGAGGTTCTCAACCTGAGGGTTACAACCACTAAAAGACCATATTTACCCCCAAGCAGACATTTTGATTCATAACAGTAGCAGAATCAAAATTATGAAGTAACAACAAAATTAATTTTATGATTATGGTCACCACAACATGCGGAGCTGTATTAAAGGGTAGCAGCATTAGGAAGGCTGCAAACCGTATGACACATTATGAGACCCAGTTTTAATGTAAGTTGATCTTACCCAGAATGCTTGCAGGCAGATGGTTTCTCACTTTTTCAGATTTTAGAATATTTGCTTGAGACTATCGTGGGACATCCTGGGGACACAACCCAAGGCTAAAGCAGAACTCACCTGTTTCATCTCTTCTTTGTACACACAGCCTGGATCTGTGCATACATGTGTGCTTCTGTGGATTAGCGTGTGTGTGTGTGTGTGTGTGTGTGTGTGTGTGTGTGTGCTTGTATAAGTGTGTGTTGTGTGTGTGAGTGTATTTGAGTGTATGTGAGTGACTGTGTGTGTATGAGTGTATGTGTGTGCGTGTGTGTTTATTGCAATATATAAGGTCAAGTGTGAATTTTTCCACTTTGAGTGGATGGTGCTCAAAACATTTCAGATTTTGAATTTTTATTAAGAGATGTTCAACTTCTATTATAATTTGATAAGATTAAAAAAAACAAAAAACCACTTACAGGGCCTGGAGAGATGACTCCATGGCTTAAAGCTTTTGATGCTCTCGCCAGAAGACCCTGATTCAGGTTCCAACACACACACAGGGTGGCTCACACCGCCCTGCAACTTTAGTTCCAGGGGACCCAACCCCCTCTTCTGGCCTTGGCAGGAGCTGCACACACATATAGTTCACATATGTATTTGCTGGAAAGACCCTCATACACCTATAATAAAAAATTAATAATAAACCTTTCTTTAGAAATACTTCCTTTAAAAAAGTCTTTGAGCTATCTCGGAGAGTCGTGAGATTGTATCTGTTTGTCTGTGTGTTCAAAGATAATAAATTCAAGAAAGGAGAAAAGAAAACAGAACAGATGGGCTAATATACTTCTTTTGGAGTAAGATGGTATGCTTACAAATACATTGGTAATTATAAAAATGAAGACATGTTAACATACAAATAAAAGAAAACATGTTGACAGATTGAATAAGTAAAACCCTGCTAGGTACAGCTTGCTAAACACACGTCTTGGAAGTCTAAGAACGGAGACAGGTTGAAAGGAAAATCCTCGAGGAAAAAAAAACTGTGTAAATAACAACCGGAAGAAAGCTGGAGGTAGCTCTGTTGGCATCAGACAAACAGACTGAGATAAAGCATCCTGTAAAGGGGACACTTCACAGCGACAAGAAGACGCGCAAGACCTGAACTGGTGTCCACGTATGTGACTTCAAGCTGTTCACAACAAAGTTGGTAGAAGTAAAGAGAGAAACACCAAGAGGGTGTGCATCTGTTGTCCATCTATGAGTAACAGACAGACAGACAGACAGACAGACAGACAAGTTCTTGAGGAGACAGAGGACAACCACCCAACCAGGAAGTTCAACCTTGTACAGAGAAGTTTGTACCCTGAAACCCACTACTGCTAAAGGCCCCCAACTTCTAACCAGAGACAGACCAGTTCCAATTTTTAACCCAAAAAGTCTTGACATAGTTACAAGATTTAAAGTCCAAATAGACCTGGCTGTGGGCTTTTTGTTTTGTTTTTGTTTGTTTGTTTGTTTGTTTGTTTTTTAATGTTACAGTAATTAAGCTAAAAATCAATAACAAAGAATATGACTGGAAAATTCCCACAGATTTGTAAGTCACATGAAAGCCTCGTTAGTATTCCCTGGAAGAGCAGAAGTGACATGTAAATTAGGGGATGTGTTGACTGGATATTAAACCTAGTGGGGTTCCCCAGGTGGAATGTCTGGGCTTAACAGGAGATGGGATAAAGGAATGAGCACTGCCTGATAAGCATCCATCCCTAGAAATTATCAAAGGGGTGGAAGACGAGGCTCAAGTAAAACAAAAAAAGAAAATAGCAGAGAGGTGGGGGTTGGGAGAGATGGAGAAAACATAGGGAATCAGAGACATACAATTGGTGACAAAAGTTGGTTTTTAAACGATGACATAGATAGCTGGGCGGTGGTGGCACATGCCTTTAATCCCAGTAGGTGGATCTCTGAGTTCAAGAGGCTAGCCTGATCTTCAGAGTGAGTGCCAGGGCTAGCCTGGTCTTCAGAGTGAGTGCCAGGGTAGTTGGGGCTACACAGAGAAAGCTTGTCTCAAAACAACAAAAAAGATGAAGTTGATCATTCTGGGTAAGAAAAAAGGACTGAAGCAGCAAATGACCAATCCTAGGATGAAAAGATGGCGCTGGCTGACTGTATATACTGGGAAATCCTGTGAGGGGAGTGTGTGGGCTCTATAACAAAAGCATTGAGAGTCTGCAAGCATAAAGTTTACCAGAACTGAACTGACAGGAGAAAAACTCTGATCTCTGTTATTATACGTGATCTTAGCCAAAAGGCAAGAAACAGCCAAATTTGTCTATTGTTATTTTTAAAAAAAAGTTAAGATCTGTATCAAGGGAACTTTTCAACTCTGCTAGTGGGTTCTTCCTTAGCTATAAGGAGGAAATAAAACTAATTCTACATAAACTTGCCCAAAGAATTCAATGGAAAGGTTACTCCTGTAAACACTAGAGTGTGTCTCTCTCAAGCCAGAGAAACCATTGCTAGGTGATCAGGACTCATGTCTGGACCACAACACTCAGCAGAAACTGTTTTCTTAATAAAAGTCTTTTTCTATGCCCCTGATATAACTATCTCGAGTAAGGCTATGCCAGTGCCTGGCAAATACAGAAGGGGATGCTCATAGTCATCTATAGGATGGAACACAGGGCCCCCAATGGAGGAGCTAGAGAAATTACCCAAGGAGCTGAAGGGGTCTACAACCCTTTAGGTGGAACAACAATATGAACTAACCAGTACCCCCAGAGCTTGTGTCTCTAGATGCATATGTAGCAGAAGATGGTCTAGTCAGCCATCACTGGGAAGAGAGGCCCCTTGGTCTTACAAACTTTATATGCCCTAGTACAGGGGAATGCCAGGGCCAAGAAGTGGGAGTGGGTGGGTAGGGGAGCAGGGCAGGGGGAGGGTATAGGGAACTTTTGGGATAGCATTTGAAATGTAAATAAAGAAAATATCTAATTTTTAAAAAGTCTTTTTCAAAACCACATTCCAAGCCAAAGACCCAAATGTTTGGAATGTGTGATAAAAAGGTCATCAGGGAATATCTATCATTGCCTAGGAATTTATATAAGCAAGATACTTACAAACTTTAATCTGCCTTCTCTACATAAATTGCTAAATCATGCCTGAGTTGTACTTATCCTAAGAACATAAGATTAATCAATCTATGCATTCATAGAACAAAGGATTAAAAGCACGCATAATCCCCTACATATAAATTACTAAATGTTAACTTCTATTCCGACGTTAGGAATATCCAGGTTATTGGGAAAGGAAGTGGACTCGCAGTGACTCAGAAAGGAGATCTACAAACTGAACAATACAGTCAGCTGTTGAAATGGGGAAAGGGGCACCTCATGCACTGAAGGTCCAAGCTGATGCCATAAGACAAAAAGAAATCAAGATAAATAACTAATAATAAATAATGAATGTTGAAATGTAAAACTTAAAGGGGTGACAGACAAGTTACTGGGAGTGATGGATGTGACCAGCTGGATGTGGAGGAACTGAGCTCTGTGTGCCAACAATGAACTTTAGCAAGTGAATCTGGATGAATCTAGATGCATCTGGGTAAATCTGGATGCATCTGGATGAATCTGGATACACTCAATAGTTCACATTATTTATTGTGGCAAATTTAAAGAGCTCTTTAAATTCCTGGAGGACTTCAGGTCATGAAGATATTAATTCTACCGTGTGCTTAGCTGAACCCCTGCCTCTGCTCAGTAAATGACAGTTGTACCCCAACTGTCTCCAGTTCTCTGCCAAAGATTCCTTGGGAGACAAAATTACCATCATTCCAGAATCACTGGATTTTGTTAAAGTAGATTTGGGAGCAAAGATTCAGAGAGAAAAAATAGGCAGAATGTAAGCCATCACTGGGAAGAGAGGCTTACAGAAAAAAATGTTAACATTATTTATTTACATGTGTATATATGTAGGGGCACACATGCTACAGTCAGTATACATGGCAAGGTCAAAGGAGGGCCTGTAGAAATCTGTTCTCTCCTACCATGTAGATGTCAGGGACTGAGCTGAGGTTCTCAGGCCTGGCAGCAAATAACTGCCTTGACTCGCTCAGTTCCCAACCTTGATTCCTCAAGAAAGGGTTAACAGAATCCAGCAACAAAATAAGTTCACTAGCTGCAATGGTCTAGAGAAAAAAATGGACACCTGTAAAACATAATCCATGGAGTATTAAAGTCCTTAGTCTGCTTTCATGGAAAAGGGCACTGAAGTAAATTCCTCAAGGACTTTTACCCAGGGATCCACATACATATACATGCATACATACATACATACATACATACATACATACATACATACATGTGCATATATATATATACATATACATATATATACATATACACATGTATATACATACAGACACACATGTATACACACATACATAATATACATATACACATATGTACACACATACATATGTATATTTGGGCATATATAATATGTATTTTGATACACATATGCATATATATGTATCAAATATAATATGTATATATTATACATATGCCAAGATTCAAAACTAGAGCCTTCTCCCATTGATCCACACCCTAGGCCCTTATATTTTTAATGACTGTATTTTAAAGGCTTATATAAGTTCCTATACAATATATTCACATTAATCCCTTGACCTGCAATTTTTGAAAACTTTACTCTGTGACCTGGAGGAAAAATTGTGCTGTCCCTACTTAGTAAGGAGGAGAGCAATCAAGAAAGGCACCGAGGAAGCCAGGTGTGGTGGCGCACACCTTTAATCCCAGCACTCGGGAGGCAGAGGCAGGCGGATTTCTGAGTTCGAGGCCAGCCTGGTCTACAAAGTGAGCTCCAGAAGAGCCAGGGCTATACAGAGAAACCCTGTCTCGAAGAAAAAAAAAACAAAAAAAACCAAGAAAGGCACTGATGTTTACCTCTAGCCTAGACTTATACACAAATGCACATACACTACACATTTGCATATACATGCAGATATATACACTCATACTATATTCACATATTCACACACTAAACAGAAATACTTGGGCACATACCCTACACATATGAACTAAACACACATACACTGTACAAATATTACTATACATATAATATGTATACACTTGTATTTGAACTATACACAGTATACAATACATGTATACACACATATACATTACACTGGCACACAGTCACACATAAAAACACACATGTCAAGGGCTTCCCAGCAGGGCCTGAAGAAGGCGAACTCACGTGGAGATGCACCCGAAGAAAGAGTTCTGTTCTAGAAGGTTCTAGAGAGGAAAATGGATGCCTGTAAATCAGCGTCCACAGAACGTTTAAGTTCCGGGGAAGCTTTCATGGAAAGGGGCCTTGGAGTAAATCCCTAGGGGATCGTTGCCCAGGGACCCCCTAATTTCTCGGTCCTGTTCTTTCATTTCTCTTCTGCTGAGGCTTCTGCGCCTGACACCTCCCCATTCATTATTTTAGCGACTCTCCATGGCTCTGGGTAAAACTGACAGCTTTACAGTTAGATGAACCATAAAAAATTGGCAACTTTCCCCCCCCCCCCAGCTATTAAAGGCCGTCTTTCTGTGTGTGATGCGGCAGTGCTCAAATCTGGAAGAATGTCCTTTTGTGCAGTCTTGCAGGAAAGCCGATAGCAATTCAATTAGAAAATGCAAATGAGCTCACATATTTCCCAGGGGAGCGCTGAGGTGCCCCTGAGGAATCGGAGCGACATGCAGCTGGCCTCATGGTAAATACCGAAGATGAAGCGCCCCTCACTGTTGTCATCTGCCCGGCTGGTACAGTGCTTGGGGGTGGTGATAGGGCCTGTGGGTGTAGTTTGCCAAAAAGACACTGTTGTTTATGAAACTAATATAGGGTCTTCTAGCACATCAGCACTTTTGAAGGATCAGATCATAGGCAGCTGTGAGCTTCCCTGGGCTCCAGCTATAAGGGATCTGATGTGTCCCAACCTCTAGTGCTATAAANCCCAGGCCCAGGCCCAGGCCCAGCCTCAGCCTCAGCCTCAGCCTCAGCCAATACTTTGATCTTGGACTCTGGCCTCCCACTGGAAGAGAATAAACTTATGGTAGTTTAAGATCCTGTCCCTAAATCCATAGTCCTCTGTTCTACAACCTGTTGATAATACTGCAAGAAGCATGGTGGTCAATAACCTCTACCCCCAGGTCCATTACCTCTTTCTCTGGGCCCATCCCCCTAACTCATCAGGCCCGTCATTCTGTACCTAGGTTCCAGCACCCTCTTTCTTCCTGGTCCATTACCCTCCCATTTTGTAGCTTGCTGACACATGCCCTTGGTTCATCATCCACTTGCTGTCTCTTTCGCCCTTTGATTGTCATGGTTGGCATCCCATCCTGTAAGTTGGTAGCTTCATTTCCATTTCTGCCTCTGAGGCTCTCATGACATCTGTGAGAAAATGGAAAGGAGAAGTCTTAAAAATTAGTCTCAACCATTCCCAGCCATTTCCACAGAAACCTCAGAGACCTTGTGCCTTAACGGCACCCTAAGAAGTGTAGCCTCTGCTGTCTGTGAGTTCCAGAAGCCTGGTATGTTGATACCCAGCCCCAAGCTCAGCTCCAGCTTAGAGGTTCAGAGACTCTTGTTGAAAGAGGCCTCAGGACCTATGGCATTGAGACTGCAGTGACCCAGGGCTTTACATATGAGATGTGTGTGCAAGAGGCATGGTCTGCCTGGAGACACCACTAGAGGCCCTAGGCAGGATGTAGGTCATGAAGCTTACATGTCAAAAACCAGTGAAGGATGCCTTCTCAATGAGAATGAAAACACCAGTTCTGTAAAAACTAAGGTTGCAAGTGCGTGGGCAGGCTGTGGGCAACCTCTCACTATCCTTGGTGTCCTCCTGAGCAGAGCAGAGAGCTCCATGGACCTGTGAGTTCAGACTACATCATGTCTCCACTATTCTGCAAGTCTGGGCTTTATGCCCTGGGTCTAGGAGATACATGTGGTGACTGGTTCATGTGTATCTTGTGACTGCCATCCAGAGCTGCTAGGAAGCCATATGGGACATGGATGGAGCCACAGCCCAAGAGCACCAGGCCCCACTTGGCAGGAGTGAACACCCATCAGTGTCAGAGCCTCATGCAGTCCATGAGATTATGTCATCATGTTGTGGAGGGCGCTGGTGATGGACTTAAATGAGTGTCCTGAGATCTACAGCCCTACAGCCCCAACACTGGCCTTCTTACTGCTGTGCCTGGCACTGTCTCCCCCTCAGAGTGGGTCACAGACTACTGAAGTTCAAATTTGGGTATCATTCTCAGATTCCAAGAGTGGCATAACCCTTTATTTTGTTGGTACGTGGGTGACAGGAGGTATGAGCGCCTGTCTAGGCACCGTGCCAGTTGACTACAGGGCTCTCCTATATCCAAAGCCCCGTGGCCAGGCTACGTCTCCCAGGTCACAGATAGGGTGCTTCATCTGCCACTTCCCACCATGACACAGTCACCATGACAACTCCTGCCATTGCCATAGGCCTCAGAGCAAGGTTACTGTGTCACAAATCTGCCCAGATGTAGCTATCCTGCCCCTTGTCCAGCCTACAGCAGTGTAGACCTGTCTACACAGTCTCTGGAGTACTTTGTTCTCATCCAGAGCATTTGGTGATGTTTAAAACCATTTTGGATGTTGTGGGTGGGAGGTGTGCCTGGTGTCATTTGGATGAAGGTCAAGGATGCTTACAGTAGGCTGCAGTGCCCAAGATAGTGAGACTCACACAAGCTGTCTGCAGTGTCCAAGTGACAGGACCCACTGCCCATACTGTCTACAGTGTCCAGGATAGTGAGAGTCACAGACCACACTGTCTGCAGTGTCCAAGTGATGGGAACCACAGCCCACACTGTCTTTAGTACCCAGGGTGTCTGCAGTGCCTAGGGTGGTGGAATCCACAGTTCACACTCCTACTCTGCGCATGGGCATCAGAGCAGAGTGCAGGCCCCTAACAGAATGGTAACTTCCACCCTCTGCATCCGCCATCACCTTCAAAAGAAGGAGCAGAGGACTAAGAGCTGCATCTTGGGGACACAGTCTGAGCTCCAATGCTCCTCAGGCAGCACCAGATTCCACAGTTCAACATTGTGTTCATGAGTAAATGAAAAGCTGCTCCAGTCAATATTCTGCACACAGTAGGTGGTTCACACAGAAGGTTCAAGTCCAAGCTGTCCTTCCAGATAGGGGCCATGACAAAGTCATCTGCCTTTCCGTGTGCATCTCAGTGGAATCCCAGCATCTCCCAGCTTGGCCAACAATGTATCTGAACTTAGTTCTGATAAACAAGGTAGCATCCCGCTCCTGGCAAGGACAGCATCCATCACCCACCTGGGGCCTCTGCAGAGCGAACTCAGACAAAAGTGTGAGTGTATGATTGCTCCGTGCTCTGTTTGTGAGTGTGGCTATCTTTCAGTTGTTTTATTTTATGTTTGTTAAATGCCAGTTTATTCTACCTTAGCTGTTCTTTGGCTACTATGGAAACCAGCTAGATGGCTGCAGACAGAAGCCTAGCTAAATATTTTAAATGTGTATTCTTGCAGACAAACAAAATGGACCCTTTTCCAGTTACACTGAAAAGGGAGAGGCAAAGGAATGAATGTACAGTGTTCCTCCAGGAGGGTGAGAGGGAAGGGAGAGGAGGGAGAATGGAGGAGGAGCCTCATAATCTAATTAGCTTCAGTTAAAAGCAATGCCAGGCTTGACAGTGGTGAAGGACCCACATCACTTTCCATATCGAAACATGTTGAATCTAGAGCTCTGGGAAAACCACAATAACAAAAGTTTACAAACACACACACACACACACACACACACACACACACACACACACACACACACACTGCAAGACAGAGAAATGGAAGACAGCTATCAATAGATTATTTGGGGGCCATATTTCATCCGTGTGAGTCAAGTTCATTCACGATTCAGGAATAGCACTCCATTTTGACTACAGATCTGTGCCCAGTTAGCAACCTCAGAATGCTAGACTTTAAAACACAAATTATCTGTGTGGCCTGTGTTAGCTCCATATTCACCTCTGTATTGGAGGAAGCCACCCAGGCCATCAGGCTACAATCCCAGTGCCACTGATTAGCCAACTACATACAGAGCTGTAGCCATTGGGAGCTGGAGCCTATATGGCAGCAAAGGCTACTGGGTAACAGGAGGAAGATGCTATCTAAGCAGCTGTTGACTGCTGGATCCTGGGAGGGGCCAGGGAAGGAGGTAGGCTTTGAAGATTCCAGAACTTTCTCTGTTAGGAACACCATTTGCCTGGGGCCACAGCTAGACTCTTCCCCTTCAACATACAGCTGGAAGTGTATAAAATCCTCCAGTTGCCACATGACTCTACTGGGCCATAGACTGAAGGGCTGGGTCTGGTGGTGAAACCCAGGGGAAAGGCCATGCCCTGCTGGCTAGCAGGAGTGTCATAGGAAGTCCACATGATTCTACCTCACCCCCTGACACACACACACACACACACACACACACACTCACACCTAGAAATTATGAGTTGTCTGTGCCCAGTCTTTAGCCACTTAGCAGAGGCCACAAGATGAGGCCATGGAGCTGCTATGGTTCCCTCTCTGCCACCCTGCAGCCATGGAAGACAAACACACCGGCAGGTTAGATGCCTGGCAGGGTTTTTTTTTTAAATAATTTTACCTGGTAGTGTGTATGTGAGTATGTGTCTGTGTATATATGTGTGTATGTTTGTGTGTGTGTACACAGGATTGTGCATGTATGTATGTGTGTGTGTATATGTGTGTATGCATGTGCATATGAGTATGTGTGTATTTTATGTGTCTGTGTATGTGTGTGCATGTGCATGTGAGTGTGTGTGTATGTGTTGGTAGGTGCATGCCACTGTGTGCACGTGCAAGTCACAGGACAACTTTGTGGAACGAGTTCTTTTCTTCCATCTTTACCTGGGTCCTAGGGATTGATCTTGGCCCCCTATTGTTACGCAGCAAGTGCTTTACCTGCTGAGCCATCTTGCTGGCCCCGTACATACCCTTTCCATGGCTATGGCTGAGTCTCTTTCCAAGGAAAGAAACTCTCTGGTCTCAGGCAGGTTTCTCCCATCAGTCAGCTTTCCCTGCTCATCACAGCTGTCTGCAGATGTTCCCCACCTTTGTCACCTCCATTTTATTTTATTACTTTTGTGACGTGGATCAAAGCTGGGGCCTTGTGTGCGCTAGGAAAGCGCTCTACCAGGAGCTACATTCCAACTGCTCCTTTTGCTTTCTCTCTTGTGCCAGGACTTCACTAATTGCACAGGCAGCCACTGAGCATTCAGTCCTCTGCCTCAGCTTAGCACATAGCTGAGATTCCGTCCTGTGTCACAGACCTCCTCCTTTGCCTCAGCCCTGGGGGCGCTCTCACAAATACACTGAGGCAAGAAGGCAGATCCCCCAGCTTGCCACAATCACCGAGATTTACTATTTCTTTCCTGATGCAGTTTCCTGGTCAGAAGAGCTAGAGGAAGAAAATCGGGCCACGAAACACCCCCACTTCTTTGCCCCCACACACTCTCTTTGCTCTGTGCCCAGCCACTGAGTCCTAGGAGGCTTATGCAAATAAGGACTGCAGAGTTCGTATGGAAACCACATGCCAGCTTTAGGGGCTCACAGGGCTGTGCTGCCAACCAGAGTCTTCCCAAAGAGTCGCATCCTTGAGTAATAGAAGCCGACAACTGCTTCTCACAAGGTCAAGTTGGCAGTGTCACACCTTGACTAAGAGGCTTTGTCCCAGGGCCCTGTTGTGTGTCCCTCGGGAATTGATGCGCCAGCTTGTATAAGCTGCTTTTATTGAGTCAGGAAGACTCACACATATACCCTTTTCTCAAAATTGGGAGGAATTTAAGGTACTAAAGAGACACCCAGCGTGCTCACCCAGACCCGGCGACTGGGGAGCTAAGAGAGCAAAAAGTTCACCCCATCTCCAAGGTCAGGCCATCCAACTCTCCAGTATTACAGAGCTGGCATCTGGGAATCTTAAAGCAATCCCATTTCCCTGCTCTGGGCAGCAATGGGAAATTCTCTGTCCCTCGAGGGACTTTGTACAAGCATGCAGGAACTCAGTGAGTAGCAACCCAGCACTGACTGTCCATCCTGCCACAGCTGTGGGAAGCAGGTAAGGATGGTCCATTTTCTAGGTCTTATTAGTTCCCCTGCACTGAGAGTGTGCCGCCTTCCGAGATCCACCCCAGCTGTGGGGAACCTGCCATGCCGAGTCCAGAGTCTCTCAGCCCTGCCATCACAGAGAAATTAGAAAATATTGATCAACATCGACCTGTAAACCAGTTCCCACCCACTACAAACTTGTTGCTGCCCACTGCAAACCAGATCTCTCCCGTCGAAAACCAAGACAGTTAGCGCAGACCCACACACACCTAGGACAGGTGTTGAGGAGTTTCTGGTCCCAGGCATACTGTCATTCACAGGACACTGTGTGACCTCACCTGCTGTTTTACATTTAAAGCTGTTGACTTTAAAGCCTAGGTCCTGCATGATTCCTTATAAAAGATGAGCGGGCTGGACATCAGGGAACAATGAGAAAAGGTCGTTTTCTTCATTATATTCTAACTCTGATTTATTATCTTTAAAATAAAGTATGATAAGCAGGGCGTGGCAGCACATACTTTTAGTCCCTGACCTTAGGAGGCAGAAACTAACAGATCTCTGTGAGTTCTGTTATATAGCAAGCCCCAGGCCAGTTGGGCAATATAGTGAGACCCTGTCTCCAAAAAACATGGTTATTTAAAAACCTGTCCAAGATCAGTGTTGAATTATTCATCCCCCACGTGGGAATGGAGCCTGCAGGGAGCTGACTCAGCTTCTTGCTAATACAGAGCAGCCCTGGAGACCTCAGTGAGAAGCCACAGCCAATTACCCTCAGGGTCCTGCTCAGAGAACAACTCTCACCTACAGGCCAAGTAAGGCCTGGGCGGGACAGAGCCCCGGGCACAGGGACAGGGATGTGGGGTGACTTCCTGCCCACTGAGGGCAAGGGGAGGATGAGGCCTGAGCTTTTGCTTCCAAATACAAGTTGCCAGTGAGTTGGAGCCTCTGCCTTCCAGAGAAAACCCTCAGGCTGCCCTTGTTTCTATGTCTCACCTCTTCCCTGAAATGACAACCTCTATGTCCTCAAGATTGAACATCTTACCACCATCCTGTGAGAGGGAGAAAAGGAAGGTGCCTCTGTTTGAGATGTATCCATGGAACCTCCAAGAGGGACTCAAGACAGAAGGACTGCCAGATCCCCATCCCAGCCCCTCCCAGGATAATTCATACATGCAGGCAAATGCTCGGGCACATATACATACATGTACACATATGTGCATGCATTCATGCACACACTCTCACATGCACACATGCACGCACACACATACATATACACATGCACACACATGCATGCACACAGGCACACATACACACCCTTGCACACACATACACATGCATGTGCACATGCACGTACTCACACACACACACACACACACACACACACACACACACACACACACTGCAGAACAAGGATACACATTTCAGTAGTGGATTCCACCACTGCCATATTTTTTTCTAAAAGGCTGGTGTCCAGGTAGAAGACAGAGCTTAGCTGTTAAAGCCCTTTCCTTACAACCGTGGAGACCTGAGGTTAATCATCAGGATTCATATTTGAAAAGGGAAAGAAAAAAGACAAGTGGGGTGGAAAAGCACCTGTGATACCAGCACTTTGGAGGCAGAAGCTGGAGGGTTACAAGTTCAAGGCCAGCCTGGGCTATGTAAGATCCCAGCTCGAGGAAAGAGAGAAGAGGGAGGTAGGAGGAGAGAAGCAGGAATCAAGCAGATTTAGGGCTATGAGTCTGACAGCTGCACAGCTGGGGTCTTTGAGTCACGTGGTCCTGGGCTGGCCTGGATCCTTATAATCTACTGCCTTAAGTCAGCCCAAAGCACAGACGGGTCCTAGAACCTGGGATTAAAGAGTGGAGAGAAGGTTCCAATTGAGGTGAGCTCCTCACAGACTTACCTAAGGCAGATAGGTAGGGCAGGGCTAGCTGTAACTAGTGCAATGATTCTCAGCTTTCCTAATGCTGCCACCCTTTAATACACTTCCTCATGTTGTGGGGACCCCCAACCATAGAATTATTTCATTGCTACTTCATAATTGTATTTTTGCAACTGATATGAATTATAATGTAAATAGCTGATATGTAGAATGTCTGATCTACAACCCCTGGTGGGTTGAGAACCACTGCTTTAGGGGAAAATAGACCCAGGTTCTGGGATGCTACAGGCCAGATTTTTCTCTTTCCATCACCTGCCCACCTTCTGTGCAGCTACCCTAAGGTCCAGCAGCAAGGGGCATGATGAGGCTTTCCTCTTGAACCTGTATATTCAATGCCCAGACAGTAGCCACAAAGGGTGCAAGCAAGGCTCTCAGCAGCTGAGCCAGAGCAAGAGGGAGAGCGAGAACGAGAGCAAGAGAGAGAGAGAAAGAGAGAGAGGGGGGGGAAGGAGGAGGAGGAAGAGGAGGGGGGGAGGAGGAGGAGGAGGAAAGTATTGGCAGCATGTCCAGAGACTCTCAAGACACTGAGGTGCAAAAACCCAACAAGGAGCAGACCGCAGAGAAGTCCAGGCACATGTTCACATGTACACGTCTCCCTCTGTGTGTGTGCCAGTCACATGCACACATGCAGAGTGCCACACAGATATGGATGTACTCTGCAGTGCTTAGAAACAGCGGTGAAGCTCACCTCCCCTTACCCGCTGCACAGTCACCATCGCTCAGAAACACAGAGCAGAGAATCAGCTGGTGTCCACTGTTAGGGAGAATTGCTGAGGGGAAATGGAAGCATCATTCAAAACAAGCAGATCTGTGCATCCGTGTTCCTGTGCCATGTTCTGAAAGGGCCCGGATGCTCATGTGTTTGGGAGGACGTGCCTTTCCCGCCAGGCTGGCCGCTAATTGCCTTCGACGATTTTCTCTCAGAGCGGTGAGTGCTTCTTCCAAGGCAGAAGCCTGCGCAGGTCTGGCATTGACTTTCACCAGATTTTGTTATTACATTTGTCTCACAGCTTTAAAACAGTAGCAAATATGTGCAATTTATTTAAACAACACTTGGGAAATTAACGCCATGCAAGCTCTTTTCTGAGCAAATGAAGATAAAGGCGGGTTTTTAAGCGGATGTGTGAGAGGCGCTTAGAGTTTCCAGTCTGCAATTAGAGGCCTCAGCAGAAGTGGTCATTGAAGAGGCGCCTCTGGCTGAGACAGCGTGGTGGGCTCTGCCTCACCACACTAAAAGTACTGGGGACAAGTGGAATCCCCTCCCAGAGGCCGGCCACTTCAGTAGATGTGCTCTGAGTGAGAACAGGCAGTCTCCAGGGTCTGGTGGCTACAAGCGCGTGAGTCCAGCTATTCTGGGGGCAGAGGCAGGAAAGTCATTAGTCCAAAGCCTAGATGTGCTAGATACAGTGAGTCTCTATCTTAAAATTAAATCAGAAGGAGAGAGAGAGAGAGAGAAAGAGAGAGAGAGAGAGAGAAACAAGGAGGAAGTCAAAGATCAGGGTGGGATTAGCATTCATAAGGCCTGGAGTTGTACCTAATGCTGAAAAAAATAATACCTTCCCTCCAGCATAGGTACCTGGGACAGGTGAGCCTGGCATCTGGGGCTCATGAACTTTGTAATGGGTACACGTATCTGAAAACCAGTAATGTCCTTTACCCCAAAACTCACTAGACAGAGATGTCCCGCACACACCTGAGCTGGCCAGGCCTGGGGCTAAGGAACGAGTGTTTCTAACAAGGCCCTTGGTGTACAGGCGCAGGAGTGGTGCCAGCCTGGAACCCAAGCCCTGTCCTCTCCCAGCACGTTTAAAAGACAGCCGGGACCAGGGAGACAAACCTCCTCGGTGTCCACCTCCTTCACAGGAATGTGCAGCGTCTCCACCCCACTGCACACCCCAGGTGAACTCAGGCTATGGGCAAGCTACTCCACATGGCTCAGGGTCCCAGAAGTGAGAGCCAGCACTTGGGAGGCTGAAGCAAGGGCCTTGTAGGTTCAACTGAGTTCCAAGCCAGATGGGGCTACAATATGTAAAGGTGTCTGTCCACAGGGTCAATGCTAAGGCTGTCTGCTGACAGGGCCGACTCTGAGGCTGTCTGTCCACAGGGGCAGCACTAAGCCAGAGGAGGCACTCTGACTGTAAGACTTCACCCATGTCCAGAGCTCAGCAAAGGGATCCTGCAGTGTCACAGAGACACAACAGGAAGACACATCACTTGTCTCAACCCACTCAGTGCTCAATCTGCTACACAAAACCTACACCTCAGTCACCCCACCACTAACAGATGTCTCAGTCCGTGCTGGGAATGAGTGTGCCTCCTCTTGTCAGGCTGACAAGTGAAGGGGTGACTGCTCCAATCCGCATTTTTGATTCATAGCAAGTTGTGGATGCTCAGCACCTGTTGGGGTATGAACAATCTATGTGTGCTCTTTTCTTGTTATAAAAGAAATTATTAGTTTACCAAAACTCTTTATATAGGGGCTAGTTTCCCTTTGTGAGTTTTCTTTTGAATCATGTTGCTTAGCCCAAAGCCATGGGTTCCATACTCAACACCAGTAGAGTGAACACAGAACCTCCTAACAGATGTCTTTGTACAAAACCTAACCTGGCTTCTCTGACTCTTCTCTCTCAGAAAGGGCAGACAGTGGCCCTGGACCCCTCTCAGCCCCCAAATGACACACTGCTGCCGTGGCCTCAACATCAGAGCTCTGGTGGGCTGAGGAGACAGAAGCGTGACTGGGTCATCCCACCCATCAATGTTCCTGAGAACTCCCGTGGACCCTTCCCTCAGCAGCTTGTCAGGGTAAGTGGGCCTCAGCTGTTCTTAAGGCTGGCCTGGAGACGTCTCTTCTGGACACTCCAGAGCTAAGGCAGGTTCAAGGTGTGGGAGGCACCATTGTAAAGAAACAGGCAAATCACAGATCCAAGGTGGCTCTGAGATGATGCTCTTCCTCCCAGCTGACAGGCCCTCTCTGGTTACAGCGACTCCTCCGGGGATTATTTATGTACCGCTGTCCTGTCTGTGGAAGCCTGTGTGACTTCCAGTTGTGCCCCTTGGCTTCTGACACCTGTCTGTGATCCAACTGTCTGTATTTTTCCCTGTGGGGCACCTACACATCTGTGACAATGGTCACCATGGTGAAACTCTTGGGGACATGATCATAGAAAATCCCTATGGAAATAAGGATTTTGAGGTGTTACAAGGGTCATGGGTGGCCAGAGTATGCAGAAGGAGATATTCTCATGCCTCTTGCATTGTGTGCTCCTTTCATAGCAGACCAGGGTGTGTATTTAGTGTGGGGGCATCACCATAGTCTCCAGCACTTTGTGTCACTACCATGAGCCCCAGCAGGTTTCCTAATCTATCCAAGAGTGACAGGGGCTTTTCAGCAGAAACTCTGGTTCACACAGCACACACCCAGGGAGACTCGGTGGCAATGTCCCTGGCTCAGAGCACACTCACACCACGGGGGAGTGGGGGAGGCTCTTCTGAGTGTACATACCCCCTGGTGAGTCAGAGTCAAGGCCTGGAGGTAGCTGTGGAGGATGGAAACCCCACTGTGGGGCCTCAGCTCCCACAGTGCTGTACACAAGCCTCAGCCCTCCCCAGACAGCGGCTGCCTCTGGTCATCACTTCTGCTCTCATGGCTGGAGGGTTTTCTCCAATTTGTTTGAAAGGCGTTTCATCCAGCTATGTCTCAGCACTGCATCGTGTGTTATGTGGAAGGTACATGAACATGAACATGAACATGAACATGAACATGAACATGAACATAGCGCCTGCCCAGAACATCTACCCAGAGCCTTGTGTGAGCCCAGGGGAGGCCATGGGAACAGCAGAGTGTCTGAGAGATTCTCCAGGGTGCTACAGACTCACCTGAGCCTTATCAGGCGGAAAGGAAAATGGTGTGGGATGGCGGGTGTGTGTGTGGGGAGAGGGGTGTCCTGTCACTCAGCCCAGCTGTTCGCCCTCAGAGCTGGCTCACTTTTCTGAGATAGGCCAGTCTCCAGATGTCAAAGGCTCTCTGGGACACAGGTATGAACTGATTGGGCCCAGGCAGCCTGTGGCGGCAGCAGGGTGGGGGAGGGGGTTATTCTTGTAAATAAGTTGCAAGCAGAACATTAATTGACAGTTGCCAGTCAGATTCATCCCCAGCCTCCAGGAAGGTCTGTTCTCAGTCACTCTCCTGGGCCGTGAGTGACAGGTGCTGGGGGCTCTGGTCTGCTTGCTTACCAAAGGTGTGTTCCGGGATGGGGACAGAGCTCAGGAACACTGCAGTATCCCTACGGCTCCATCTTTGTCCTACTACCTACAGACAGGGAAAGCATAACAAGACTATAGGAGGCCTTTGTGGGCAGAGCCATGCACCCAGAAAGTGCTACCTGTAGGCCACCAGGGTGGGGGAGGGGCAATGGTGACTGATGCCGGTCTGCTGTCCTCTGCTGGGCCTGGAGTCAAGACGCTTGGAATGCCTGACCCACACAGATGTGTCAGTGGTCCGAGATGGCCACTTTCTCCCAAGCAGCAGAGGCCTGGATCCACTGTCAGCTGGAGACCTCTCTCTGAGCTCACGGCATGTCAGAAGGAGCTGTCTGTGCATGGCCTTCCTTTAGGGATGGTTGCATAGCAAAGGCATTTGTCCTCTACTGGTCTCTTAAACATGGGGAAGTGTGTCTGGAGACAACGGCAGGCAGCAGAAGCTCCAAGCCGAGCAGCACCTGCTCGTGAGACTGGGAAGCTAAGTGTCTAGACCTGTGAGGAGAATAAAAGAACCATGTTTTGATTGTGTACACAGCAGGCTACCTCATATACACACCCCACCCCATACATGCATGCATGCGTACCTGCATACATGAACACATAGCAACCCACTTCACATATGCACACATGCACACATACAGAAGCCTAATTGTTGCATACAGTCCCACTTCCTACACAACACACACACATTCACATACACACACATTTATATTTATATATAAACAAGCACACCTTATACATACATGATGTATGGCCCCTACACACCAGCCATTTCTGACACATGCATACACAAGCCCACCTTGTACACATATATGTGTATGCCAGCCTACTCCATGCACACACACACATTACATCATTCACACAGCCACACCCACACTGTGTTTCTGTTCCTGACTCTGCGTGTACTCTGGTGTTTCATCGGCCGGAAGCCCCTGAGTTTCCTGTCGGTGTTCCAGGGCAGTGCTCCAAAAGCCCACATCAGAGCATGAATGCAGCTTGATGGGCGGGCAGCGGAGCTGGCACACGCAGAGGTTCAGCTGGGATTAGCTGCAGTTCCGTGCTCATTAAGGCATTTCATTCTGATAAAATATGTTAAATGAGAACGTGGGTGGAAGCAGAGGCAGAGTGTTCTTCCCAAACCCCAGTTAATTGCAGGCTTTTTCCTTGGAAGGAATAGTGTGTCTCTTCATAAGTGCTCACTCTACCCAACAGGGGACAGATCGCTGTGTGGACAGGAAAGCCTGGCAAGAACAGCTAGGAGGTTGAGCCATGCAGGTGCACAGTACGAGATGATCCACGCGAGCTGAGTCGCACCAGTCTGTGGTGAAGCATGGGCTGAGCCACACGGGTCTGTGGCGAAGCACTGTGGGGCTTCGGGGGAGTGTGACTCTCGCCCACGGAACTGCTGAGCTGTGCAGGCTGATAGCAAAGTATGGCATGGTCTCCCTGGTTCCACCTGCGCGGCTGGCCTGCTTTCTGTTCCATGCACAGGAGGAGCAGCTGTGGTCTCAAGGAGACATTACCCATAAGTCCGGCCATCTTTACTTCTCAGATGGGGGATGTGTGGATTAGCAAAGGGCACTCAGACGCCTATGCAGATGGCTGGGTTCCTAGTTTGGCACCGTTGAAAGAAAGTGGCTCTTTGGGAGATGGAAGGCAAGGAGAGGCACTCAAGAGGTGGCATTTGAAGGCCATAGTGTACATGTGACACTAGCATCGTCCATACCACACTAGGGTATTGGTGAACAACTTCTAGCATGCCGCACTTTGTGCCACCATTGGCACAAATCACAGAGCCTATTGGACAGAGACCTCTGAAATCAGGAGCCAAAATAAGTCTCTCTTTATAGGCCAGTTATCTCAGGTGACATCATAGCAATGGGCAGCCCCTGAGCCACCCTGGAAAGCTCCCAGAGGGACAGTGTGAAACGTTGGACATGGCCCCTAGTGTAGAATCCTAGCACTGGCCTGGAGAGCGTGGGGCACCCCTTTCCCTTTTGGAGATTTGGCAGGGAAGCAGAGAGCTCTCCCTTCCATGGCAGTCCAGAAACACCGGCCCTCAGCTTCTGTTTGTCCCTCCCGATTGGTGTCCAGGTCTCCAGCAGTGCTCCAGCAGTGCTCCAGCAGTGCTGACAGCTTCTAACAGGATGTCAGCATGAGCCTTAAAAGCCACTCACCACTCTGACATGCTCATGGAGTTTGACTGCTGGCAAGATTCAGGGAGGATAAAACAGGACTTGTAGCAAGAGGTCTGTTCCACAGCTGAATCTAATAAAAATTCAGAATTTGTTAACTGGGGAGGTTGTCCGTGGCGGCGGCACAAATTGACTGGAGACAAGGAAGAGGAAACGCAGTGTTCTTGGGGGACAAGTCATTTAATTTTGGAAACTGATATTTGAGGAGACAAGAAGCCATGCAAACCAGGGCCCCTGCTAGAAATTGAGCCCTGGAAATAGCTACAGACAAGACTGGGGGAAGCTGCCACAAAACCACTCCACACAGGAACAGCACCCTGCAGAAGGTGGCACGGGCAGTGTCTCAGCAGAGAGATCATAAGTGGCACTGATGGGAGGTCACCTGATCCGGTGTTGATGGCCACAACAGCTTGACCAGGTAGACGCCAAGTGTTTGCCTCTCCATGTTCCCGTTTGTAATGTCCAGGTGTGTGGGCACATGTGCATAGGCACATATGCACACGCGCCAATTTAAGAACAAAAAAGCAAGAAGGGACCTAGAAAGACAGCTCAATAGTCAACACCATGAGTCAACGGCTTGCAAAGGATTCAGTTCCCAGCACCCACACAGAGGCTCACAATCATCTGTAACTCCAGTTCTGTGGGATCGGGTGCCTTCTCCTAGTCTCTGCAGGCTCCTGTATGCAAGCGCTACACATAGACTCACACAGGCAAACACAAAGACAGATATAATGATAGGTAGGTAGATAGATGATAGGTACATTGGTAGATAGATGGATGATTGATAGATGATAGATAGTAGGTCTGTAGGTAGATGATTAATAGATGATAGATCGATAGATAGATAATAGATAGGTAGATAGATCTAGTTAGATAATAGGTAGGTAGATAGGTATATGATAGATAGATAGATAGATAGATAGATAGAAAATAGGTTGGCAGATACATGATAGGTAGGTAGATAGATAGATAATAGGTAGGTAGATACCCCACCACAGGAGGTCTGAAACCCCACCAAATAGTTCCCTCCAACAGGAAAAAGCCACCAAGTCTTTGTCTTGGACAAGCAGAAGGAGCAAGAAGTAGCCATCTTAAATAGGGCAGTCTTCTTCCTGTCTGCGTCTGACTCCTCCTCCCTCCGTACCTTTTGCAATTCCATTGTTCTCAGGAAACTCGTCTTAGAACTAAGGCCTCAGCACTAAACCCCAGACACAGTGGGTATCAGGTGGCCTCCAGCTTGCTTATTTTCTAGGTTACCAACAAGCCGAGTTCAGCACAGCTTTAGTTCCTAAAGGGACAAGATGCCCTCAGACCAACATTGCAGACAGAATGGATGTCACCGAGGACTTATGAGGTATATGGATGATGTCAGAACCAGACCCTTCCACCTCCGTGGTCCCCCTCCCACCTCCGTGGTCACCCCTCCCACCTCTGTGGTCGCCCCTCCCACCTCCGTGATCACCCCGCCCACCTCCGTGGTCACCCCGCCCACCCCTGTGATCTGCCCGTTGCCACTAGGAAGAGTGCAGATAAAGACACAGGACTTGATAGCAGTTTCCTCAGGAGTTCTCAAGTCATCTGTACCTCACTGACTGTTGTGGCTTAAAATGGTGTGTTTGTGTGTCTAGTCGACTTGTGATAATCTCCACTGTCAACTTAATTATACTAAAAACACCCAGGGCCACCATGACTCCGTCTGTGAGGTGTTTTTATAGAGGGCCAGCTGAGGTGGGAAGAGCCACCCATGGGATCCTGATCTGAATAAAAGGAGAAAGGCATCTGACACCAACATTCCCCTCACTCGCTCGCCCGAGTCTGCTAAGACGAGCTCAAGCAGCCCCACATTCCCAGCATCACACCTTCCCTGCCCTGGTGGGCGGCCCCCCTCTCACACCATGAGCCAAAATAGATGCTTCTGTCAGGGGTTTGGGCACAAGGAGGATAATAACTAACATACTAACACTCACACAGATTTTACTAAGAAGAGCCACTTGCCTGTCCCATAGTAAGCAGAAAGTATGACAACCTTTGCATTGCAGAAATCTCTAGAGCGCCAGTTCTCAACCTGTGGGTCCAGACCCCCACATATCAGATACCCTACATAGATCAGATGCTTACATTATGATTCATAACTAGCAAAATTACAGTTATGAAGCAGCCACAAAATAATCTTATGGTTGGGGGTCACCACAGCATGAGGAACTATGTTCAAGGGGCCACACGTTGGAAAAGTTGAGGACCATGACTCTAGAAGTCAGGCTGTCAGGGAGGATGGAGGGTGGACCTGCAGTGTAGACAGAAATGTAGGCTGCATCTCTCCCCCAGAAAGAACCTGCAGACTGGACCTCCGAGAGATGGAATGAAGGGTGAGCCAGAGTGCCCCTGGAGCAAGCCTGTACTGGGTTTTTTCCTTCCCCATAGAGCTGAACTGTGACTGTGACTGTCACTCAGTAGGCGGGGCCCACTGCAAAAATGGCTGAAATTGCAATCCCCTGGGATGCAGCTCAGCCGGGAAGGAAGCAGCCTTCCCAGGGAAACTGACAGTCTCATGGTGTGTACCTTTTCACACACCATGAGAAATGTCTCCTGCTACAGGTAGGAGTTCCTTCCTAGCCCCACCGTGAGGAAGAGATGATGTCATTCTGAAAGAGCAGCCCGGCAGACAGGACAGGACATCTCCCAGGAACATCCCTGTCATTTACAATGTCCTGGTTCCGCTGTCCCCAATGCAGCCTTGGGGAGACGGTGAAAAGCAGCGTCCCCCACCTCAGCTGCCCTGTATTCTGTGATTTAATCAGTCCTGAGGAAGAACTAAGTGGGCCTTTGAACTCACTGTGCCTTGTCTGCACAGAAAATGTTCCCTCTCTTGACTGCCCTAGTGGCTATATTGATACAGCAGAGAGTTCCTTATGAAATGACAGTAAAATCAAATTGCTGCAAGTGCTCGGATAATTTATTGGAGAATATTCAATTAGAATACATTAATGTTTTAGATTTCCATCATCAATTTACCGTCAGAGACTTAGAGCCGTTACTGAGCTGCCGGCTTGAGTGAGTGTACGTAGGTGAGGATAGAAACTCTTCCCCAAGCGGGCTCCACCGTGGCCGGCCACAGCATTAGAGGCTCCACCGTGGCCAGCCACAGCATTAGAGGCTCCACGTGGCCGGCCACAGCATTAGAGGCTCCACCGTGGCCAGCCACAGCATTAGAGGCTCCACGTGGCCGGCCACAGCATTAGAGGCTCCACGTGGCCGGCCACAGCATTAGAGCTTCACACACTGGACCAGCTCTGGGATGGAGGCCAGACGTGGTCAGGATGCTGGGCACTGGAGTCCATGCTACTCTGTGCGTGTCACTCGGAACAAGGGAAGGGGAGTAGTGAGTCTCTACCGGATGTGGTGATGCCTAAATTCTAGGTGACCACGGGGAGTTTCCGGTCTCATGCTCTGGAAAAGCTTGAGGCAGAGATGACTATCAAATCTCACTGCTGGCACACAATACGCCCCTTAGCCACGGGCCTGTAAGAGGCACTTGGTGGAGCCTGTTCAGAGGCATCAATACATCCATCGTTCACAGCTTGAGTGGGCAAGGGCCACTCAAATGACAGACTGTGAGTGACTTGAAGAGATATCCCTAACCAGAGGTGACAGGTATCAGCCGCCCTGCCTCTAGATGGCCAAGAAGTGGCCCAGCAAGTCTGTTCTCTTGTAGGGTGTTCTCTACAGGCTAGAGACAGGAAGAGACCTGGCCACACTACAGCTAGCCCTAAAGACCAGCTGGCACAGGGGCCCCAGTGTGGATGTGAATCTCTTTTCAGTCTTTTGTCCAGAGGGATGTAGCAATCATCACACACCAAAGGGGTCCCCACTGTAAGTGTGGCAGGCCAAGGATGGGAGAGGCTGAGTAGGGTGGGACCAACAGGGTCTCAGCAGAGGGTGCAGTGCCCCATGCCTTTTGAAGCAAGTGGGTCTAGCTGCATTTGTATAAAGTATAAAAGAGCCAGCCTGAGGAGCCTGGACCAGCTCACATTTCATTGTCCCCAAAACCTCATTCTGTGGAGAAGCAAGTGGTGGCAGGGGCCCTCCTCTCCCAGACTCCCAGGAGGCTGTGCAGGGCTCAGGCCCCTCCCACATCAGCGCTCCTTGCTGACCTCCAGGGAAACCAGAGTGGAAATGTGCTTCCAGGGACAGCAATGGTCTCAATGCAGCCCCTTCTGTGTCTTTACCCTGCCTCTGATTGAAAGTGGCAGGCCAGAGCAGAACACCTGCAGCTTTGTACCAGTCAGGGTTCTCTAAGGAACAGATGGATATACTTTATACACACACATGCATACACATGCATGCATGCATGCATGCACACACACAAGGACACACACATGAGCACACATATACACACATGTGCACACATATACACACAGAGACAGTACATACACGTGCATACATGGACATACACATGCACACACATGCATGTATACACACTCACACATAAACACACACTTACACATGCATGCACATACATGCACACACATGTACATGTGGACACACACATACACATACACACATACACATGCACACACACATGCATGCAAACATACATATACACACATGCACACACACATGCACACACATGCATGCAAACATACATACACACACACATGGACACACATATGCATGCACACACACATACATATGCACACACATGCATACACACAGACACATACATACACATGCACACACAAATGCACACACACACATACACAGGCACACACATATACATGCACATGGACACACACATGCACACACTAAAGGGGTGTTATCAGATTGGCTTATGAAATTTGTCCCAGGGTAGTTCCACAGTAGCTGTCTCTCTCTGGAAAGTCAGAGAAGCAGCAGTTGTTCAGTTCGTGAGGCTGATGCTGAAGGCCTGGAGGATTCTGGAGAACTTCAGGTCTGAAGAAGTTGGTTCTTATGTCAGCAGAGGAAAGCTGATGCAGCAGGATAGATAGATTTGCTACCAAGAATGGAGGGCAAACAGGCAAAGAGCAGTTTCCTTCTTTCTTTCTTCCTCTTGGCTGCCGCCAGAGGTGCCACCTATACTGAGGGTAGGTCTTCCCGTATTCAAATACTATGATCAAGAAAAACCTTCACAGCAGTGCCCAGCATCCAAATGCCATCAAGCTGATGGCTGTGATTAGCCATCACAAGCCCCTCATCACACCCTGGCCAAGGATATAGGTTATAGCATCCCACCCTGTGCATCTGAGGCCAACAGCCTTATTCTAGGCCAGCAGCCCAGCTGCAGATCTGTGCATATTGACCATCTCCTCATGGCTGAGCTGTGCCTTGGCTCCTCCATATCAGGGATCTGGGGTGTCCTGGGCAAGGAGAAGTGGCTGAGAGATGGCCTCTGCTCCTGGTGCAATTCATCCTGCACTGCTTGAAGTGTGATGTCATCTCTTATTGTTGTGACCAAATGCCTGAGAGTAAGCAACTGGAGGGGAAAGAATGAGGCTCATGCTGAAGGCCTGGAGATTCTGGAGAGCTTGTGGTTCGTTTGGCTCACAGTTGAGAGTACATGGCATGGAAGTCACATTGGCAGGAGTTTACACAGCTGGTCACACTGCATCCACAGTCAGGACACAGAGACCATGGTGCTGGTACCCCACTCACTCAGTACCCCTTCTTACCCAGTTCAGGACTCCAGCCCATGGAATGGTCCCACCCACAGTCAATGTGGGTCTCCCTTCCTCAATTAATCTTCTCTGAAAATGCCTGCACAGATGCTCTCACAGTTGTGTCTCCTAGGTGACTCTGAGACCAGGACTTCACAATGTGAGAGTCCACAGGACCAGCCTGTGTGGGCTCCTTGAGAGGAAGCTGAGGAGGAGGAGGAGCCCAGCAGGAGGCCCCAGGGCAGATGCTGCCCTGCTCAGGTCCTTCACTGGGAGGTTGGTTCTCATGCACATTTTCATTTTGGACAAAGTCTATGACTATTCTGCATGTTGGGCCCTATGCATAACCTACTTCCTCCTACTTTGGAAGAGGAGACCAGGCTGGGCAGTGGTCTTCTATGGTAGTCACACACACTGGCAGAGACTGTCTCAGCTCCACTAGTCCCTGGTGCCTCTCTCTCCTCTCCCCCTCCCCACTGCCGTGTGTGTGTGTGTGTGTGTGTGTGTGTGTGTGTGTGTGTGTGTGTGTGGTTACCTTTCTTCCTCCATCCCTCTCTCCTTGTTAACTTGCTCAATGCTTCTTCTCAAAGATGCAGTCAATAAAAATTAGCCTCTACTGACCTGGCCTCATTCCACAGCAGAGGGCCAGAGGTGACAGCCACTTTATTTCAGTCAATGTCCCCAGGGATCTCACTAAGCTCCCGGCTCTCTTAATGCAAATTTAAAAAGCTTTTTAATATATGTTAAATAAATATCAGCCACTTGTCAGAGCTGTGGCTATTAAGGATTAATTTTATAGCTGTTACATTTCTGATCAACTGTTACTTGTAATTAGCCCCTATGAATGTTTCTAAATAATCGGATAATATTTGAATAGCTTAAATATACTATCTTGTTCCATCTATCAGGAGCTTGCATTTAAACAGCTGGAAATCAGGAGTGTTGGTGAGGCAAAGCCCCACAGCTTCTGGCAAGTGTGTGTGGACTCTAGAAAGAATAAAGAGGCTACTTTTGTTCCATGGGATAGATGATGATTTGTGTGTGTGTGTGTTATATGTGTGGTGTGTATGGTATAAGGTGTAAGGTGTATGTGGTGTGTGTGTGTGTGTGTGTGTGTGTGTGTGTGTGTGGTATGTGTATGTATGTCTTCATGTGTGTGCACACTTGTGCATGTGTGGGTGGAGGCTACAAGTTGAAGCCAGATACCTCCTCATTCACTCTCTACTGTATGTTTTGAGACAGGGTCTCCCACTGAACCGGAACCTCACCAATTAGGCAGATGACTGGGCAGTGAGGCCCACCGTGCCCCGTGACACACACATAACACTGTGGTTATGGGTATCTGCTGCCACATCCAGACTTTTACAAGGATGCTGGCATTAAGCTTTGGCCCTCCTGTTGAATGGCCAGAATATTACCAGCTGAGCAGCCCACTCAGCCCCCCAGTGGTGATCCTTAACTCCACAAACAGCTGAGAGTGCAGCCAGATCATTAACACTTCAAGTCTCAGTTCCTTGAGAGTTTCACTTTTTAAAATTATTATCACTGTGTGTGTGTGTGTGTGTGTGGTATGTGTGCATATGTGTTGCATTTGTGAGATGTGTGTGTATGTGGGAGGGCATATCAAACTCAGATGATCAAACCTACATCATAAGCTCTGCTATCTGCTAAGATGTCACACTGGCCTTCCTGAAGGCTATAGACAGTGACACTTAGGGGTTTTATTCCAGAGAAGCATTGGCTGGTTTTCACATGTGGTATCATGTAGTCAACCCTCACTCACCATTGGAGCAAGGATGACCTTCAACTCCTGAACTTCCTGCCTCAGCCTCTAGAGTGCACTAGAATTCCAGAGGTAAGCCATCATACCCAGTTTCTACACTTCCTGGAATGGATCCCAGGGCTACATGTACTCTAGTTAGACACATTGTGTCAACTGAGCTACAACCCAGTCCAGAGAACGTTTTCCATGTACTTCTCTAACCAGCAGCACCTGTGCCTGGAAGCCCACCTGACATCTCCAGTTAGCTGAGTGGCCTTGTATGTGTATGTACTCAGGAGCCATGCATACCCCATTACAGTTTGAACCCCAAATGTCTTCCACACAGGTTCATGATTGTAGTACTTGTTCCCTGACTGTGGCACTTTGGGGCTGTGGAGCCTTAAGTTTCAGAGGTGGAACCTGGATTGCTCAAGTGGGTGGGTGTGGGCTGAAACTTTGCGGCTCATACAAGCCCTGCCTCTGGACCCATTCTGTTTCCTGGTCCACTACTATAGGTGGAGCTGTCCCACCATGCCTTTCGCGCTGTGATAGACTGCAGTACCCCCAAGATACCATGAATCAAAACAAACCTCTCTTCCTCTCCAACTGGTATTTTTCACAGCAATGAAACAAACAATTGTCTCTTGAGGAATATTTGCGACCCTAGGGACATAGAGCCTCAGCCTGGACACTGGGTGGGGGTGGGCAGAGTCTGAGTCCTCCCAATCCCACAGCATGTCCTCCTCTAGCCTCAGTGAGCCTGGGATGCCCTACCCAGTGTCCAGAGTATATGTGGGCTCTTAAGTCTCTGAGGTTCAGAAGGCAGCTTCCTGTGTTGCTTCCCTTAGTTCTCTGTGTGAGTTCTGCATGTCTTTGAACAATTCACACTCACTCTCTGACATTCCTGAAGGTCAGAAGTCTGAGGTCAGGTCTGATGGGTCAGAGGGATGGCTCTAGCAGACCAGACCCCTCAGGAGGATCCAAGGGGCCACCATATTCCTATTCTCCCCAGTTCTCAGAAACACCTGCATCATCTCTCAGTCCCTTCCTGCCTCTCCAGGCCTGTGGCCCAGCATTGCCCAGACACTTTCCACACCATCTCTCTGTGGCCTGTTCCCCCATCACCAAATCTCTTCCTCCTTACAGAGGAGCCCTGTGGTGGCTTCTGGAACCTCCTAGGTAACCCAGAGTCATCTCCCATCTCAAAGTCCTTAGCTGGCCACATCTGTGAGCCCTTTTGCTGAGGAGGGTAACATTCATAGCCTCAGGTTAAGCACCTGGAGAGCTGGTGTTCCTCTGCTGCTGGCCACAGTGCTTCAGGGAGAGAGCTGTGGCCCCTTACAATCCTGTAAGTCAACACAAACATGGTTCCATATGTTGTCTGCCTGCTTCAAGGATGCTCCTAACAGCCAGTACCTATAGTGGGATTCGCTGGGAGCTTGGAGCCCTCCTTGATTGGCAAAAGGCCTTACACCTGGCCATCTTGTTCCCAGAGAGACAGCAGCTCAGAGAGGCCAGGGTTCTCACTCCATGTCACAGCTCCAGAAACAGAGCTGGACTTGGAGACACCAAAGTCAAGCCAAGGAGCTTTCCTTGCTCACACCCAGGGCTGTGCAGCAGTATAGACACCACCCAGGGCAGAATGGATAAAAGCAGTGGCTGGTGGAAGTCCCCAAACAACTCAGTTTGCCCATCTCCCACCACCACCCATCCTGCCCCCCTCCACCCACCCACCCTCTACCCCACCCCTGCCTCTGGGACTCTGCTTTGCAACCACCACAGCCCAGCAGGGGTGGCTTTTTCAGGATGGAGACACACACGCACACACACTTATACACTCACGCACACTCACATTTGGTGCACACACATACACACACTCACATATGCACACACACAAACACTGGAAACTCACACTTGCATACGCATTCACATACATACACTCACATATGTACACACTCATGAACACACTTGCACACATACACACTTCTCCCCCACCGTTCTGTCATCCCTTGTAGGATATTCACAGATGACTTCAGCTCAGAGACTTTTCCTCCTAATTCTGTTTATCCAGGTCCTGGCTTTTGGGGGTAGGCAGCTGGCAGGCATAGGGGTATCAACACCCATGATCCACACTGTGTTCTGGCCTAATGGCTCTGGACAGTCAAGGACATTTCTCTTGCGTCACTTACTAACCCTCCCCCTTACACACTGCACCTCCACCTCCCTGCAGGTAGCTTACCATGGCTAGTCACCCACCTGTAAGTGAGCTACCCTGTCCCTCCTGAGGAATTTTGATGGCATGTGTCTTGTGGAGTGCTGGTCAGACCCTTTCTGGGTGGCTCAGACAGTTCTGATCTTCCTCTGAATGCTTTCAAATCATGAGCAACCAGCTAGGGACTTGGCATGCTTGGCACAATCCATCCAAGCTGCCAATTAACAGTGCCAGAGAGAGAGAGAGAGAGAGAGAGAGAGAGAGAGAGAGAGAGAAAGAGAGAACCTGTCCAAACCAATATCCCTGGGCTTGGTTATTTGAAAGTCTAAAACTCCCTAATACTGAGAGGCAGGAGGTGTTTAAATTTACGTTCGGTTCCCAAATGAGATCTTCTGGTTCAGCTGCTCAACTTTATTTGGAAATATGAACGGTAACTTGATTACATGTTAAGGAAGCTGCGGCTGGGGGATTTCCATCAATATCTTTTTCCCTCCGAGTTCCTCCTCTTGAGGGTGGAATCAATTCAGTTCAAAAGCAGAGTTTCAGAGCTGTGTGTGCAGAGCAGATGGCAAAGGCCGGGATGAGCTCCTTGAGCTGATGCCACAGGTCCCAGGTGAGGTGACCCAGGCTGGGAATTCCAGGGCTGTGGTAGAAGCCAGAGAGCGTTGCTTAGCCATCCAGGGCAAGCCAACTTTATTTCTAGCTTCCAACCCAATTGCTAGGCCATTAAACTGTCAAAACATGGAAGTCCATTATAAGAGAAACTTCCTTCCCCCAGCAGCTTTGTGGCTTGGAATACTCAGAGCTGAAATTCACCCACCCACTCCTTGGAAAATGAAGGCCACATGAAACAAGAATATGCCTGTTGCCTCCCCTCCAGGAGGCATTGCAGACATGGCAGTCAGGAGTGGGGGTGGGGAAGCTGGACATGAACACTAGAAGGAGGTGAATATTTTGTGCTGTTTGTCCCTCCGTATCTTCTGCCAAGAGAGAGGCCACACCCTAACCAAAAGAGGCTATGTTATCGGGACTGAGGGAGGGGGGAGTTCCTCATAGGATGGAAAATATCAAGCCAAGTCTTCATTCAGACAAGGAAAACTACAGCCTGTGAAAAAGCCAGCCTCCCAGCCAGGTCACGCGAGATGCACTGTGGAAGCTGGGAATGGAAATGATCCCCTGTGTTGAGCACCCGTGGGGCCTGGTTCTACAGAGACACCCCCACGTGTGACCTGATTTATCCACACATGTCAGAGTCAGGTGTCTCCTGCTGCATGTTGTAGATGAGGAAACGGGAGTGAGACAGGGCAGCAGGATGGGAGGCACAGAGCTCCCCTCCACAAACCCCAGTCCACAAGGCAGGATAGGACGTGACACAGGAGCCACTGAGCTCTCTCTCTTCCTGTTGGGAAATAAAGTCTCAAGATCTTTGACAGTATGTTTATAGGAAGCAGCTTCCATCCCAGCTAAATAACAAAACAATAGTCCCCTAGGACCAACAATCCGCGTATTATCCACCGCTATCACACCTTAGCGCATTACAGTGAGGGGTGTGTGGTGCTGGGTCCCCATCCTGGAGTCCTGGTGAGTCCTGCAGATCCTAGGAGGGACAAATCTGGATTTCCAGTAAGGAAACAATACACAGGGAAGAGGTCAGTGCCTGCCTCCTGCAGAAGTAGGCTACACGCAGAGAGCTTCTTACCCCTGACTGGGTAGCTGTGTACACAGTACACACATTGTACATGGTATGTGCCAAGAGGAAAGGGAGGGAAAGTGACTTTATACTCATTTGGGAACCTGAGGAATGTTCCAGACTCTCTTCCTAGAACCCACACACACATATACACACACTCATGCACACATACATACACAAACTCGCACACACTTATACACACTCTCCCTCACACATTTATACACACTCACACACACTCACACATATACACACACACATACATACACACTCACACAGTCACATACACTCTCTCACACTCTCATACACATATACACACACTCATACATTACACAAACTCACACACATACATGCACACACACACCTAAGCTGGCAGCAGGCTATGGAGGGGTCCATGCTGTGACTGTAAGTACCACTCAGACCTAGATCTATGGGAGACACCACCTTCACTTGAACTCTGAGTAATCCTGTGTAGAAGTGCAGGGACACAGGAAGGGACGTTGGTCCAGTAAGGACTGCTGTGTGGTATGCCCAGCCTCGGCATCATGCACATCAGCAGTGACTTGGTAGAGTTTTGGGACCTGCTTCTGTCCCCAGGTAGAATGCCTTGGCCACTTGTTTTAAAGGAGAGGGCTACAGACCGTTTTGCTATTTTCCTGGGTATTTCCTCCATTGCCGGAGCAGTGCAATGGAGAGGAGCTGGCTCCACCATCCACGGCTCCATTTTCAAGAGAGCAGATCTTTTTTTAACTACCACGGAGCCCTCTAATAACGGTTGCTAAGAAACTGCCGCAGTCGATGATTTTGCAAACGTCTCCTTCATTCCCTGATCTTCCATTTTACAGCCTGGAGCTCCCACCTGCTTGAAAGCTCCACAGCAGTGCTGGGGTGGGGTGGGGGGCGTGGGATCAACCTGTGGGGAGCAGCGGAGGATACCCTTGGGAGGAGGCCAGCAGTGCTGTACACAGAAGATTCCTGGGATCCCAGGCTGATTTCTGCAGCCACAATGTCCCCCTGCCCTGGCCACCTGGTGCCATGAGTGGGTCTTAGAGTGGTGGGATGTTAGGGGCAAGTGGAGCTGAGGTTATACTGTCAGCCTCTGGTAGCAGGGCCTCTGGGGGTACCCAGATGTGTGTTGTGATCAAGGCTCTTGGGGTTCAGCTCCCTGGATCCACAAGTCCCCATCTTTTTTCATCCTCTGCCTGATGAATGGAGCTGAGGTGTGGCAGGTCCTTCCACTAAAGGGAAGGGTGGGAGGAGACAGGTCTAATCAAGTACAGTAAGCAAGATGAACTCAAAAACATGGCTGAGAAAGGCTGCCAGATCCAGCCAGTGTGTCGGAGCAAGCCTGACTGGAGGACGTCACCTCCAGGGAGGACCACACAATGGTGTAGGGATTGTGGCCCCGAAAGAATACAGGTGGAAAGCTGGGTTAGGGTGTCAGAGGTTGAAGAACATTGCTCCTCAGCAGGTCCCCTAGGAAGCTTCGCTTCAGAGACTGACTAATCTGGAAACATCTTCTCCAGCTGGTTCCACAGGGCAGGGATGGTAACTCTGAACCCAGGGCCCCGCTCCCCTGCAGACACACAGTCACACCCAGGGCCCCAGTTCCCCTGCAGACACACAGTCACAACCCAGGGTCCCCACTCCCCTGCAGACACACACTCATAACCCAGAACCCCCGCTCCCCTGCAGACACACACTCACAACCCAGAACCCCCAGCTCCCCTGAAGACACACAGTCACAACCCAGGGTCCCCGCTCCCCTGCAGACACACAGTCACAACCCAGAACCCCCAGCTCCCCTGAAGACACACAGTCACAACCCAGAGCCCTGACTCCCCTGCAGACACACAGTCTTAACCCAGGGCCCCAGTTCCCCTGCAGACACACAGTCACAACACAGGACCTATTCCCCTGCAAACACACACTCACAACCCTAGGGCCCCAGCTCCCCTGAAGACACACAGTCACAACCCAGGGACCCCGATCCCCTGTAGACACACACAGTCACAACCCAGGACTCATTTTGCCGCAGACACCCAGTCAGTCACTGGTGCATGGTGAGGAGTCATCCACCCACTCCATGTTCAGGAAAAACTGTTTAATCATAGGGGGTGTCTCCCATCCTGGTCCCTCTTAAAACTCCTTTGGAATTTAAGAATATATACAGAAGGCTTTCTGGGTATGACTTAAATCAGGACCAAGGCCCCAAGATGCACCTCAAGTGACTTACTAGAAGCACTCTCCCTGTTGATGACCTCAGCTCACTGCTATCCTCTCAAGTGTGTGACTTGTCACCACCTCACGACACACCTGTCCATGATCAGCCCGTCCTGTGTAGAGCAAGTACCAGTGACATGCGCCCCACACGTGCTTCTGCCCCCTGTGGTTGGATTCCTGTGTACTGTTGCCACCCTGATGTTGCTTAAGATGGTTCGCTTTAAAAACCAAGCAGCTTTATGAATAAGGACAAGCTATTCAGCCGTCGTTCAACAAAATATGTCCCACCATTCAGGAGACTAGGAAAGATCCAGAATAGAGACAGCGATGACCAGATGGCATTGCTGTCCTAGATGAGTGTATGTGCATCCACCAAAAAAGGAAAGAAAAAAAAAAATCCCATGAACTCAAGCACAGAGACGTCTGCCACACCTGGGTCATGCCCTTGTCGGTCCTACGGCCCCCCGAGACCTTGTCGGTCCTACGGCCCCCCGAGACCTTAAATTCGGACTAAGTTACTTCTTCCCTCCACAGAGTACTGTGATACGTTCCTGAACACATGAGCTGTCAGCCCAGACACAGCCATCCTGAGGCAGGAGGCATGTGTCTGTGAGCTCAGGAATCTAATTAATCCATAGTATTAGAAGCTGGAGCAAATTGCAGATGACACTGGGAAGACAGCTTACCTGCTATCTGCACAGTTTACATAGCTAAAACCAACTCCCAAAACGGAGGATCTGAAAGCAGGTGCCATTCAGTGCAAGACCAGAGTCCCAACATGCTGGGTGATTAGACGTAATTACAGCCTCTCGAACGCAACTCTGGGACTCATTAGTGTCTGCGCTTCAGGGGACCAAGGACACCGAGAACTCACAGGGATGGCACTGGGATGGGAGGGGTGCTGGAGTCCAGAACTGGGGACCCAGGTTTTGATGGCATGAGACAGTTGGGTTGAGAGCAGGCATATTTTCTAATTCAGGTGATCAGGTGATCGGGTTTTGTGTGTGTGTGTGTGTTGTTTTGTTGTGTTGTTTTGTTTTGTTTTGTTTTACTGGACAAAAACAGACTCTTCCATGCATGCAAGTGTCACAGATGGGTCCTGAGATGAGGCAGGGGACAGCCAGGGCAGTGGAAGAGTGGCAGCCTCATTCTGGGTAGGGCAAAAGCTGACAGGCTCTGTGCTGAAGGGGGACAGTCTAGGATGGGCTCTAGCAGACAGTGGTATCAAATCCTGCACACTGTAAAGTCCTGAGGGCATCCAGAGAGAAGTAGAGTGCTCTCTGGCACCTGGGGCTGGCATGGCTGGTGCCAGGAAGGCTGGAACCCAAGATGGGTCTCATAGTGAGCAGGCAGGAGAATAGGCATGTGAGTCTGTACTGTCCTACACAGCCTGAGATGTTCTTCCCGTAGGACTCTGTCCTGTAAGCACTTCCCCCAGCACCATCCTGACCTGGTTTCTCAGACCCAGACTCAAGTGTGTTCTCTCTTTGCACCAAGGTATGAGTCTATCAAAACTCATAACAAATGAGCCAGAGAGAGGCAGGGAGACACACACAGACAGAGACAGACAGACAGACAGACACACAGACACACAGACACACAGAGAGAAAGACAGACAGACAGAGACACAGAGACATATACAGAGATACATAGACACACAGAGGCAGGCAGACACACACACAAAGACAGAGAGATACACCCAGACAGACAGAGACAGACACACACAGAGACAAAGAGACAGAAAAACACAGGCAGAGACACAGAGAAAGACACACATATACAGAGAGAGAGAGAGAGAGAGAGAGAGAGCTCCTATGAGGCATGGGATCTCTGTGTCCCCACCCTGGCTCTCCTCCACTCACTCAGCCACCCCAACTCCCTAACCAGACAGCGATGACCCAGACGTAGATGACTCTCCACAGCTTACAGCTGGGTCTGCCAGGGCAGAGCAGAGTGTGCTCCAGAGGCCCAAGACTTTCCTAGAACCCCAGACACCTCAGGCATCAAAGTCCTCCCAGGCAGGACATTGCCAGGCCCTGACATCTTCTCAGCACATCCTGTGGTGTTTAAACACCAAGGTCTAGAAAGAAACTGTAGCTATGAGTCAGGGGTCATCGTGCCCAGCAGGGAGAAAGGCACAGGGCTGATGGTTGGTTAACCCACCAGGCAGCCACTCTGGAAGCATGCTACAGAAGCCACATCCTAAAAGTACAAACACCCACACACACACTCTCAGTAGGAACACACACACACACACACACACACACACACACACACACACACACACACAATTTCTGCTAAGGCTGAGCTCCAGGTTAGCAGGCTCCTCCAGGCTGAGTTCAAGGATCTCTGAAAGAAGCTAGAAATGGCTGGCTTGAAGTCACTCTTTCTTAGATAAGGTCCTCCACCAGAATGGAGACAGCTGGATTAAATTCCCATCCTTGGCTCATGAATTCAACCCAGAAGGGTATGTGGTGACCACTGTTACCTGCAATAAAATCAGACTTTTAACAACCTGAGTGAGAAAAGGCAGGTAAACACTTAGCTTCTGTGCCTTTCTGATGGAAAAGGAGTCTTGCCATAGAGCAGAGAGCAGAGCTGATGAGAACAGACAGTCAGATATAGAAAACAAATCGAAAACAGCTTGTTCCACAATCCAGCGGGTCCTGGGAGCTCAGGGGCCCATCTTACCTAGCTGCAGGGAAGTGGTTACTCTATAAATATGCCAGCCACTACTGCATCTGGGCCCTTCCCACAGCAGACTGAAGATGTCCAGTCTGGGGCTAAGGGAGGCCATGCCCCTCCCTCTGTGGTTTCTTGTCACCCGTCCACCCTGAGAAGACACTGCTACCATTGTCCCTGTTCAGGAAACTACCTAAGATTCACCAGGTTTTGACCAAAGCAGAGCTGAACTTGGGGTGAAGCAGAGCAGAGCAGAGCCAGGCCTGAGGTCAACCCAGCTGCAGGAGTAGACCCACCATCCAGGGAGGTGAATCTGAGACACCTCTACCCTGTCTCCTCCCCGAAGTAGCCTCTCTTTCCTGTCACACGGCCCCAAACAGCCTCGGAGTGTGACAAGCTCTGGACTCTTCCATGGATGGTCTGCCACACATCCTCATAGCCATTACCTACTGTGTACCAAGAAATAATGGCTCATCACCAATCAGGTTTTTCTGTGTCCTATAATCTGCATTTGTGCACAATATTTGCAGCATTTCCTGGTCCCTTAACACGTGAGGAGTAAGTTATGCCTGAACAGCATGTCTGTTCCCTCACATCCAGCAGCTAGGAGCAGGTTGGCTACATCATAGGAACAAGTCAGACAGAGCTATGGATGCCTGGTAACAAACACGGCCCTGCAGGATGGTCCCCAGGGGAAACAGGGATCAAGAGGCTGGTGGGTGCCACCCAGGCTCAGACAGCTAGACATCAGCACATTCAACTGATAAAGTCTGTCCTCTGTGCCTTTAAGTAGGGAGGACTCCTGTCCTAACTGCCACAGATTTCAAAGGGAATCCCTAAGGATCTCTGTGAACCCCTCCTTCTGGAATTAGCTGTGCAAACAAGGTTAGAGGATGTTTAAAGAACACCACAAGCTCCCTGCAGCTCCTCAGCGCCCCAGTTTCACCCACTCCTTAATGAGCTGGGCATACCATCTCTCCACCTCAGCAGATACCAAGAGAACCTATAGAGTCCTCGCTCTCCCAGGAGTGTGTTGCCAATGACAGGGATATATAGGCAGGTGCATAGGTGCTGTGCCCTCCCCCACAGCCTTCCACTCGCCTCACGAGCCCAGTACATGCAGATGGCAGGAAAGATGGGGTGACTGGACATCTCCTTGGACCACCTTCCCACAGGTGAGAGAGCTGAGCTCAGAGGAACCTAACCACAGTCGTGCAGCCTGGGCCAGGTGTGGCAGCAAGCTAGCAAGCTGCCCTCTCCGTGCCTGATGGGACTCCAACTTTTTACATTTCTGAGTCTTCCTTGTTCCCCTGGACTTTACGCTGGCTCTTCAGAGGGATTCGCACTAGCTGCTAGTACTCCACAGCCCCCTAGGCTCAGAGGGCGGCTCCTGGCTCACCTTATTCTCCAGAGCCATCTCAGCATCACCAGCATCTGGAGTTCAGCCAGAGTTTGGTGCTTAGGAGTGATCACCCATGCAGGAATGCAAACCGCAGCTCCATCTCTGCTCGGGGCTGTGTAGCAGCCAGGACAGAGCCGAGCCTGAGCAGCCCCCATGGAGGTTAAGGGGGCTTACATCTTGCTCACACCCCACACTGGGCTCTCACCCCCACATGGGTACAGGGACACTATGGCAGGAAGAGCCTACTCAGAGGATGAAAATCCAAGTGTCAGCTCCAATCAGTGAGCCGCATCTGTGAAATGGGCAAGCAGTGTCCACTGAGAAGGTCCAGGGACAGCCCCATCCTTCACACCACCCTAACCCCGTTTGTTCTGGAGAGCTCTCTCTCTGTCCCTTCCTGAGAATGGGGCAGCAGGGATTTCAGGCAGCCACCACACCTGCCCGGCTTTTACAGGAATTCTGAGGATCCTTTGTGCAGCAAGTGCTTTATCCACTGAGCGGCCTCGGCAGCCCTGGCGAGGGTGGCTTCTTAAAGGTTGGCTGAGATGATGTGTCAGGGGAAGCTGTGTTGGGAGATGTGCTTGCTAGTTTTATGTCAACTTCACCAGAGTTATCTGAAAGGAGGAAGTTCAGTTGAGAAAAAAAAAATCTCTCCATAAGATCTAGCTGTAAGGCATTTTCTTAATTAGTGATTAACCCAGCATATTGTGGGTGGGGCCATCCTTGGGCTGGTGGTCCTGGGGTCTATAAGAAAGCAGGCTGAGCAAGCCAGGGGAAGCAAGCCAGTAAGCAGCACCCTCCATGGCCTCAGCATCAGCTCCTGCCTCCAGGTCTCTGCCCTACGTTGAGTTCCTGTCCTGACTTCCTTTGATGATGGACTGTGACATAGAAGCTAAGGCAGAATGAACCCTTTCCTTCAGAGTTTATTTGGTCATGGCATCTCATCACAGCAAGAGTAACTCCAACTAAGACACCCTCTTATGGTGCAGAAACCCCAACCCTGTGGCATGAACCCCACCCGCCCCGCTCCTGGGCTCTAGAAAGCACCATAAATCTTTCCTGCAAAGGCAACTGTGTGACTCCTGCTGGAATTTCCAGTCCGTCAACTGAAGATCTCCAGCCTGTTCTGCGGCGGTCCAGAACCTCGGTGTTAAATAAAATGAAGAAAACTGGCTAGATGAAGCCGCTTTAATGGTGTTCATGGTTTATGTGGCTGGCTGCTGCAGTGGTGGTGGATAAAGGGTAGGAAGAGCTTTCAGTGAGTGGCCGTGGCCTCTCTTCCAACACAGATGCCATGATTCCAGTGCTGCAAACAGCCATGAAACACAATAGTGGGTCCCAAGGGGGTCACTGCCTTGCAGGTCACAGGCCATGGACCGTACATCTTGCAACCAGGCAGTGTTTGTTCAGGCTCAGTAAGAGCTCCCATGACACCCCCAGCCTCCACCAAACTGTTCCTTTGAGCAATGGGAGCTGCTGACCCAGTCTTGACCACATTTGTCCCAGTGAAGCTCCAAAAAGGAAGAAGGTAAAAGGCAGCCTGGCTCGTGGGTCCCCAGAGGATAAGCTGAGCTCTAAACGCCCCCCATGACCCCCCTGAGCAGGAGGACCTGCTTCAGAGAGTGTCCAGGGCAGGGGCAGGAACCAGAGGCTGCAAGATTGAGTTTCAGCCCTGGGCCATGATGAGGGGGCTCTGGCAGGATTTATATTAAGTGGGAATCTGGGTCTTCTGACTTTAAATGACTGAAGCTTTTAATCCAAGATTATCAAATGCAAAATATGCCCCAGCCAGGAAGGAAAGGCTCTGTCTCTGAGATTCAGAACCTTATCTGCTCCTCTTATCCCTGCTGCCTGGCGATCTGCGATACCCACCACACTTATTAAACCTCTACTTTTCTCCCTATACATAAGGATGTTAAGTGAGCAATTTAACCTGGCCTTGGCACAGAGGAGCTTAAAGTCACCTAAATCTGGGGGAGCTCACACAGGGAAGTCTCCAGGTGGTCCCCAGTGCTCGCTCCTGCAGCCAGGTCTGCTGAAGCAAATGTTCCATGAAATGGAAGAGCCGTTGAGTATATGACCTGAACATCTACCCTTGAGGAGTGGAAAACACCAGAAGTGAGACTTTCTTCTCTAGTCGAAAGCTACCCTTCACCCTATTTACCTTCATCTTGTACCTTGTGGTGTTTTCCCTGGTGTGCGCACGCACGGGAGAGAGCTAGCGAGAGATTAGAAAGCTTTCTTGCTTGCTCTTAGATTTTCTAAATAGAGGTGACTCCAGAGGCCGAGTTCAGCTGAAATGCTTAGGCACAGAGCAATGAAAAATGCTATTTTCCACTTGCTTAAACATCAAATTTATTTTCTTTTATAGTAGGAAATGTTAATTCTTATAATAGCAGCACTGCATGCTTACAAACTGGTGCCTACAAACACAGGAAATCACCTCGATTTAGACGGCGCTTCTTTCAACATCAAGACTCTCTGACCCTCTGGCCTCTTAGGGAACAGGCTATGGCTGCAGAAGAGCTCTGGTGGAGTCTGCAGAGTTTCAGAGCAGGGCTTACAGGGAGGAGTCCCAGCAGATCTCTTGGCAGATCCTCCTCAGGAGGCCCTTGGCCAGGGCACTGGATACTCCCACAGGCTGCCTTGAGCAAAAGGCATCCTCTGTTCCCACCACACAGGGGGAGTCTCAAAGTCACCAGTAATTTGCAGCTCTGTTCTTTCCCCAGGGTGTTCTTTTCCACTCTGCTTCCCAGGTAGCAGGATATTACAGTGAAACCAGATGCAGGAGAGACCCAACAGGTACACAGAGCCCAGAGACTAGAGCACAGCTGCCCCTCAGTGGGAGCACCGTTTGTTCTTCTTATGCATGTGTGTGCACACTCATGTATGTGTAAGGTTTATACACATGTATGTGTAAAGGCATGCTTGCCTGTGTAGGCTTGAGCAGAGTCTGAAAGCTGATGTCTGGGTCAGGATATTTTCCTCAATTACTTCTTCATAATATTTTCTTTAATTTGTTGATTTTGTATGTGTATGTTGTGGGCACACATGTTCCATGTGTGAAGGTGGGCATAACTTGTGGGAAGTGGGTTAGAAGGTGGATGTTGAAGGGCTGTGGCTGCCCCAACAATCTCCCTGCTCATCATAGGAGCCAGTAAGGACATGCTAAGCCCTCCATTACCAGGCCTGAAATTCAGTGACCACTGTAACCCAGGCATTCCCAGCTTACAGTGCATGGCCACTGTAACCCAGGCATTCCCAGCTTACAGTGCATGGCCACTGTAACCCAGGCATTCCCAGCTTACAGTGCATGGCCACTGTAACCCAGGCATTCCCAGCTTACAGTGCATGGCCACTGTAACCCAGGCATTCCCAGCTTACAGTGCATGGCCACTGTAACCCAGGCATTCCCAGTTTACAGTGCATGGCCACATGGAGAGGCTGCTTTCCTTCTACCCCAGCAGTGATACCAGCTCAGTCTGAGGACAGCCTTCCAGGTCCAAATTCTACAAAGCAGGAAAGTGCTATGTGGGTCCTTCATGGACTTAGGCCTGAGCCTTGAGACCAGAACAAAAGGAAGGAGCATACAAATGTTCCCCACCCCCATCCCACTCTGACCGCACCCCTGCACAGCTCCATCCCTGACGCAAGACCTCTGATGATTCAAGTCAGCAGTACACTCATCTGCCAGTCATTCTTCCAGCCTGGCCCGTGAGGCTGCTAAAGATGGCCTTGGTGCTGCCCTCGGATGTCCCCTAACACCTGTGTCCAGTGAAAGCTCCTGCCTTTCCTGTCACACCTACCAAGCTTCGTCCTTCCCTGAGGTCTGCATCTTGCACTTGCCCTTACCTGAAAGGGTTCTGTCCACATCTGCTAGACCCTCTGGTGTAGCATCTGCACCAGGCAGGGAGGGGTCCAGGTTAGCAGGCACAAAGGACCACGGGAGGCCAAGGAAAAGATTCAGGAAAGAGATTCGGACTGACGGAGAATAAGCTCTACTGCCCAGGTTTCAGGTGTGTTTGTGGCCCATCACTCATGCCTCCCAGGGAACGTTCCGAACACATTTGCATGCTGTAGCCTCCCTCTGTTCTGTGATTTATCATGTCTCCCCCAAATACATCATTAAGATGATCATATGCATTTAGGAAGGCGGCCAGGCTGAAGCCCAGCACTCCCTTCACAGTGCCAGCCCCCAGTGCTGTTTTGCTGTGATTTAGTGCCGTGTGCATCCGTGGGGAGAAAGCATCACTTTAAGAACCACGTGGGGTTCCCTCCCTCCGCTGCTGATTCGTATAATTTATATGAAGGCTCTGAGCCCCCCCACTGGGACGGGATGACTTGTGATACACATAATTACAAACCCTTCTTCCAGCATCGTGTGCTACGTGAAGACATTTTGAAAAGAGCTATTTTAGTGGTGTTGGTGAAATGCATAATCTCTGGGGAGCCGGCCAGGTAGCTGTTAGCCTGTGCCTCGCCGGATTCACCCAACCAATGGGAGACGTGAAAGGACATGGGTGGGTGGAGTCAATAATTTTGACTGACTTTGAACAGGGTGGAGACCAGCTTTGGGAGTAAAGTATGCTACAGCCTTCAGAAAAAGACTTTGAATGAGGCCCCTGCCTCTGCCACTAACAAAACTGCCACGGGGCTGCTTGAGATGGCCAGAATACAGAGGGAAGGACTCTCCTCTCCTAGGATCATGTTCTGTTTGGGAAAGTAAGTCACCCATGGGAGAAAGTCTGTAATGATCCTTAAAATTCCACAGTGTTCGTGAGTCTGGGGATACGGCTCAGGAGGCAGTTGTCACCCAGCATGCCTGACCTTCAGTGTCACATAAAATCAGGCATGGTGGTATATGCCTGTAATCCCAGGAAGTAAAAGTGGGAAGATCTGGAGTTCAAAGTCATCATCTTCTACAAATTTGAGTTTGAGACCTGTCTGGGCTACATGAGACTGTGTCTCAAAAACTAGTGGGGGCAAAAGAGACGACTCAGTGGTTAAGAGCACCAGCTGTTAATCAGCTCTTCAGAGGTTCAATCCCAGCATCCACACAGTGACTTGGAGCGGTCTGTAATTCCAGTTCCAGAGAATCTGATGCCCTCTTCTGGCCTCCATGGGCACCCGGCAAACACATGGTACATATTCATGCATAAAAGCAAAACATCAGTGCATATAAGATAAAAAATTAAATATTAATTAAAAATAAAACCTTTTTTGTATCCCAGGCTCATCTGAACATATTCTCCAGTTTTAGGGTGGGGTGGGGGTGTATGCAGAGCAGTGGCTGCTGGGAACAAAACAGAGAAAAAGATGACGCAGTGCAGGTTGGTCCATTCCCCTCGCCAGTTTCCACTCCCTGCGTGTCCAGGGACAGCCTTGGCAGGCTCTGCCAGGACAGGTTATAGGGAACAGGTTCAATCCCATAGATGAGGCAGGCACAGGAGGCAAATGTCATTTCTGTTCCTTGACCCTGGGGTTTGACCCTCCCTGTGCTTCAGGTCTGTTCAGGGGAATGAGGTGACCTTGCTATGTAGGGAGGGGAAGCCCACAGTTGTAACACACCTCCTCGACACCATCTTTAGGACTCCCCGTGCCCACACTCTGACACTGTCCTCACTCAACTTAACTGCCCAGCCGCAGGAAGCACTGTCCCGCTTTCTGACCCCTGCATGGTCCTCAAACAATGGAATCCACCATGCCCTTCCATGTCTCAGGCTCATTCACAGGAAGCAGGTATCTGTTCTCTTCTGTCCTCAGACACCATCAGCCCACTGAGCGACTAGTGTCTACATTCTGGCTGTTCTGAATGACATCATTGAGGTATGCCTGTGTGTAGCCTCTTAAAGCTAAGTGCGGGGCTGGGGAGATGGCTCAGTCAGGAATGTGCTTGCTAAGCTACCATGCGGACCTGAGTCCAGATCCGTACCACCCAGGTACAGTCTGTCAGGCATGGCAGTTCATCCTTGTAATCCCAGAGCTCGAGACTAGAGACCGGAAGATCTCTGCTGCTCTCTGGGCAGCCAGCCTAAACTAATCACCAAACTCCATGTCTTATTGAGAGATCTTGTCTCAAAAAATAAGGTGAGACTCCCCCGAGGAATGACAGGCTGACCTCTGGCTTCCACAGATACACACACGCATGCAGCACATACACATATAGAGTGCATTTGGGTACATGTGAGTTGTGTCTATCAGCTTGGACAGTATAAAACCAGGTCAGGAATGGCTGACAGGGTTGTGTAAAATTGTGATGTAAGAGTGTGTAGGGCATGCCCCTACCCACAGTGAGCACTCACTGGGGAGACAAAATGGGGTTGATGCTTATGTGGTGCTGATGTGGAACTGGGCTGAGCTTGCGGCACGGGCTGAGCTGGAGGGGGACTGACCTGGAACAGGGACTGAACTGAAGGGGGACTGACTCGGGGCTGGGGCAGAGCTGGGGCAGGGGCTGACATGGGCTGGGTTAGCCTGGCCTGGCTGGAGTTTGGCCACTGTAGCTGACTGCTGTTGGGAACAATTTGTAGCACAGTAAACAGCAGCTCTCTTGTGTTCTCAGAGCCCTGTCCTGCCCCACCCCTGTGCCTGTGCACACTGCTGTGCTCTACCTGGTAAAGTCCTCTTAACTAAGCTGAGCTTGAGTTCACCTAAGAGATGCTGGCAAGCTGCTGGCCCCCGTGCAGATGAGGAAGACATGAACCCGGCGACACATGATGTCCTTAGAGTGAGAAGATAGCCCTCTGGCAGCTGCTTTTCAATATGTAATATTCCTTTGTATTTTTTAATGCATAGGAATTAATTAAGATGTCTTCACCCTCGCTTCGCTCACCGTGGCCCTGCGTTTAGTTACTAATGATTTGCTTATTTGATGCTTCTTGCGCTGTCAGCACCTGCACCCTGGTACTGGTCCAATAGCCAGAAATGTCAGTGCCTGTGAGCTGTTCTTAGCTAGCATAGCACTCACTCACTGTGACAATGGACTCTATGGTGGCAACAGTGGGGATAGACAGTCTCATAGGACAGGAGGACGCCACGTTCAGATAACTGCTGTGTGCTAAGACGAAACCTGAAGGTGAGAGAAGTGACTGATAGAGCTGTCGCTCCCACGACTGTCACCGGCACAATCTCTGAGTATTCCGTGGTGCTTCCTAAGTGCACAGCACTGAACAGAGACTGCTGGGCTGGGCTCCAGCCTCAGTAAACACATCTCTCAGAAAGACCCAGAGGCTATCTTCCCCAAAGCCCCTTCCCCATCCGTGGAGGGTTATACAGGAGCCCTTCTGGCTTCACTGAGCTCAAGGCCAGAGATCCACTTCCATCAAGTGTGACCGGCCAGAGGCCACTGAGTTTGTCAGAGTGGTCAACTGCCTCGTTGCTTCCCCTGACTGATGAGGGCAGCCTGGCTTGGGTCAGACCTCAGACACAGAAAAAGCCCTTTACCACTTCCCGTCGGCTTTGAAAACAAATCCGCCAGAGCAGGTTAAGGGTCACACATCGCCTGCCCACCAGTCTCCAGCCAGTCTAGGGAGAGGGCTGGTGAGAGTCACGGCTTTTGGGAAAAGTGGCAGAGACCTTGCAGGCTTACAGAGACTTACCACACGGGAAAGCTTTGTAGTTTTGGAGGTTGCAGGGGTACAGGCAGGGGACACAGGAAAGAGAAAGCTGATCTTTCTGTCTTACTCAGGCTTTGGCTGATGGGGTGAGGCACACTCCATCAACACACATGCCCTTCCCCACATGGGAAGGAAAGTGACTACACAACGTTCATAGGTGTGAATGCCTCCGTCAAAAGGGGCTCCACAGAAAGATCAGAACAGTGTTGGGCCATGTGCCCGAGAACCTGTGGCCCAACCAGCTGAGAACAGAAGCCTACTATCCCTGGAGGGAGCCGAGTCCCGGGCCTCTGGAAACCTGGTCATCCATCCTCTTTCTAGGTGGTTGACACTCTGATTGTGACAGTATTTCCCAGCACTGGGGTACACACCAAAGCTTGGTGGGGTCCTGTCAAATGTCACCCTGGGCTGACTTGGTCACAGCACAGAGTCCACAGTGGATACTGGGGAGTCCTGGTTCTGACTGGTTGCCCGTGACAAGCCCATTCCTCCAAGTTCAGCATAAGCAGGAAAGCCAAGAATGTTAGAAAGCGCTGCGACCAGCTGGCGTGCAGCAGAAATAGAAACCCAGGCATGGAAGAGACCCATTGTTGATGCAGAGGGGGATTGGGTCAGAAGGGCCTCTGCACCATCTGACAGGCCATCAGGAGAAGAAGTGTCAGAGGCCAGGGCTGTCTGTAGAGAGAAAGGGTGTCCCCAGGGCAACCTGTCCATCTGCCTGAGTGAGCCAGGGAGACAGGCCACCATGCTGGGGCAAGCTGGGCAGGAGGTCAGGCAGTGCCTGCCAAGGACCCTGCAGTCTGTAGTTGTCAGATGCTTGGAGCACATTCTCTCTGCCCTGTCCGAGGCTGGGATCCATTACAGGCTAGAGATGTCCAAGCCATTTCTCCAAGCCTGACCTGGAGTTCAGACCTGAGATCTCAGAGTTTGGCCCAGTGGTCATGGGAAGGGGAGGAGATGCCTTTGTGATCAGGTGGAGGCAGGACAGGTTCTCAGGAGCTGGTGCCTGGTGATTCCAGCATGGTCCTATAAGACCAGCCTCCTTATGCTGAGGCCAGAGTGGACAGCAGTGTGGGACAGAGGTTGCTGTGGGTAGGGGGTCTCCTGCCGAGGCTCAAGGGGCCAAGGCCAGACTGCTTGTGAGACAGTAGGAGGGAGTGGGAACTTGTACGTCCTTTAAAGGGGCTGTTTCTCCATTCCCCCAGATAATTGTCTTGAGTCAAATCTTCCAGATGCCTCGGTTTTTCAGGGAGCCGCGCCTGCAGATTCTTAAGTGAAATCCAATCTTTGAGACCTGAGACTTGATCTGAAATCAGCACAGCTGTAAGAGGAGAAGGCAAAGGCAGTGCTCTGTGGCAGCACCCGCCATACCCACTGCATTGCTTCTGCACAGCTGGCGGGAGTGGCACCCTCCTTGTGAGACCCTCACGCTCCGAAAGACGTGCCGGGTCGGCAGGCGCTGCCTGATGGCCTTTCTGGTTACCCTGGCTCTTAGATTCTAGAAGAGATAAAGCCGGTCAGACTCCTCCCTGATATAAGATCACAAGCCAGCCACTGAGATGCAGGCCACTGTCCCTCCCTGGTTTTGCCTGTGCCCTCATAAAAGCAAGTTTGCGTCTGGACGCAAACAGAGGTTTGTGTCAGAGGTTGTCTCATTGACAGACTTAGAACCAGCTAGGTGAGGGGACATGCCTGGCCACCAGCAGGTGGCAGTCAAAGCACATCCTGGCCTTTGACCCGCATGACCAGTGGCCAAGTTTGCAGGCTCCTGGGAAATTTGTCCTGGGGTCACCACACATGCGTACTCCTCAAGGAACACAGAAAAGACGACTTTAGTTACTCATAGGAGTCTGGCGTTGTCAATGTCAGACCCAGCGTCTGATCCTCCTTACTGAGCGCCAAGTCTCATGATGTAAAACCATTGAAAAAACAATATTGTGTAGTCCCAGGAGCACTCACAGCTCCTCCCTTTGTGGTTCATTAGCCTTTCGCCACGCTTAGGTAACATCTATTGGATATCTCTTCTCCCCCACTTTGGACAAATGAATTCAGACAGTGGAAATAGATTGATGAGGAAGATGGTGGCTCAGGCATGGTGTAGCACTGATAGTGATGATGGTGTTGGTGATGTTGATGAGGATGATGGTGGTGGGGTGGATGGAAGTGGTGGTGATGATGGTGGTGGCGATGTGGAGATGACGATCATAGTAGTGTGGATGTGGATGAAGATGGTGGTGGTGGTGTGGAAGATGGAGACACAGGCAGTGTCAGTGGTGCTGGTGGTGATGTGGATGTAGATGATGCTGAGTGTGGATGAGGCAGTGTGAAAGTGAGCATGATGTGGAGAAGGAAAAAGAAGAGGAGAAGGAGGAGAAGGAGAAGGAGAGGGAGGTGGAGGGGGGAGGTGGAGGGGGGAGGAGGAGGAGGAGAAGGAGGAGAAGGAGATGGAGACGGAGAAGGAGAAGGAGAAGGAAAAGAAGAGGAGGAAGCTGCGAGCCTTGTCTCTTGATCACTCTCTTTGCTCTATAGACATCTTTGCTTTAATCCTCTTGACGGCTTTGTTCATCAGCTATCTCAAGTCCCTCTTCGTGAATGAAGAGACGAAGAATTAGGAAGTTAGACTTGCCCAAGGTTCACTAATAAGAGACAGAGGGAGGGCTTTAACCAGAGATGTTTGATCCCAAACTCAGGCTTGGTACTGTTGATCATCACATCTGTGTGTGCTTTGAACCCCTCCGAATTCCTCTGCCCTTAAAGTCCCCTGAGCTATCTGATAGCTTAGGAATGTTGCCGGTCTGTGGACGCTGTTGAAAATGAGACTTGCCGTTCTTTACCAAGTTTATTTCACACTCACTGCCGTCTCCTCTATAAATACCATAAAAGCCATAAAAGCTTGTGGCAGCCCACTCTCTCTGTGTGGAGAGACTTTTTTTTCTCAGAAATCTGGGAGCTTGCAATGTCTCGAGGCTCCAGAAGGGATTGTTAGAGGGAGGAGAGCCACTGGGGAAGCGCATTCTTTTCTTGGCCACCGTTAAGTGCACCTGCTTGTCTTCTCTTTGCCTGTAAATTTTCCACCCAGTGTTAGAAGCAACATGTCTCCTGGGAAAACATCTCCCCATCCCCCACAGCTTTAGGACAGTGGTGGCTCTGTACCTTTCAAACTTTTCTCTGGAACATCCCCCAATGCTGTGGCATCCTTCAAAGGCACCCCCAGCTCTGCCCTTCTGGGGCAGGTTACTGGGTGAGTGGGGTGGCTGGGGACACATATCAGCTCTTCCTTGAGTCTAGCAAAGATGGAGAGAAATACAAATGGTTGTTCTCCCTCCCCACTACAGCAGAACAGACTCAGTGTGTGGCCGAGGGGGTAGTGAGGAAGGCAGACCATAAAGCAAAGGTGCCTGTGAAGTCACCGCTGAGTCACAGATCTCCCTAAGGAGGCAGGGTTCTGTCGCCTCCATACCTGAGTCAAGCCGTCTGCTGTGAGGAGACGCTATGCGTTCATGCTTGTACTTCTAATATTGGCCTTGCCAGTTTATCTGTAATGAACCAGCAGTTAAACCAGGGAGAGAGAACTCGATGGGAAATCAGAATTTGGTGTCAAACAAGAATGTCCTTCCTGTTAGTCTACAGAAGGAGGCTGGGGTAACACACACACACACACACACACACACACACACACACACACACACACACGGTAGAAACAGACTTGGTCCCCTCATGATCACGCCGGGTTTGTCTGAGTGATGGTGGCTGCCACGGCACCAAGGATGATGTCCGAGCCCCACCCTTCCCTACTGTCTATTGCCACACCCTTCACCCATGATCTCGGGTGCAGTCATCGGGTGCGTGGCAGAGTGGACTCTCTCATTTGACCTATAGACTGTAGAGAGGGTGGGTTCCCCTTCTCACACTACTGTATTCACCCCATGATGTTAAAACCCGTCAGCTCCCACCACCACCAGGTGCATCCATCACAACCATGCTGGGCTCTGACAGGAGATGCAGCAGCCACATTTCACTCAGTACTCACCCAGACGGCAAAATGAGGCAAAGAATAAGTTTGCCCGAGACCACTGGCAGAAATCAGTAGAGCCAGCATTTGAACTGGGACGGAGCTGAGTCCAATTCACTGTGCTTGGGGCACCCTGCTGCTTGAGTGTCAAACTGAGCGTGTCCCATAAGCCCCTGAGTCCCTCAGCATGAACCACGGGCATCACCTACATTGGCAGCATCTCCGTCTTCCCAGTTGCCTGGAGTCCTGTGTCCCCTTCTCTGCTCACATTCTACATGTAATCTGCCTCCAGAGCACACTGCCTGTACCCCAGTCACCCTCTGCCATCTGCCCCAAGGCCATCACCTCCGTGACTCCTGTGCCACTCTCCTGCTTCGGCCCTAACTCCTGCTCTAGGCACCATTCCACAGCAAGACCGGATCTTCCTAGAAACGTGACAGACGGCACCTTCCACTCACCCCTCCAGTGGTCTCTGTCACCAGGACAAAAGCCAGAATCCCGCAGGTCTTCCTTGGCCCCGCAGCATGTGGCCTTCTGAGCACTGTCCCTGTCTCCCGCCACACTGTCCTTGCTCCCTCCACCCAGCCACACTGGCCACCTTGCTAGTCCTTGAGTGTGACAGCTGAGCTCCCTTGGCTCTAAGCTTACTCAGCCCTTTGAGGTTTCTTAAACATTTTCTCCTGAAACACTCTCCCCCATCACCCAGGGGGCTGTCTCTTCTCTTAGTCTAGGTCTTGGCCGTAGTGTCATCTTTTGTAAGAATCTGTCACCAATACCTTTGTCTAAGCTCGTGTCTACTGGATATCACCACCTGCCATGGGAGCCACGGGGACATGCACAGGACAGACAGAGTGCCCAGGGTGCCCGGGGCAAGTGTCTACCAGTGGGAATGTAACACAAGTTGACAAGTGTTCCAGAAGGAAGCACCTTAGCAAGCTTCCAAAAATACCATTCCTGGAAGAATTGTTTTGTGAGCTGTGACTCCATACCTACAGATATGCTCAGTCCCCCGGGACACCAGAACCAGCCACCTGCGTGCTGCAGGAAGCCCAGCCACACCTCCCTAAGCTGGTGTCTGTCCTGACCAGGCTGCTCTCCTTACTTCATTGGGTGACTGCAGCCACCTTTGTTCTTACCCTTCCTGGCCCAGAGCACAGAAAGTTCTAAAACAAAACCTGGATCAGAACTATCAAAGAAAGGAAGCAGAGAAGAAAACCAAACACACTGGCACATGCCTGTAATCTCAGCACTCAGAAAGTACAGTCAGGGAAGACATGATTCTGAGACCAGTCTGAGCTATATAGCAAGGCTTTTTCAGAAAACAGGCAAAGGAGCTGGGGAGATGGATGGATGGATTTGTTGTTAAAGTGCTTGCCGGGCAAGTGTGAGGATCTGAGTTCAAGTCCCAGCTCTGACATAAAAGGCCAAGCTGGCAGCATGATCGAAGGATGCATGGCCTAAGAAGTGGGACAGCCTTATCCTGTGTATCTCCAGGCAGACAGACAGACAGACAGACAGACAGACACTACCCATGGGAGGATACACCCAGCATTGGGAAGCCAGAGTAGAAACTGTCTTTGCTAAATGTGTTTGCTGAGTTTGGCTTTAATGCTTTTTTTTTTTTCAAGTAGTTTTTAAATTTTTATTTTTAAAAGAAGCTCCTGAAAACTAAAAGCAGAAGGAGTCCTGTGTGGCCAGCGAATCCAGAACTTTGATGCACGAGGCAATTATTGAGTGAATCTAGACATGATCATCCAATTGTGTGCCCATGTACACCCTAAGACTGAAGGAAAAGCAGCATCGTGAGCACAAATACATGAGCTTGATCCCCAGAACCCACACAAGCGACCAGGTATTGTGGAGTGCGCTTGTACTCCAGGGCTGGCAAGCAGGAGATGGCAAATCCCTGGAGATTAGGGGGCAGACCAGAGAGAAACATTGTCTCAAAGTACACAAGCAGCCAGGTATTGTGGAGTGCGCTTGTAATCTGAGGGCTGGCAAGGCAAATATGGTGAATCCCTGGGGTTCACCGGCCAGACCAGTTGAGAAACATTGTCTCAAAATAACAAGAGTTAAAAAGGAGGGTGGTGCGTGAAGAATGACTCTGGAGGCCGCCCCGGGGCTTCCCACTGGTTAGGAAGGGCAGGGTGCATTAACTCTCTCCCAGTGAAAGAATGACAATCCCCTAAAGTTAGTCAGGCCTCTATGTTCCCAGCGGGTCAGGCATGCGCATGCCCATACAACCGTCCACTGTCAGCCATAAAGCCCACCCAACCGCCCACTAGAAATTAAGAGAACCTGGCCATATTAATTTGGTACAACCTGAAGGGCATCTCTGAAACCAACTAATCTGCTCTTCCCCACCAGGCAAATTTTATAAGAACATATTCATGGCTTTCATTAGTACTCGTGACTTCGAGGGTTTTCCTGTGATTTATGAAACTCCAAGTAATTGTGAACAGCATGCACAATGGCCACAGTGTCTCGCCGAGAACTCCGTTTCTTCCCATGCCTGTCCCATGCTGGGAGTTCTGCTGCAGGAACTTTCCTGAAAATAACTGAAGGCTCAATTTCACTGCACATGGGAAATGCTTCAAAAATCGATGAAGAGTGGGGGCAGGGCAGGCCCCAAGCTTGTGCCAGTCATTTGATGAGAGCAGTTTTAGCAGCCGCTTGCAAACTTTCTTCTTTGGTGATTTCACACATGTCTGTGATGATTGTTGGACATTTTCACCACACACACCGTTTCTCTCCCACCAAACACCTTCTCCACAAGCCTCCATCCTCTTTGCTGTCTTTCAGTTTAGTTGACTGGTTAGTTGGATGGCTGGGTTTTGTGACTCAGTAGGGTTGTTTGAGTGAGTGTGGATGGGGGTAGTCGCTGGAAAATGGCCCATCCTTCCTCAGCAGCCATTAAATGCTAATAGCTGTAAAGCCTTCCCTGGCTCCTCAGGGAGGGGTGTGGCCAAGTTTCTCTGCATCATACTGAACTGTTCATAGCATGCTTCCCCGCCCTCCATCTCTTTCGATCTTTCAGCCTCCTCTTCCAGGGTGCTCCCTGAGCCCTGAAGTGGGTCATACAGATGTACACTTAGGGCTCAGCACTCATCACCCAGCAAGGAGCTCCTCAATGAGACGCTGCAGCTAGCTCACACACCACAGAGCTGCCCTTTCACAATCACATACCAGAACAATTAAAATGAAGCTCTGCCTAGGAACAAAGACAAAATCGTGCTGATTTGTAAACAGGGGGCTTCTACAGGCAACCGCCTGAATGTCCAAGGCCCACATCTGCAGGGCTGGCCGGAGTGAGCCAGTGCTAGCACCTGAGTCTCTGGTGGAGAGTGCTGTAGCCCTATGAGCTGCAGAGCTGGCTTAGTCCTCCCATCTGGGTCCAGCGAGGAGAGAGACAGCTCTGCTTCCTTTCTGCTTACAGAGACTGTGACTCTGACTAGCCGAGCCTGACTAGGCTAGGGGTGTAGCTCAGTGTAGAGCCCTTGCGCACCACACCCAAGGTCGCGGGTTCTATTCCTAACAGCATAAATAAACAAGCAAGGTAATGTGACCACTAAACAGGACCTGGGAGCTCTGCCCTAAGTCTCAGTTGCACATGAAATCTTTGGCCTCAGTGCATGTGAGTATTTCTGCAGCATGAGCTAGATGGTAGCCAGAAAGCTTAGCATTCTAGTATGTTCTAATGGTCTTTTGAGGACTTCTGAAGGGCTAGAGATTCCTGCTCAGAGCAGATGACCAGGCTACCTGACCCTGATGTGGATGCATTAGGTGGGAAGACATGATTCTGCAAAGAGATATGAGCTCAGAGACAGCGAGGAGATTGGAGAGTGGCTGCTGGAGCCACCCTTGTCCACCGGGGTGGTAAGCAAGAGTGGAGAACCCACAGTGTATGCAATTTCATCTTCTACATGGGTTCCCAGCAGTCTCCAGGCTGGGCTCCAGTGAGCTGGGATGACATGCCATGTTTCCACCCTCCCTCCCCTCTCCTTCCACTTCTGCCTTCTCTGTCATTGTTCTCCATGCAGTAATGGTTCTCAGAGACCCCAGCAACTGTCTGGCTTGGCCAAACCTCAGGCTCGGTAGCTCTTCTCTCCCCACCCCTCCACAGCCTGCCCACTCCCCGTTTTCTGGATCACAGCATAGCTAACTGTTCTGCAAAAAGCCTTTCTTAGAGCCAACAATGGGGCAGGAAAGGAGAAATGGAAGCGGGGTATCTGGGCAAAGCAGAAGCCCAAAAAAACCTGATTCTCTGTCAGCTGTGGGATCAAGTTCAAGCTCCAAGAGCAGCAGGGTTTTATGTGCACATGGCTCAGGCCACAGGAAGCTGCAAATGCGCTTAGGGACTGCCATGTTCGTACCTCTGGGCTTCAGCGAGTCAGGTTTTAAAGGAAAATTGCTTTTCTTTGCCAGCTAGTCTTGCTGGCTGCAGTCACAGCCAAGAGTAAATCCACTGTCTCCATCCTGACATGTGAGCTGAGGGATGGGGGAGATAGCCATCACAACTCAGAGCCCTTCACTCGAAGAAGAAGCTGGAGCCGCTGCGGGCCATGCAGACTCCCAGTGGGAACAAAAATGAGAAATTGCAACCTGTTCTCCCGAGGAAATCTCTAGGTTTAGTACAGTACAAAGAGAAAGCACAGAAGCGCTTCACCAGAGATCCATGTCCTGCTGAACAGGCTCGATCCTAAGGATTATCTGAACATCTTTTGAAATACCAGGGCAGGGACCAGGGGGCCGTGAACGACAGGACCACTGGCCACAAAACACCCAACCCCTTCAGACGTGGGTGCCCAGAGGAGAGAGGCCATGGTGTGGGCGTGGAGGCTTGTATGTATTCATGTGTTTGGATAAGTTTGTGTGAATCTTTGTACTGTTTGTGTTTGAGTACACATGTCTGTATATGTGTGTGGTTTTGTGTGTATGCTGTGTGATGTGTGTGCAGATAACATTTATGCATCTATATGTAGTGTGTCTGTGTCCATAACTGGCCATGGATAAGAGCAACGGAGCCCAATTTGTTCTTCGTGTTCTCTGAGCTACTCTTGCCCCGTGCTCCACACGCCCATCCCCACAGACCCTCCCGTCACCGATAGCCACTGTCCAGATTTATAATTGTCAAGTTTCACTTTGTGGAATAGCTCCTGTCCCCAGACAGCAAGTGTCCCTGTGCTGTCTCCTTACGGCCTGGCACACCGTGTGGTTTTGCCCCTCTCCCTCCCTCCCTCCCTCCCTCCCTCCCTCTCCTCTTTCCCACCCTCCACACATCTGGAATCCAGATGTGATTCTGCCCCATTGCCTGCTCACTTGAATACATTGAGAATAAACCCAGGTGTCTGCAACCGGAAGCCACATGGTGACTTTATCCAGCTTCAAGTTCACTTGAATATGGCAAATACTCTATATGGGGGACTTGGGGACCTCTCTCCTTTCGTCTTTTCTGAGAACAGAACGGTCCCGCTACTGTCCCCAGGTGAGCACAGCCTCCAGCGCCGTACATTATTTTAATGCAGACATCACTTTAAACTAACCTTTTGCCATCTGTTCTGTCCTCTAACAACAAACGCAAAGGAGCCAGAGCAATTCTCCCTGGCATCCTCAGCAGGGAGCTGGTGTGAGGGCTGCCTGCGCTTCCTACTCCCTACCCAGCATTCACGTCTGTGATGTTTTCCTCATTTTCCAGACACAAATCACAGGAAAGTGCTCTCCCCTGGCCTGCCAGGTTCCTTTATACAGTATTTCTTCTCCACAAGGTAAACTATGAGAGAACCCGAGTGTTCCAAGGTCTGTGCAGAGAGCCCCTGGACTCCATGTTCAGCAGCCCACTGCTGCTGTATTTCAGAAGGTGCTTTTGAGTGGCCCAGCAGACGATCAAAGCACAATGAGTTTCCTTTACAAAAAAAAAAAAATTAACTCTGTGGTGGTTTCTTTCAGCACAACTATAATTAATGCCCCTGTAGGCAGTAACTGTATATGACGCCGAAGCGTCTGTTCTAGGGCTACTAGAGACACTCACCAGTCACTCTCAGGAGAGAACTGTCTCTGGCTCTATGTGTCCCTTTCATCCACTGCCAGTATCACCTGAGACCTGACTGTGACCCCAAAGTCCAAGCCCAGAGCCAATGCTTCCAACATACCATCACCCAGAGGTGCCTGGTCCTCCAGGGCAGGGGCCTGTCCCAGTGCCATGAGCTTCCTCCTTATGTCTGTGGGAATTGTCCCTTACCCTTCAAGCACCAAGAACTCAGACACAGGAACAGGGCAGGCTCTGCTATCGCTCCACTAGACTCTTTATGTCCCTGGTTATTAAATCCCATTTTCTGCAAAAATGGAGAAGGACAACATTCCAGAGACTATCCATCTCACCCAGGCAGCATATGTGGGCAACTCAGACTCCATGGTAGATTTGTTCTGCTATGCTCAGACCAGGAGGACACATGCTTTGACATCTATCAACAACATCTGAGAGGAGAGATGGCTCTGGCTAAGGGGGAAAAGGCTGGGATGTCTACCACCCAACCCCTACCTTGTCATGGAAGCATAAGCATTGGGATCCTAGAACTGAACCCCCACAGACTATGTCCCACACATGCATATGCATGGCAGTCTTGCCTGCTTCTCCAGAGCCAGCACAAGCAGCTGTAGGTCTACCCTGACCTTCATAGTGCCTAAGTGATCTAAACTTCACCTTCTTACCACAGGTGACTTCTGCCTCTTGTTATGATGTCAGAGAGCCATTCTGCTGCCAGGGTGACTAGGGTGATGGTGGCTTCACTCTTGTGTAATCAGTTGTGGCTCAACTGTGGTAAATGTTGGCTTATGAAATGCAGTCTCAGATGGAGACAATGGTGCATGCCTTTAACCCCAGCACTCAGGAGACAGACATCGACAGAACTCTTTCAGCTAGGGACTAGCCTGGTCTACATAGTGAGTTCCAGGCTAGCCTAGGCTCCATAGTGAGACTGTCAAAAGAAAGAAGAAAAGGAAGGAAGGAAAGGAGAAAAGGAAGGAAGGAGGAAGGAAGGAAGGAAGGAAGGAAGGAAGGAAGGAAGGAAGGAAGGAAGGAAGGAAGGAAGGATTCTCCCTTTGACATGCCAGCATAGAAATCGCATGGGCTCCTCACTAGAGCAAGTTAAACTGCTGAAGGTGGACCATTAGTCTTCCCCAGAGCTGAGTGCCCAAAATGCTATCCAGTCCCAAATGATCCAGCCCCTCCAAATAACAAACAAGCAAGCAAACACACACGCACACGCACACAAACACGCACACGCACACGCACACAAACACGCACACATGCACGCAACAAGCAACATTAAACAGACTCAGGTTGTGTGTACATATTTAGTCATGTGACTGTTTTTCTGTGTCTGTGTATGTCTGTCTAAGTCACTGTGAAAAGACACCATGGCCAAGGCAAGTCTGTGAGAAAAAGCTTTTAACTGGGGGCTTACTTTCAGTGTCAGAGGTTTAGTCCTTTATCATCATGGTAGGGAGCATGGCAGCACACAGGCAGACATGGTGCTGGAGGAGATGCTGAGAGTCCTTGATCCAAAGGCAGAAGGAGACTGTGTCCCACACTGGACATAGCTTGAGCATAGGAGACCTCCAAGCCCAACCCTTCAGTGACACACTTCCTCCAGCAAGGTCACACCTCCTAATAGTGCCACTGCCTATGGGCCAAGTGTTCAAACCCATGAGTCTATGGCTGTGGGGGACAAACCTATTCAAACCACCACAGCTGCCAAGTTCTGTGGCCTGCTGAGACTGGGAGCCTCACCCCTTGTTCAGTTACGTTTGTATCTCCTTTCTGTTGTATCACCTTTCTGATGCGGTTCCTTTCTCTGCTTAAGCTTTTCTTTAAATCCTTTTTACAAGTTGGGAGCGCAGCTGGGCAGAGTCTTGCCCAGGGGTCACCACTCCCTTTCCAGGGGTCACACTCCCTTCCCAGGGGTCACCACTCCCTTTCCAGGGGTCACACTCCCTTCCCAGGGGTCACCACTCCCTTCCCAGGGGTCACCACTCCCTTTCCAGGGGTCACCACTCCCTTTCCAGGGGTCACACTCCCTTTTCAGGGGTCACCACTCCCTTCTCAGGGTTCACCACTCCCTTCCCAGTGGTCACCACTCCCTTCCCAAGGGTCACACTCCCTTCCCAGGGGTCACCACTCCCTTCCCAGGGGTCACACTCCCTTCCCAGGGTTCACCACTCCCTTCCCAGGGGTCACCACTCCCTTCCCAGGGGTCACACTCCCTTTCCAGGGGTCACACTCCCTTCCCAGGGGTCACACTCCCTTCCCAGGGGTCACACTCCCTTCCCAGTGGTCACCACTCCCTTCCCAGGGGTCACACTCCCTTTTCCCATTGAGGATCAGGCTTTTCTTTAAACGTTTTATCTCCTTGAGCAGTGGAACTTCTGTCTTCCACCTTACACTTCCTGGTGCTCTTTTTTCTCTTTAAACTGCACATTTTGAATTTTTCTTTGCTCTGCTTGCTCCTTTTCATTGTAGATCTACGTAAGAGAGACCACTAATAACAATAGTGGCCAGCACTAGGCTGCCATAAAATCTCTCTGTTGAGGCCATTAATCCAAAACTCTTCAACTTAACCTCTTGCAAATTTGAAAGCCCATGAATTTGAAAGAAAAAAGGACTAACAATGTAATTATATTTTAATTAAATTTTATTGATTATTTACTTTATATCGCTGACCAAAGTTTCCCCTCCCTCCTCTCCTCCCAACCCCTCCCTCTCACCTCCTTTCCCTCCATCTATTCCCTCCATCTATTCCCTCCATCTATCCCTCAGAAAAGGGGAAGCGTCCCATGGGTATCAACCAGCCTTGGCATATCAAGTTGCAGTAAAATTAGGCACATCATCTTCTTTTGAGGATAGACAAGGCAGCCCACTTAGGGAAAAGGGATCCAAAGGCAGGCAACAGAGTCAGAGAAAGCCCCTGCTTCTGCTTTAGGAGTCCTAATTAAAATTTTTAAATCCATTTATCCTTAAAAATGGGGAAAGAAAAGCAAAAGAAAGAAAGATGTTCTCCATCAGCTGAATATTTTAGGAATTGGAGGTTTTCTGGGGCCACCTTGCAGTTTGGTGTACAAATAAAACGAAAGAAAATCTGTTCTCTGACTTCTCTCATACCTCCATTGGGACTCTTGTCTTGTTTCATGCAAAGAAGTGCCCACCCAGCAGATCCTGCTGTTGTAAGGATGGGGACTTCCCTCTGCCACTGTATCTCTTGCTGGCCTGGCTTACTATGCCATCATAGCTTGACCTGAATTTGAAATATTGAGGGCTGGGGTTGTAGTTCCATTAGTGTTTGCCTAGGGTGCATGAAGCCACGGGTTCCCAGAACTGTGTAAACTGGACTTAATGGTGCCTGCCTGCCTGTCATCCCAGGACCTGGGAGATGAAGGATGACCAGGAATTCAAAGTCATCATTCTCAGTTACATAACAGGTGGGAGGCTAACCTGAGCTACATGAACCCCTACCTCAAAAATAAAATAAAAAACAATCTTGAACTATTGTGCCTTGTACCTCCCTGTCACCTGGGCATGAGACTGGTGGTACCTAGTAACTCCCTGTCCACCACCGCCCTTCTGTTACTAGTGGTTGCTGTCTGAACCTATTGTATCCCTGATTCTTGGCATCTTCAAAGGGTTAAAGAACTAAACATAAATATCAGTGAAGTGAGAAGTTTTATTTTGAAGAGAAAATGCAAGGTAGCCGCGTTCAGGGTCAAGCATGAGCCATCGTCCTCTAGAGGAAGAGAAGTTGGTTGTAGAGATGGGGTGTGCTTTTCTGCTCTGATAAGCTTTAGACTGGCATATGGAAACAGGCCTTTTGTGCAGGCATGGGGTATTTTAATCATATGCATGCCTAGTCATGCATAGGCATTGGGTGGTAAATGGGGATTTTTGTCTAAAAGATCACTCTAGGACACAGGTTGTCTTACTGCACACACACCTAAAACCTGTTCAGCCTGGATTGGCTCTTTCCCTAGGATGTGTTTGAGCACAGAAGGGAGGTGAATTCCCTAGGGCTGTATGACTGGTTGCCTTGTTAAAGGGACAAGTGTGCCTCAGTGTGAGAGAGATGGTGCAGAGCTGTCCCAGCAGTGACCAACGGTGCTCTGAGACTGTGGGCAAGCAGGAGCCCTCCTGGTCAGGATGAATGTGTCAGCCACCAGCTGCAGCTCACATCTCTATTTTTGTGCTTTTCAGATCAGGTCGGACAAAGACAATGACATCCCCATCCGCTACAGCATCACGGGTGTGGGCGCCGACCAGCCCCCCATGGAGGTCTTCAACATCGACTCCATGTCTGGCCGAATGTATGTCACTCGGCCCATGGACCGGGAGGAAAGAGCCTCTTACCATGTAAGTATCCATATGTGGAACAGAGCAAGCAGTAACAGGTGGTCTGTCCACCCTTCCACACTGGAAACTTGCCAGCAGCAAGGCTCACTTTAGGGCCCTCCCACAGGAGGAGGACCGTGGCATCCACCAGCAGGTGGTCAAAGTGTGGTTGCTAAGCTCCACCTCAGAGCTTGCAGGCCAGAGTGGACTCACTCAGCGTTGCCAGTCCCTTCCCAGGTTAGATCTTCTGCCTTTCATTCATATGCTCTCTCTAGGAGCCTCTAAGGCAAGATCCCTTCAGGAAGGAGGAGTAGTTGGGTCTGCTCCAGTGCCTGTGAGGACCAGGCCCTCACTTTACCTCTCTGAGCCTCAGACTAGTTACTGAACCCACCCTGGACTCAGGCCTCTCAGCATGAAGGGATCTCAGCTGTGCATGGTTATAAAGATCACACAGTCCTGTCAAGTGAAGAGCACAAAGGTGGGCGTGTTCGGGGTGTTGTGTGTACCTGTGGCTAAACGCCAAGATGTTGGATGCCCGGTGCATTGACAATCACCTGAGAACAAAGGCTTCTAGAACCCTCAGCGTCTGCCCCATACTGTTGTCCTGTTAATTGCTGGGACTTCTTGCTTCAGCTCTGTGCTGATTGCAAGCTGACCCTGATACTCCTCTGTCTGATGGCCATTTGTTCAGGATTGATCATCCATCTCCTCCCTCCAAAGGAGGCCCCATGTGCACAAGGACTTGTCAGGCAAGGACAGAGCTTGTCCCTGAGGCTACTTACTACCCGTTTATGTAAAGGGGGGATTACAGGAGGTTAAATCTGTCACTGGCCCTGTTAGAGGCTCTCCAGCTGTCCCTTTTCACAGAAACTTTAAGACAAAGCATGATCCATCCAGAAACCTCCTTTTCTACAGACCTCATTTCTCATCTGTGTGGTCATCCACTCACCTTCCTGTGCACACGTCTCCCACCCATCCATGTACCCATCCAGCTGCATATCTAACCACCTACTCATATACTGTCTGTCCATCTACCATCTGCCCATCCAGTCAATTCATTCATGCTCCTGCCCATCTGTTTCCTACCCTCCTGCCCATCTATTTACCTACCCACCTGCCCAGCTGTTTACCTACCCACCTGCCCAGCTATTTCCCTACCCTCCTGCCCAGCTGTATACCTACCCACCTGCCCAGCTGTCTACCTACCCACCTGCCCAGCTATCTACCTACCCACCTGCCCAGCTGTTTTCCTACTCACCTGCCCAGCTGTCTACCTACCCACCTGCCCACCTACCCTCCTGCCCAGCTGTTTACCTACCCAGCTGCCCAGCTGTTTACCTACCTACCCACCTGCCCAGCTGTTTACCTACCCTCCTGCCCAGCTGTTTACCTACCCACCATCTACCCATCCATCATCTGCCCACTTGCCCATCCTAACCACACATCCATCCTTCCACACCAGGTTTGCTTCTTAAGCATTCAGTATGTGCTGGGCCCTGTGTTGGATGCTGGGAAAACAGAAATGACTGGCGTAAGCATGGTCCAAGTTTTGGGGAACACATGCAGCTCTAAGCAGGGGAACAATTGAATCCTTCATGGCCCCACACCTCTGAGAAAATTGGGTCTCCAGATTTTCAGAGGCTAGACACAGGCAGTTGATGCCGACAGCATCTTCCTGGGTGTCCCAGGAAACACCTTCTGGGCATCCTCGCTCTGCTTCTCACATGGTGGAGACCAAGGATGGACCGAGGAAGTGGGGAAGCGTGTTGTCTTGTTAGCCTGGGTGGAGAGATTCCAACCAGAGTTGGAAAGTCATTGGTCCTTTTTGAGCAGGAAGATGATTTTATTCGCAGACTGAACAACTGGAGGACACAGAGATGGAGCTGGTTTTGGTACTGGGCTTCATTTGGGGGCTGGCAGGCTGTTTGAGGCTGAAACTTGGGTCAGGTGGAGAGACTCAAACAGGTGGTAGTAAGTAAGCACTCAGCTTGGCTGCTGGCTGCTGTGTGGAAGCTCTGTGAGTCCCCAAGGCTCCCTAGGGGCTTTGCCTCACTCTGTGAGTCCCCAAGGCTCCCCGGGGGCTTTGCCTCACTCTGTGAGTCCCCACGGATAGCCATGTGCTCTTCTTTCTCACACTCACCCTGACCAGGACCACTCTGGCAGGCCACACTCTATCCTCTCCCTGCCACCTCCTTTTTGACCCCCGAGCCCTCCACCCCCACTCCCCCCCAGTCCTCCTGTCTGTCTCATGCACTTCTAGAATATATTTTTTAGAGACATCTATTCCCAAGTCTAGAGGGGAGCTCAACCAGGTGTGGGATTGAAGGTTGGGAGAAAGACAACAGGCACTCCCCCTGCCTCTTTCCCTGGCGGCAGATCACCTGGAGTCAGCCTTACATCAGAGCACTTCGCTTCCTCATGCCCACAGGAGGAAGCCGCTCACTGATTAAACTCACTTCTTCCAAGATTAGACAGACTCATTTTTTAATTATCATGGTCTATAAAAGAAAGTCCCCGGCCTGAGGAGTTTCTACATTCTGTTTCGTCCCCTCCCTGAGGCCTTGACTTGAGGCTCTATCAAGCCCTCTGATTTCCCACTGGAATATTCTATCTGCCCTGTGCTTCAGGGCATCCCCAAAATTGCTTTCATGCTTCTGGGACATAGCTGCTGGCAGGGTATCCCAGGCAGGAAACCAGCTGTAGCTGCGGCTTTGCAGCCTGCCCTCTTCTGCATCTTCCTTCATCTTCTCACGGGAGGAGTCAGCAAGCTCAAAGTCTTCAGGCTGATTACCTTCAGCCTGTGGCAATTGGTGCACAGCCCACTCTGCTGCACCCCGCACCCCGCACCCCGCACCCCGCCCCTGCTTGTCCCATGAACAGCACAGGCATAGAGTTTTATTCCTAGCGTTAAGTGGAGGGCAGCCTCAGTTCCAGAAGGCATCAAGAATTTCTAAGTAATGAGACCAGAAATCATGCAAATTAACTAGCACACGGTGAGCAGAGAGCTCCTGTGACTGCCGGGTCCTCTGTCCACCTGTGACAAGGTACTAGAATGACATCACTTCTGCAGAAACCAGTCATGAGAACTCACAGGGCTCACCCCTCACTGTTGCCCAAGCGGGAGCTCCCACCACAGCTACATCAGCTACCTAGGAGAGGGAAGACAGGGTCCTCCATGCTCATCCACAGCCACTCGGGGTCAAGCGCTGTCTGGAGGGAGCCAGCAAGGCCGCTTGTGCTTGTCTTCCTCTCTATGAGAAAGCTCAGAACTGCAGACATAGCTGGAGCAGGGGCAAAAAAACCTTCCAGAGGGTGAACAGGCAGCTAAGCCCAAAGAGACTGCAGCAGGTCCCCAGGGGTCCTGACCAGCTCGGTCCTCCCTCTGCCCCTCCTTGACACCCAGCTCTGAAGCTTCACACACCCTCTGCCTGTGTGCACCCCATGAAGATTTCTTTCCAGACCCTCCCCTCAGTCAATGAAGATCTCTCCCCAGGCCCTCCCCTCAGTCAACCTCTCAGGAGCAGGTATCATGAATCAGGCATGTGAAGGTGTCAGACCAAAGGGCCCTGGGTGACCTTGGCATCACGTTCAGAGGATGCCATCCTGTTTCTGCCAACATGACCCCATCTGCAGAGAGGAGAGCCAAGGCTCACAGAAGTTTCTGGGTGTCTCAGTCCCACCTGAGCCCTGACCAGGTTACCCCTGCTTCTTTCTCTAGGGAGCAGGGAGCTATTAGGCTACCCCAGAGTTGTGACCACCCTCACCAGAGACAAGTGTCCCCCCCACCCCTGAATGTGGCTGCTAGCTCTGACGTGTGTCTGTCGCTCTGCAGCTCCGAGCCCACGCAGTGGATATGAACGGTAACAAGGTGGAGAATCCTATTGACCTGTACATCTACGTCATCGACATGAACGACAACCGTCCCGAGTTCATCAACCAGGTCTACAACGGCTCTGTGGATGAGGGCTCCAAGCCAGGTGAGGCTTCCTGGGGACACCACGCACTCTGCGGGACATGGGGCTGGGACTGTAACATACAGCACTTCTGCCCAAGGCTTTATAACCCCCATTCTCACACATTTCGGGGTACAGAGAGTCTGCAGAGATCAGACACTGTAGCAACAGAGAATAAGCTTATGGAGCTCAAACCTCAGATGCAGAAGGAGAAGAGGAGACTGCCATGCCAGAGACAATGGACCCTAGACAAGGGAACAAAGCTTTTAACCAGACTAGAGTTGATGTGTGTAAAATCTAGGGGGTTTTTTCTTCCCAACCACTTAATTCACAGCAGCAATGACTCTGAGACTAATTATTTATTAATAAATGCCTAGGCTGTAAGTGCTGGCTTGTTCTCCGACTTACTCTTAACTTAGTATCCCTTTTATTCCTACCTGGGTTCAGCTACCTGCTGGATTACATATGTCCATGCCGGACATCCCACCTTCTAACCCTGCCTCAGTTCATTATCCATAAGCTTTTTTATTGACAGGTGATGGTTATAAGAGAATCTCTCTGCAGATATGAATATTTTAAGGAAGACCAGGTGTTGAGGACAGAAAGACAGTGGATGAATGAACAGACTCCTGAGAGGAGTGGAGATATTTTAAGGCAATTATGAGAAGTTGCACATGTGAGAGTGCACATGTGTAAGTGTATATGTGTCAGTGCACGTGTGTCAGTGCACATGTGAGAGTGAACATGTGTGATTGCATGTGTGTCAATGCACACGTGTGAGTGCATGTGTGTCAGTGCACATGTGTCAGTGTACATATGAGAGTATACATGTGTCAGTGCATGTGTGTCAGTTCCCATATGTGAGTGCTCATGTGCAAGTGCACCCGTGTGAGTACACATGTATCAATGCACATGTGAGAGTGAACATGTGTGAGTGTACATGTGTCAGTGCACATGTGTCAGTGCACATGTAAGCATGTGCATATGGAGGTCAGAGGTTAACCTTGAGCATTGCTCATCCACCGTGTTTCTTGAGACAGGGCCTTGCTAGTCTAGAACTCTCTGCATAGACTAGACTGGCAAGCCAGCAAGCCCTAGGGCTTTGTCAGTCTATGCCTCTCCAGCTCTGAGTTTGTTAGCATGTGCCTGACTTTTTTACATGGCTTCTGTAAGTCGAACATAGGTCCTCATATTTGCCAAGTAATCATGTTACCAACTGAGCTACCTCATCTTAAAGTAGTAAATTGTTTAACATTGCTTGTCCTCCACAAGCCTGGCTGTTTGGGGTGAGGCCCGGGAACCAGAAGGAGTTGCTCTAATTGTTTGTATCCTGGGTCAGGCACCAAGTGTTAGGCCTAGAGTTGGAGATTTTGCTTTGGCCCTTGGTCTTGTCTTTGTCTCTATGGTAACATTAGACTAGGGCTGAAGCATAGAAGAGGGGAACATGTGTTGGAAGAGAACATGGGAAAGGAAGGCACTGTGCCAACCAGAATTAGGAAACCAGGCCAGAGACCAAGGCCCACCAAACAAGCAAACCCTTCTCCAACCCAGGAGGTGAGCCGCAGTGTCAGGGCCTCTGATCCCCTGAGAATTGACCCAAGAGCCTGTCTTCCCACAGACCCATAGGACATATGGCTTTACCATGTGCCAGGGCCCTCACTACGAGTCAGATGTCACCATCCCTGCATTCCACAGTCCTGACAAGCAAATGGACCAGTCACCATTTAGCAGTGAGGACACTGTGGACCCAGGCAGCTGTTTATGGGGATCACAACACAGGCACCCAAAATTCCCAACCCTGCTAGAGGCTTACATAAGGGTACAAAGTGCTAACCAGACCCATGCCTGATAGGCCCACTAGCTTGGTCTCTTTAGGAGATATAACCCCTAGGTGATCCTACTGAGCTGTGTCCTGTGATGCGGGCGTGGGAGGACCTCACTAGACAAGCCTTACCCCAGGAAGAGTAGAATGAATGAGATCATAGAAACCTTTGCTGAAGATGCCAGATATAGGCAATTAAAGACACATGACACCCAGGTAACCTTGAAATTCAGTCAGACAGCAAGCCACTCCACATGGCTATGCCCTGAGCAACTCTCAGATACATTACAAGGTTTCCCCCATTATTTCTCCCTCATTGTTTACCTAGCTTCCTATACTTTATCTGCCAGCCCCAGCCCTGGAGTTCCGACAGCGGTCCTGAGTTCTGCAGAGCGCTGGGTAAAACAGAAGCAGGTTTTTCTCAGAAACCCAGAGCAAGCAGAGCCAGGGCAGACTGTCTTCCAAGGAGCCACTGCTCCCCAGGCTCCATGGCCCCCGTGAGAGGTCAGCCTCTCCTCTGACTAAGGCAGGAGGGCAAACATTTATCACACTCTCCGCCGTTGGCAGAGGTTGTCATTGTCCCCCGTCTCTGGGGGCTGCTGCTTCAACAAAGCGATTGCATTTTCAAATGATTGTCTTTCAGGATGGGAAGACACTGGCAAGCCCAGTGTCACCGGAGAGAAGGGGATGTAACATTATTTCTGTGGAACCTCAGGCAGCTCATCCCAAGGCAGTAGTCCCTCGAGGGGCAGGGGCAGGCGGTAGGCGGGCAAATTAGCTACAAGGAGCCAAAGAAACCGAATGAGGGCAGCCAAGGGCACATCTTGGAGGGGCTGGAGGGAAGGCTCAGCTCAGCTGGGGTGTGTTCTCATTAGCACAGAGGCAGGTGGCCTCTCATCCAGGACCTGGGGCTTAGCTAATGGGCCTGAAATTCTCCTGGCCTTTCCTCTCACAAACCAGGCTTCCCAGACCTTCTTTTAAAGCAAACAGAAACTAAATAAATTAAAAAAAATAAATATCAAACAGCACGTATAGCTGGCATCCACTCATTAAGGCAACAGAAGCAGCAAGCATCCTCGGCACCTCTCCGAAGTCCCCATGAGCCACTGAGCCTGCAGATGCAGACAGTGGGTCCTTCCCAGAGCCAGCCAAACAACAGAAGCCCTCACAGATCTGAACCCTGCTCAGGCTGCTCACAGCAATCTATCCGGAAGCCCTCACAGATCTGAACCTGCTCAGGCTGCTCACAGCAATCTATCTGAGGTCTGCGCATGAGTTCTGAGTGACTTTCAGGGCTCCCAGAACTATGAAATCTGTCTCTGGTCCCTGAAGGAGTCATGTATTCAGACCAACTATGGGATGAAGCCAGATGATGTCACATTAACCTGGCGCCTCCTTCCTCCCCAGACCCCAGCCAAGGGCAAGGACATGGCGTCCCTTCCTGTAGTACAGTCCCTGGGCCCTGGAAATTGTCTGCAATTTCTCCTCCTCCGTCAGTAAATTACAATAATGGAAGGGTCTTTATAGGAGAAAGGAAAGCTACTGTCGGAAATTAGTCATTATTCTCTGGAAAGATGGGCTAATGAGAGGTTCCGGATATGCATCCTAATAGAAAACAAATGGGAAAAGATTAAATATTGACTAAGCCGGCAGAGAACGTTGAAGGGTGGGGTTTTCTCAGGGCCACTCATGAGCTGCCTGGGGTCCCACAAGCAGCCTGGGGTCCCCTCAGTTTCCTCCAGAGCCTCAGTCTTCTCTCAATTGTAGGAATTCTCTAGAAATGTCTTTTTGCCTAAATTACGGGCTCGTTGAGAAAATATATACTCTCATGTAACTGTGAGAAGAAATAGCCACCATCACTCTTCACCTGGCTCCCACAGTAGACTCCTCCAGACCAGAAGGTAGCATCATCGTGTCAACCACAACCTTGTTAAGGGCTGGCCAGTATCACCTATACTCACTTATGTGTATGTATCTGTGTATGTGTACCTGTGTCTGATGTATGTGTACCTATGTGTCTGCGTGCATATGTCTGTCAGTGTCTAGGTGTTTGTGTCTGTGTGTGTATATTTCTGTGTGTTTATATTTGTGTATGAGCCTATGCATGTATGTATATGTGTGTGTGTATGTTTGTGTGTGAGCCTATGCATGTATGTGTATTGTGTGTCTATGCTTGTGTGTGAGTTTATGCATGTATGTGTGTGTGTGTGTGTATGTGTGTTTAGATGTCTATACCTGTGTGTGTATATCTATGTATGTCTATGTTTGTGTGTGGCCCTATGCATGTATGTGTGTGTACCTGTGTAGGTGTTTGTGTATGAGCCTACACATGTATATGTGCATGTGTCTGTTTGTGTGTTTGTGTCTGTGTGTGTATATATCTATGTATGTCTGTGTTTGTGTGTGAGCCTACACATGTGTGTGTGTATATGTGTGTGTCTGTTTTAGGCGTTTGTGTCTAGGTGTCTGTTTCTATGCACCCATGTCACTCTGTGACCCCAGCCATTAAGACACAAAAGACCTATAAAAATATATTATATAATATAAACATGATATGATATAAATGCCCTCATGGGCTCATGGAACCTTTGGGATAGGTATGGAACCAGGTATAGGAAGTAGATCGCTGGGAATAGGCCTTAAGGCTTGAAAATCCAACCCCATTTCCTGTCTGCTACCCACTTCCTGTGTCATGAAACCTGGGGAAAGGCAGAAGTCTTGGCTGCGTTCCTTGCTCCCAGAGCCACCTGCCCCCACGGCCACCCCTCCCTCTATCACATACCGTGAGCTGAAATTAACTCCTCTTCCCCGAAGTTCCTTCCTGTCAGCTATCCAGTCAGTCAAGCAATGAGGAAAAGAAAGAGCCCTCAGGGAACCCCCTCCCACCACCCTTTTATAGCCACAACCCTTCCTTTCCCCACCTCACCCTCACCCTGGCAAACCCTGTCATGTTCTTCTCTCTGTGTAGATGGAACCACAAAACCTCTGGGGTTGGCACTCACACTCAGCCTGAGACCTGGGAGGGTCATCCAGGCCATCACATAGACCCCAGGGCAGAGGCCCATAGTATAAGCCACAGTTTGCTAGCTGGCTATTGTCTGGAAAGTGCTGTCCAGCTTGAGACCATCGGAAATGAAGCTGCTAAGCGGGAACACATAGGTAGAATGTTTGCAAATGCAACTTCGTTTCTCTGGGATAAAGGTCCATGGAAGGAGTGCCAGCTCGTACAGTGCGGGAGCTCCCATCTCTGTGACACAGTCTTGGCACGGTCACCTTATATGGAGGAGAGCTTTACTAGGGCTCTCCATTCAGCCCATGGTTGGCTGACTCCGTGGCTGTGAGTCTGAGGGGGGGGCTGAAATCTCATCCTGAAAGAGCACAGCAGCTGGCAACAGAGTAGCCAGAAACAAAGTATACCCCTCACATACACACCCCATCGACATACTTCCTCCACTCAGTCCCCACCTCTGGTTCCCACCACCAATACTAGTAGCAAAGCCTTCCAGCCAGGAGCCCACCAAGGAATGGATCAGCTGGCAAGGTCGAAATATCTGATCTGATGGCCTCTCAGTGCGCACATCTGCCTCAGCCCGAGCCCTTTGGAATCCTACCTAGCAAAGCACAGCATGTTGTCACCCCCTCCCAACAGCACCCCTTGCTGAGGACCTGCCCTTTAGGGCAAGGGTCTTTAGAGGACACTGGGATCCCGGGATACCATTGTGAGCAGTGGATGAGGTTGTAAAACACTCCCATGCCCTTCCCTTCCTCTGGGAGCTGCCCCCATGCTATGTCTGGCTATGTCTGCCGTGGTGAACGGCAGGCACCTCTGCATCCATCGCCAGCCTCTGTGCGCAGCTGTGGGCGGGTGCACAGAGATGTTCGCTACAGTCAGAGAGTGTGTCTCCCTAATGACAAGTGACATGCAGCATCTTGTCCCGTGTCTCTCGCCATCTGTGCACCCTCTGCGGTGACCGCGAGTGTCTCTGTCTGCCTCTAATTAGATTGTTCTCAGAGGTGCATTGAGAATTACTCCCCGACACAGCCCACAGTCCCCTTGCCTGTGTCACTATTGTGACAGCTGTAGGTGTGGGTGTTGGGATGGACGGTATCTGAGTTTTCTCCCCGTTCCCTTACAATGTGGGAACTGTGAACTCCTGGAGACGGGACGGTGCTCCCGACCCAACGTCTGTGTGGAACCCCGGGGCTCTGCTCGTCCAGGCTTACTACTGTGCAGCCGCCATGTGACCCTGGTGTGGCCTAGGGCAAGCTTTTCATCTTACATGCTGATAAAACAGAAATAAAACCACCTATTTTGTGGATGAGGAAGACTAGACAAGAGCATCCACGTCATTTCCCAAACTTCCAGTCGCTTATGTTGAATTTAACATCGCTTCAGAAATGTAGGAAGATATAGTTAAAAGCCAGCTGACCTTCCTGCTGTGTGCCAGCAGTCCTTTGAGAGCCTACCCTTGCCACTCAATGGGCTGCTATGGCCTTCTTCCCCCTCAGATGAGAGTCTTTCTGGAGACGTACACACACACACACTGGCTGGAAGTGAGTTACAGCAACATTGAGGCCTAGAAGGGGTGTTGGCCACAGAACCTCTCTCATGCTTCTGGCCAGAAAGCCCACAGCCAGTAGCATCTCAAATGGCCTGAGCAAAACTGCATCTTGACCACGTCTTAACTCACTGCACACCCTGACCCCTTGTAGCAGTGTGAAGATACCCACCCCCGCTATGAATTCTGAAATTGATGTCACGTAAAAAATATTAAATAGCAGAAGAATCTACAAGTCGGGAGTGAGAGAAACGCTCATCTGTACAAGGCAGGGCTCCGGCTTGAATAGATTATTCTATTAGCAAGCCCCGTATTTATTTATTTCATTTCTACGCCAGTGGAAGTCCCCTTAGATTAATGCCACGGCCTGGTGCACAGATGGCACCAGATACTTGAAAGTCATCTGAATATTAAGAATTTAAATCTTTAGCCTCAGTGATTTGAGCAGAAAGCCAATTATGGGGCTGAATTAGTTTTCAAATTAAACTGCAATTTAAGGCTTGTGAAATTAATCCTTTAAGGCGTGTGGCAGCGTGGTACACGGGTTCCAAGGAAGAGTGGAGCCTGGAGTCCTCCGTGCTCTCCTGCTACTTACCAGTGCGTTCAGAAAGGAGGTGCCATCACCCTCCAGGTGAGAGGCAGGCCACACCCCTGAGCCCAGAGAAAAGATGGCTCATTTGGCTTGTCTGGCTCTGCTCACAGGGAAAAATCCAAGGCTTTCTCCAGGAAGGGGTAGGGAACTGTGGAGGCCTCCAGAGAAAGCTCTGGAAAATCAGCTTCCTTCTCAATCTCTGCCTAGCACCCAGGCCAGCACAGATGTGGATCAGGTGGGCACTCCCTCCACAGGGCTTGGGGGTGGCTACAAGCCCTGCCATTGTGCTGGTAGTCTGGCTTTGTGGAAAGGCAAATACTCAGCAGAGTGCCTGGGAGATTGCAGTCATCCATGTAGCCTCAGACTTCACCGAGTGGGAGAAGGAAGGGTCGGCAGGGCACGCATTCACAACACAAGGAGGAGGCGTGGCCTCACCAGCCCCATGCTACCCACTGGAATGGCATGGAACTCAGAACCCAGATCAGTCTTCTCCACACTAAGATGCACCTTCAGCTCCAGCTTCCAAAAGCAGAACTTAAGACTTGATGAGGAGATAGATACAGCAGCCAGCCCATGTACCAGGGAGATCACAGCCACATTCAGACTGGATCTGAGCTCAGAACCCAGCCTGGCCTCTAAAGCTACCCAGGCCACCCAGGCACATGTCACACAAAGGTCACACAAAGGTCACACAAAGGTCACACAAAGGTCACAGCCTCCTGTGCTTAGTCACTGCTGTCAGTATCAAGCCCTGCCCTGCCCTATCCTCCCACATAGTCCCCATAAACAATAGGTACAAGGATAGACCCTCAAACTTAGGTCCCCACAGGATGGGAGAGCACGGCCTACTTTAAGGTCAGAGATCAGCTTTGCACTCATTGCTTGTCAGGGCAAATCCAAGAAGGGAAGAGGAAACCCACTTACCAGTGAGGAAGAGGCGAGCAGGATCTAGAGGGGTGTGACCATGAGCCAGGAGCCCTTGGACATGGAGACCACCTCTAACAACTGAAAATCTGGGGCCTCAGGAGGGAAAGGGACATTGGCTGTGGGCATAAACACTTGTGTAAGCCCCGGTCAGGGACACTTTGCTACAGTAATCCCCGAAGACAAGCACAGAGCCCTGACAGGAGTGCCCTGGATACCCAACGCTTCCCTCCTAAGTTCCGTCCTATTCTGGAACCTTCCAAGTAACCTGGAGGCAAGGTTATCGAGCCAGGACCGTCACCTGCACATCTCTAGGCACCGTGTGGAAGTTCCCAGGACTCAGTTGCTTCCCACCAAACCTAGAGGTTCCTCGGCTGGGTCAGCGTGCCTCTCCAGGGCTGTGGCTCTGGCTAGTCAGCCTGAACTCCTCAGCCCTTTGGTTCCCACCTCAGGCCTTCTTGCTTTTGTGTCACCAGACAAAGTGCTTCTAATCATGTGACTTTGGGGGCCCAGTGAAAACACACTAAATAAAGAGTTCCACAATAAGGCACAGGCTAGTGCCAAGGATCAGGAGCACTATGGCTGACACTGGCCGACCATTGGCCCTACCCCTGGACCAGAGGGGACAAAGCCAAGTGGGCCCATAGCAAGGACTGCAGGGGGCTGCAGATGATTGTGGAGCATTCTCTAGGTTCTCCCTCAAGGCTCCTCCAGGATGTCTCACGCACCCCAGCTGAGTAAGACCCAGGCAGCCTCTCTTACGGGATCCAGTCACTTGACCTGCAAAAATGCAAGCAAGGGTCTGGAGGGCCTCTCCTCCCCAGGCCACTCACTGCCTATGGTCCTCCCCAAGACACTGGCAGCAGCAATAATTTAGGACATGGTCTCCCAGAAGCTCAAGGCCATGCATCTGTCTGTGGGATTCAAGGGTCCTGCAGAGCAATAAATTTGCCCACTTTCCTGCTGAGACCAATAAATCCAGCTCACTGAACACTCTGTAACTCAGTTGTGCAGAACTCAACGCACTCCACTGGGGAAGGAAGAAAACGCCATGCTACTAGGGGTCATGGTGACATTCATACTCTGTCCCCAAGATCTGGGAGACTGTGGTCTCCTGTCACTCTGGAGACAAGAGACAGCCCCAGGAAATCCAGCAGCAACCTCTTTTCTAAGTCACCAAGGACACCTGTCTCCTCTCAGACTCTCCTCCCAGTGTGAGGGCCATGACGTCCTATGGGTGCCTAGGGAAATAGCATCTTTGAGATGTTGATGCAGCCACCAACTGCTTCCAGGCTCCTGGACTTTTTGAGTTGCTTCTATGTGACTAGGGTACTGTGTAGTATTTTACAAGTGAAACATGTTTTTGAAGACCTGTAGAAGGACTCTTTGAGGCTATTTCTCCACACACTATTTGGGGGGGGGGGCATATATGGATCTCTACACATGAGATATGCTTACGGTCTGCGCATGAGACAATGCAGACCCAGCCTACCCTGTGATGAAAGGATGTCTGTGCCCTGCCCCCATAGCCACTGCCATCCTGTTTCCTGGCCCTCTCTGCTTTCTGCATAGCCCTGGACATGAGACCAGATGAACACACTTCCCTTCCTGGCCTCCATGGCCACCTTTGCCACAGTTTTTCACGGAGCATGTGCACAACTGTCCTGGACTCCTCACTGACCCCCAGGGATGGTCATGAGCCCAGGTTACATCCATCCACCCAAATTCTAAGCATCAGGTGCAACGGAGTAAAAGCACTCACTGTGGGATGCATGAACAGTCAGACAGAGAGAGAGAGGCCAAGAAGGGGAGAGTCGAAAACAGCAACCACCTCTCAGGCTTGAAGGATAAGCTGACACTCACAGGAGGCAATAATGGCAGAGGCGGCCCATGAGCCTGCCCCTCAGACTATCAGACGTCCTCAAGGGCCCGCTGCATGGACAGTACAGAGGCCAATGGGTGTAGAACATCCGCGAGCAGCAGGAGGGAGGGACTCTGCACCCAGGGCAGCTTTCCAGGCCTCCTCCTCCCCTTTCTCTCTGCACCTTTCAGGAAGAAAAACTAAACCTGCAGAGCCCCTGCTCAGCTCTAGGGCTGGGAATGTTCCTGGGTTGTTTCCATGGCAACCCATGGCCTGCTTCTTCCTTTTGGCTCAAAGTGTTCAAGCCTGGAGCATCCTCACCTCACCCTAAGGGCTGGCAGTGAAAACAGCCAGGTTTCCTGATTTCCAAACTGTGGGTTAGGCATTAGGAGCTCTTCTCTCTTCCTCGGACACTTCAGTCCCCTCTCCCCACTCTGCTAGCCTCTTCCTTCCTTCCCTACCTCCCTCCCTTCCTTCCCTCTCTCCCTCCCTNCTCTCTCTCTCTCTCTCTCTCTCTCTCTCTCTCTCTCTCTCTCTCTCTCTCTCGTGGCTGTCTGGCTATGTGAAGCCACGGACTTCACTCAGTGGGTGGTGGACAAGGAGCAGTCCTGGCACAAGGTTCCCAGACTCCGGAATCCCGCGTGGAATACCACAGAGGAGCTGAGAACAGAATGGGGCCCCCCGGGGCCTAAAGGAGGAGAGGGCATGGGGAGAGGGGGCGCTGAATGGTTCCCACGCAGACGAGAGTCCTTGGTCGGGTCCATGGCTGGAGCACAAGATGGTCTTCTGGCGGGAGGCTAGATGCGGCTCCTTAAAAGAAAGCTTATCCCATCATTCAAGCATGGTGGGCCTTGATGAGCAGAGACAGTCTATGGTTTTAGAGCTTTATTGTAGAAAGTCTGGGAGAAAGGAGAGAAGGTAGAAAGAGAAAGAGACAAGCCATGGCCACGTGGAGAGAGGGGGGATAAGGAAAGAGAGAAGGAGGGCAAGAGAGTAAGAAAGGTGAGAGCTTAAAGAGAGTGAGGAGGGGCCAAGCAGCCCCTTATAGTGTGCTGGGCTATCTTGCTGTTGCCAGGTAACTGTGGGGAGGAGCATACCTGGCTATAGTCAGGTAACTGTGAGGGTGGAGTCTAGCCAGAATGCCAGAAGCTTGGGACATTGTCTGCATGACTGATTGATAGCCACAGAATTATGGATAGGCACCTGATTCTGGGAACGTGGCTCGCCTTTCTGTCCCTTGTAGATTTCTCTATTGGGTCACTAGAGCAAGCCCCATTCAACCAAAATAGGCTGCCTATCAGAGTCCCACACTCTCCTGCTTCCCTGCTTCCCTCTCCTCTCTCCCTTCTCTTTCCCTCCCTCCCTCCCTCCATTCCTTCTTCTCCCTCCTTCCTTCCCTCCCTCCCCATCTCTCCCTCTCTCTTTTTCTCCTTCCGCAACACACATTTTATCATCTGATGCCCAAGTGAAACCCAGTCACTCTTAGAAGAAAGTCACCAGATCCTGCCTAGCCTGCCGCACTCACTCAGTAGCTGCTACAGGTTGTGTGGTTATATGTCAGTCTCTCTCCTCTCTGTTACACATTGTTACTTTAAAGCCCGGAGTTGGCCTCAGTGAACCCAGCATAGAAGCCTCAAGTGTTCTCGCTAGCCTTTGTCCTATTCATCTCAGACCTGTCCTAGTTTACATAGTAGCCAGAACCCTTTGCAAACTTGCCCAATGAACTTCTTCCTCTGCCCTCCTAGATATGAACTTCATGACATGAGGATATATTTTCCAGCTAACTTTATGTTTTGAGCTCACTGATTCATTCCCATGGCCTGTTCACTCTGCTCCCCTAGCAAGAGCCACTCCTCGTCAGGGCCTTTGCTTCTCCGACCAGGGTCTACACCCTCTCCTATCAACTCCTCTCTTGGAAAGCCTCCTCTGCCGACCACATTTTCATCAGTTCATTTTGATCTTACTGTGCAGCCGAGGCTGACCTAGAACCTGGCCAATCTTGAACTTGTGGGAATCCTCAGCCTCCTGCATCTCAACAGTGTCCCACTGGGGATGGCTGCAGTCCACCTTCCCACTCAGCTAACCTGTGTGTCTTTTTGTGAATACAGCCCTCCCTTATTCTTAGGAAACACTGTTCCTTCGAAGTTCAGTGTCTGCTGTCTGTGTTGCTTCTCTCAGTATCCGTGAAAATGGGTTAGCAGTTCTCTGCCTGACCTCGTTCATAAAGCTGAGTGCAGGGCATGACCCCCGGCACGCCAGTCAGTAAGTGTAGCATGCTCGTCTCATTCATACAATGGAGTATTACTCAGTTTTATATATATATATATATATATATATATATATATATATATATATATATATATATAAAAGGACGTTCAGAAATTCTAGGCTCAGTGAACAAAGCCAGACACAAAAGGCCACAGATTATGTAACCTTGTTACATGAAGCACCCAGAATAGGCAAATCTGGAGAAACAGAAATCAGACTGGAGCCTGGGAAACTAGGAGAAAGGATAAGGAGGGGGCTGGTGATGGGTGTGCTTTCTCTCAGGGGTGAGGATTGCCTTCTGCAGTTACAAGGTGAAGGTCACTATTTTCAATTTCATGAGGATATCAAAATCCTGGGCTTGTTTTGTTTTTTATTTTTTTAAGGGAAAACTTTATGTGCGTGATTTATGTTTCAGTAACAGCATCTTTACTGAGTCTTCCATTTATTCCCTCCAGCAGTATGTCACTTAGGATCATTTGGTCCTCAGGAAGCAGTCTTGCCTAAGGACTCTGTCCCCAGCCTCTGTCCCTGTAGCTCAGGATGGTGGCAGTCCTGACTCAGGGCTGATCCTGTCACCAGCTCCCCAGAGACGTGCAATAGCACTTCCCATTCCAGGTCAGCTCTGTCCTCTACAGAGCAAGGAACCGTTCAAACGATGTCAGGGAACCATGACCTTAGGAGAACTCCCTCAGGTGCAGGCTGAGCTTTGCCCTGGAGCTATGTCAGACAATCAGCAGCTCCTAGACCACACTGTGGAGAAGGATGCTGTAGGCACAGGCCATTGCATCCAGAGCCCTGGGTGTGTAGCAGGGGAAGGTGTCTGGGGGTCAGACCATCCCCATCTGACCTGTTGTCTGTTCCAGGTACATACGTGATGACTGTCACAGCCAACGATGCAGATGATAGCACCACAGCCAACGGCATGGTGAGGTACAGGATTGTCACCCAAACACCCCAGAGCCCATCCCAGAACATGTTCACCATCAACAGTGAAACAGGGGACATCGTGACCGTGGCAGCAGGCCTGGACAGAGAGGTGAGATGGGCGGGCTGTGAGATGGGTGGGAGCAGCTAGCTCTGAGATCCGAAGGGACACACGGTTAGGGATCCTGGTGATGTTCAGGGTTGGCTCCTGCTTGGTCTTGCCTCGCTCGATACTCTGAGTGGGTCAGCAGCTGACACCTGTGAGATCCCCTAGCATGCTCAATGGTATGTGTAACACATCAGGGATTCAGAAGAGTAGGGGTGAACTGCCCAGTTCTCAGAGTCCTGTCACCACAATACTCCAGGTTTGGGGAACCTTGAAGCCTACCTCCCTGAGCTGGATCACCACAAGTAAACCCTCCCTGACATATAACAAGCATAAGTGGTGGGTGTTCCTGCACATCAGGCCTGCTTGGACCATCAGAGATGCTCACGTACCTGGACAGGGTTCTATGATCTGGGGTACACATAAGAGAAGGTAGACCAACCAGACTCTGTCTTGGTAGCCCCAGGCTGTCCCCATTGCAAGTCAGCAGCTCTGGAAGCTCTGCAGGTCTGCAGGGCCCTAACACAAGCCTGGGCTGCTCAGCCAGAAGTAGGGGCTCCTGGTGAGGGAGGAGTTGCAAGAAAGTAGCATGTCTGCTCCCCAGGAGTGCCCACATCTGGAGTGCCCACATCTGGGGAATCTGGTAGGTTTGAATGCTCTGAAGCACCCGAGGCCTTCAATTCCCATCTTGACTCAAACTCAGAGCTCTCTGGAAAATTCAAACTGTCCCTGACTACCTAAGTTTTAGAACAGTGCACAAGGTGA